>JAPQNM010000043.1:22338521-22358521 GCA_029783475.1 Metacarcinus magister | reverse complement strand
GAACAGTGGTGTTGTTCAACCTCTGAAAGGTTCCCGTCCCCTTGTCAAGTCCCTGGACCCTGATTCCTGCCTGCGAGAGACCCGGCCCCTGCATGATCTTGACCAGGTAGGATGCAGGAAGGGGAATGGTTGGTGAACATCTTGTGGTATTTATTCTTTTTGGCTAAATGTGCTGTTATTTTTGTCTATTTTGCACATCATAGAAAGGTTTACTGTAAATTTGACTTACTAGACCTGATAAACCTGTGATGTACAGCTGTTGCATCCCCCCACTTGGCCAGAACCATTGGACAGAAAAGATCAAATGGGTGCTGCTAAGTCTGGGAAAAAGCTGGACATACTGAAGCTACTTAAGTTGTTGTCTTGGTGAATTGAACATTGGGGTGCATGTGTTGTCCATATTTAGCTTGTTCAGCTCTCACAGGTTCTCTATGTAATAGCACCTTTAAGGCACTAATGCACAGGTATGTTTCATTGAGAAATCAAGGTGTCCGTCATTGTGGCCCGTGATAGCAGAATGAACAAAATGCAGATGATGCACACATTCTAATGTTCAATTCACTAAAACCATGCTAGTGCAACAGAACTACATCATTGTATTAATACATATATATTTCATAATTTTGCTTATAGTTGTTTTTAACTTAACTATTACAATGGTTGATATTTCAGCATGAACAAAGGTATTATTATGAGTAAAAAGTTTTCCAAGAGATCCTTGCTCAAGGAAATTGATTGTACGGAAGCAAATGTTCCTGACCTGATATCATCTTAAAAGCACTATTATATCTTATGGGAAATTTTTCTTTGAGGAAACAGTTTCTGTTAGTATGTCCCATAAGAGTAACATGAGTAAAGGTAGATGACACACTAACCTAGATGTCAAATTCACTTAAACCACATTAGCACAATGGAATTGCATAATTTTCATCTATGCATTAACTTTGCATGTACAGCAAACCCTCCTTAAGTCAGAACTGCACTTCCAACTTATGGAATATTACAACTTATCCAAAATATCCCTCCACCCTCTCCCCATACAATAAATGCAAAAATTCAACTTACTAGTTTTGTTGCAGTAGATGAGTCTTGCCAGCATAGGGAGGCTTTGTATGTACACTATTTTTCAACCACTTTGAAATCACAATCGCTAGCGAAAATCTGGGTCAGCAAATCGGAGGATCCAGAGCTGAAGAAGCTACCCCTAGACTCACTGGTGGTAGGGGTTTGATGTTCCCTGGCTACTGGCTTGGGGCTAAAGAATGACCAGATCTTAGTCTGTTTCTGGGCAGCCTGTTAGCTTGATGATGACACCCCTAAAGCAGCGTCCTATATGAAGAGCACCATGCAAAAATTTGTTTGAACTATACACTTCAGGAAACTATTGTTTCTTTGTTGGGTATTTTTTGTCAAATTTTCAGCAACTTTTATGATGCAGGTGTGAATTTGATTTAAAGTCTAATACTCATCAAAACATAGATAATGCATGTATGAAGTCCTATACTTCTGGCAAAACCTAATTTTGGCAAATTTTTTCTTAAACTTTCAGGAAGATGAGATGCGTTTGCTGCGACATGTGCTTGCCTGCGTACGGTCAGGACAGGTGTCTTTGGCTCAGGAGCTTTGTGTGCGTGCTGGCCACCACTGGAGAGCTGCTTCACTTGAGGGCTGGAAGCTGCACCACGACCCTAACCCAAAGGACCCGTCACAGCGGCAGCCAATCTCTGGAAATGCATACAGGTAGACAGGCTGTGTATGAACAGTCAATGATGAGGGTACTAAAGGGAATTTTACTCTTTGGTTAATTTTTGTTTTAGTCATTGATTAATTGTTTAATTGGTTAATTACATTATCTGCTTTGTTTGATGCAACCTCAACTTTGTTAAGAGAGATTACCTCAATCTGTTTTCTCTTATGTAATGAGTCTCAACATTTAATTGGATGTAGTGTTTTATGAATGTATTATCTCCTTATATAGTATGATGCAAACTTGACACCTTCCAGAGATGTATGGAAGGCTGTAGCATGGAGGGTAGCCAGTGATGAGCGTTTGTCAGTGCATGAGCGTGCCATTCATGGGTCACTGTGCGGCAATCTACCAGCGATGCTGCTGGCTTGTGATAAATGGGAGGACACATTGTGGGCGTACACCCGCACCATGGTGGACCAATGGGTGGAGGAGCAGCTCAGAGCAGCAACCACCCACTTACGCAGCCTCCACCCACTGCCCAAGGACTATCCTGAAGAAAAGTATGTCTTTTTACCCTATATGTATGTATATATATATATATATATATATTATTTTTTTTTCTACTTCACAAACCATTGGCACCAGTAGGCTTTACAGAGGCAACGATGGACTTACCTCTTGCCTGTTATTTGGCGTAGGTTTTTTTAGATTTTTTGTAGTGAACGCCTCAAATGTTTACGTTCTCTCTTGAATATGTTGAGAACGTGAGAGGCTATTGCTGCTATAGTCTCAGATGCATATAAACATTGTAAGTCCCGTCTGAGGACAGTATGGCAGCAATTTGGGTAATCTTTGGCCACTCAGCGGTAGTACCAAAAACTTAAAAGTGGCCAGCGGATATCGGGGGACTCAAACCCAGGACCCTAGGTTCGCATACCCGAACACTGACCACTGTACCACCGCCTCCCCATATATATATATATATATATATATATATATATATATATATATATATATATATATATATATATATATATATGTATGTATATATATATATATATGTATGTATATATATATATATGTATGTATATATATATATATATATATATATATATATATATATATATATATATATATATATATATATATATATATATACATATACATATACATATACACACACATACATATATATATACATATATATATTTGTATATATATATTTGTATATATATATATATATATATATATATATATTATATATATATATATATATATATATATATATATACATATACACACACATACATATATATATCATATATATATATTTGTATATATATATTTGTATATATATATATTTTTATATATATATTTGTATATATATATTTGTATATATATATTTGTATATATATATTTGTATATATATATTTGTATATATATATTTGTATATATATATTTGTATATATATATATATATATATATATATATATATATATATATATATATATGTATATATATATATATATATATATATATATATATATATATATATATATATATATATATATATATCCATCTATCTATCTATATATATATATATATATATATATATATATATATATATATATATATGTATATGTATATATATCTATCTATATATATATATATATATATATATATATATATATATATATATATATATATTACACTAAAACCTCTATAATTTGACCTAATTGGAGGGAGACCTGGGTCGAATTAGCTGAAAGTACGAATTATCCGATTATTACCTCTCTAGCCCCTCCACACAATAAGAACTCACTAAAATATGCCAAACAGCCCAAATTGTAGTACTTTTACTCACCAAAACATGGCTGATACTGAAGTCTTGAAATGCAGTATGTACTATAAGTCAGACTCACCTTAGGCTGTGGTCGGGGTGTGACCATCGTGGGGAATACCCGTGTAACAGCGTTGCCACGTGTCGAGATTTGCGCGCAAATTCAAATCAATTTCGTATTTAAAAAAATTTACAAGAGGCATCTGGCAACATCTGGGTGCGGACTCTCTCTCACACACACACACACACACACACACACACACACACACACACACACACACACACACATACACATACTCTCTCTCTCTCTCTCTCTCTCTCTCTCTCTCTCTCTCTCTCTCTCTCTCTCTCTCTCTCTCTCTCTCTCTCTCTCTCTCTGCACGGCGATTAACCCTTGATAACTTCTCAAGAGGGCTTCCCTTCTGCTTCTCTTGCTCAAAGTACTGGCACATATTGAAGATAACTTCTTTTGTTTGGCTGTGTAGATGCTGGGAGAGTCTTGGTGTAGCAGCCATATCGAAGTGTGTCTGCTTTGGTCAGGTCAAGGCCGCGAGCGTGTCTGGGAGTATTTCCACAACTAGGATTTCAATGTATTTTTTTTCTTACTTATTTCAGCTTATTTTATCGTACTTTCCTTCACGATATCATCTAAATACAATTGTTAAACTGCTTATCCATCCCAAAACGAAAGGGAAGTTCATTAATAGGTACTGCTTTTTATTAGCAACACTGTTAAATATGTATGCCACGTTTCTTTATATGTTTATATATATCTTATCCATTATAAGTTCACTGTTTCTTTATACATTATAATACTATGAATAAACGTGTATGCATATTTCCTGATCATGTCTGCCATGGTTTTACTTATATTGAAACATTTCTACAATGCGGATTAAAAGACACGTGCCAGGGCTGTAAAAGGGTATTTCCCCACTGTTTCCGCTCGCCACCCACAGTCTAAGGTGAGCCTGATTATATACTCTACAACATGGCAGAAGTATTCATCATTTCCTTTCTTTCAGACTGACCCTGAAAGGGGTGTTTGAGGCAGTGGAACAGCGGACAGAAATACAAAGAGATCAAGGAAAGAACTTGTACTACCTCATGCAGAAGTACCTCATATTGGATGATATGGAGAGCCTGCTGCATGAAGCTCATGTTTGGCTCAATGATGGCATTGCCCCTCACCTACTGCGCTGCCTAACTCACGTGGTGCTCTTCTTACGCAAAATTGGACGCATCCCCCATCAGTTGGAGCCCCACTGCATTGACATCCTGGAGGCCTGTGTGAAGGTCAGTCTATAGAGGAAGACACATTACTTTTACATATTGTTTTAGAGATGCTTCATACATTTTCCTCATTCTGATCCTGTAAAACTGTAGATGTCGGGGGGATGCATTTGTGTTCAGTCCTATTCATTACTGTCTCTGAAAATAAAAATATCAACTTTGAATATTAAATTTTGAGATGCTGTGTCTAAAATTTCAGGAAGCCATTGAACGTGGAGATGTGGAGCAGGTGGCTTGGTACACGTCTGTCCTGCCCCAGTGGTTACAAGTGGAGTGGTATGCTCGCTTCCTCCACAACATTACTGATGACCACCATCGCCACCATGCCCTCCAGCTGGCATCCTCAGTGGGACTAGACACCCATGCCATCACCTCGGCTGTTGTGACCAATATTAGGTAACAGCAGAGTTTATGTTTTGTTTAATGATGTTGCTGACCAGATACACAGATTTTACCTATGGGGAAAGTAGAAGAAGGCATGATAGTAAAGTAAATGCAAAGTGATATTTAAGTAAGGTTTCAGGGATAGGCTTGTGTGGATTGCCATGGAAATGAATATGAAGACTTGGGTAATTGTAGATGTCTTGAATGTCCAAACAAGAGGACAGTATGGCAGTTAGAGATACAGTAGAATAGGTAAGACAATGGCATGAAGAAAACGGCTTAACTAGTTTAGATATAATGTGAAAGTGAATGTTTATGTAGGAAACTTGGGGAGGGCTTCAACAAACAAGGAGGGAGTGTATGGAGTATATATATAATTTTTTATTTATATCTATATATACATATATATATATATATATATATATATATATATATATATATATATATATATATATATATATATATATATATATATATATATATATATATATATATATATATATATTATATACATACATATACATATATATATATATATATATTTATATATCTATATTATATATATATATATATATATATATATATATATATATATATATATCTCTTTTACCCATGGTGCCGGTAGGCTTCAGGGAGACCTTAGATGGTTGGCCTCCGCCCGTTAGTAGCGCGGGTTAGATTTTTTTAGTGACGCCTTGTTTCTTCTTATTGATATGGATATGGAGAGGTTAAAGCTCTAAAGCAGTAGCCATCACCCCTTGGGGAACGTTCCCAGAGGAAAAAAGATGTCGGAGACTATAGAATTAATAATAGAAGTTGGGGTTGAAAATTATTCAAATTTATTTAAGAATACCTACATGCACATGAAAAGTGTAGGAAATTAATGATGATCAACTTTGAAGATGCTTTATATATATATATATATATATATATATATATATATATATATATATATATATATATATATATATATATATATATATATATATATATATATATATATATATATAGTTACTATATCTATCTTTAGTCTGTTTAGTAAATTAGTTTTAAGATAAAGAAGCCAGGTTAATGGGAATACAAAATTTGGATATAATATTAGGAAACCACAGCCTTCCTATGCAGGATCCTGCAGTTGTCTTGTCATTACACTCCTCCAGATTGTCCTCCAGTGGCCGTGATCCTGACAGTGACGTGGTGTCAGAAACCACAGCTGAGGACAGGGTTAAGATCAGTGCCATCGATTGGCTACTATATGACCCTCAGCAGCGGTCCGAGGCTCTCCGCCAAGCCAATGCTCTCATGCGCACCTTCCTTGTCTCACGCAAGATTGGGGCTACACGAGTTCTATTCAACAAGGTAAGGATTTCCTTTAGCTTTCCTCTACACTTTATTGGAGTACTCTATTGAGTTTGTGATGCTCCTGTAGGAGGTTGGAGGTTGGATGGTAGCATAGCGGTGGTTAAATAAAGACTCGGAGAATGTGACGTGGGTTTATTCTTAGATGAACAAAAACTGAACAGAGGAATGACAAAATAGGTGCGTCCGTCCCGTGGGAATGCTTGGGGCTCTCTGTCTTGGTGGACTTCTGGGAGATGACGCTTGGGGCCCTCCGTTTCGCGGGGAACTGAGGGGCTCGTCAGAGGTGTCGACGCGGTGTTGCCACGTCACAAGATTATATAATATGGAGCGCGCCAAATACAATACATGACATTGGTATATATATAATAATACCTCAGCTCCCTACACTCCTCTGATTAGCTATACAGGTTTCTTTATATACAAGAATGAACTGGAGTGCATTATTTTGGGATATGAAGAATAGGCTGTACTTATGAATATATTCCTGTCCTTTTCTCCTGTTGAGTTCATAAAGCCTTGGAATTGGATTGTGTGGTTGTGTTGGGGTTATTTAATTTAATTAGTTGTTTGTAACTATGTGTTTATTGTGATTGTGATGGGCGGGAACAAATGGTACATACTAGTGGATGTTGTTGTATTGTTAGTCAAAGTGAAAGTTCTTTGGGTGTCCTGAATTTAGTTCAAAGATAAAAAAAAAAATTGTATAAGTGTTACACATGTAAAATCTGTTTTGAGTTACACCCATGAACATGCAATGGAAATTAAAGAATATCCTCAGAATATGTTCACTATTTCCCCTGTGGAAGGGGGACGCAGCCTTGTGGCACATCAGCGGCCAGGTTTATAAAATACTGCTACTGTATTCCCATTGTGTTGTACAAAGTTACTAATAGGACAGAGCTCGGGAGCTCGGGAGCCCCACCTCTGTATTGTTTTTTCGTACTATGAGGCAAGGCATACAAGGGGAGGATAGATTACATTCTCCCTAAACCCTAAAGACACCTTGTCTTGGGTACCTCACCGTTTTCCTTTTAAAGGGGATATAGGCCGGGTGTATAGAATGATAGATGTTTACTATAAAGGTGAAACGGCTTACATGAATTTAAGGTTTGAATGTTGTGTACTAGTATGAAACTGAAACTTAAAGTTCTATTTGAGCGGTGAATATTTTTTTATTTAAGGATTTGTTTATGCAGTCCATAGTCAACTTGACCCTGGCTAGCACAACAAACAAGTTTGTCAATGATATCCTATTTTGCAGCTCCCGAGTGACTCAGTGAATGTCATCATAAAGGAGCAGGAGGCAGAGACTGGCAAATCAGAAGTACCATCACATGCTGAAAATATTGTTAGGGAATACTTCTGCATTCGCACCTTCCTGGTAAGAAATATGCTGCTTATGATATTTGATATAGTGACTTTGTCAAATATACTGATCTAAGTTTTGACACATGTTCCTAGATACTCTTTCAAGGGATAGCCTTGGTAGAAGAGTCTCTTCTTTTTTGATTTTCTCTTGTTCATGCACCCTCCCACCACTACATATCACTCCCATACATGCCACAAATTGCCTCCCTTCACTCTTTATATTAATCAAATTTTTAAAGTATTCAATCCATCCTCCTTCTCTTCTCTTAACATCCTTCCATCTACATCGTTCACCTCATTCCCTTCGCTGCTCTCATTTGTTAAGCTTTCTCTCATCCTTAACTATCTTCTACTAAACTGTTTTATCCTCTTTTACTTCTTACTCAGTCAGTCGTCTTCTAAAGTCTTCATCCACTTTACTTTGACTCTTCCATCACTTGTTTCACCTGCAGTCTGTTTTCCTTTTTCTTTACATTTCTGCACCCTGCCTCATACCCTTTTGTATTTCAAAACCTACGCTCATTTCTTCATTTATCCTGATACCCATCCTTGTATTCTTTAAAAAAAAAGGCTTTCACTCCATTTAGCATACATCTAACCACACCATACACCTTTGATACATCTCACATTGCCATCTAATGAATACTGACCTCATCTATTGTTTCAGGATGCACAAGACTCATTCACAGATTGGTTTGATCACTACCACCAAAAGAGGCCCAACTGCTCCCAAGAAGCCTCCTCCAAGTGCAGGGTTTCCCCAGCAGGTGGCGTATGAACAAGCAGAACAGCAGTACCAAAAGGAGATGGAGCGATGGAAGCACTCTCTTAACCTTATCACCAAGGTGGGTAGAAGGAAGCTAGGAAAAATTAGTCATACAGTCACTGTCGGAGGAATGGGGAACAGGCACACAGAGAAGGTTGTTGTGTGATTTGATATTTATTTATTGGTGGTAATGTTGCTGCACTTTGTTGGGCAGATTTACCTTTTCTTCTCCTCTAAGGGACTATCGGTGTAGGTTTCTGATTCTGATTAATAATGCGCAGGGCACCAGATTTGATGCATTTAACGAATATGAATGGAGCATGAATGTGTCTATTGATTTGGAGTCTATGAAGTTAGTTGAGGGAGCCTATTCCAGTCATGTATGGTGCGTGGGAAGTATGAGTGGTTGTATGCGTCTGTGTTAGTGTGATGTGTTTGGTATTTTTGGTTGTGTGTGTTACGAGTACGTTGATTGTTTGCGTTGTGTAAGTATATATGAGAGTCAATGTGAATGTGGCTGTTTGTGATTTTGTGCATAAGTATGAGTCTGTGTGCTTGTCTGTGTATATGGAAAAGTTCCATGTTTATATGTTGTTTAATTTAATATATGTTGTGATACCAGGCATTTGAGTGTAATTATTAATAATGAACCTAGCTGCCTTGGTGCTAATTTGTTCTAACCTATCTGTGTTTGTATGTGTGTATGGATCCCACACTGGAGCAGTATTCCAGTGTTGGTCAAACAAGTGTATTATATGCTATGTGTCTTATTTCACGTGTACATCCATATAAATTCTGCCTCAAGAACCTCAGTATTCGGTTTGCTTTGGAATATATGTAGTCTATGTGTGTGTTGAATTTCAAGTTGGTGGTCAGATATTTGTGAGATTTGACTGGTTGGAGTTGTGTGTGATGGATATAGCTATGTTCTGGTGAAACAAAGTAATTTGGTGAGTAATTAGTTTAGGTGAGAGAAGTGTATGTGTTTGTATGCATGAGTGTGTGTGTGTGTGCTCTCCATGTCTTACTTACCCTCCTTTACAGGAATGTCAACCAGGTATATAGATAGATGTATATTAATAGATTGATTGATTCAAAGTTGTCAGAATTACTAACACTGACTCACCATATGTTCAGTGTTGTTATTGTTGGTAATGTATCCTGCCAGACTGCCTGTGACCGTCTGTACAATGTGCTGCTGTTCCCTGATGGAGGCTGGCTGGTGGACACAAACCTGGAGGAACAGGACCAGGACCCAGCAGGGACCAGTGCACAGGAAGAAAGTGCTGAAGGCCAGGCAGACACTGCTGAGCCAAACCGTTCCCACCACCTTAGTGTGCTGCGGTCCATCTACATCCCCCAGGTGGGTCCTTTGGAGTCTTTCCTCAGCTAGACTATGATTGCCACATTAACACAACAAGAATTTGATAACCTGAAAAGTATAAATAATCTGGAACGATATGTTTGAGCAAATGGGTGTTTCAGTGCTTGATTTAGGTATATATTAGAGCAAAACCTGGGTATTTAGTGTTAGATTGGTTATACAGGCTATCCTGGTGCCCAGAAAACCTTGGAAGATGAAAGCAAAGATTGATGATGTTGGATTGTAAATAGTAGTAATTGGGTATTCTGTTTCCCGATGATACAGTACTAATTGCAGATGAGAGAGGATTACAAAAGGTGGTAGATGTGTTTGATGCTGTGTGCAAAAGATGGAAGTTGAAGGTGAATGTTGATAAAAATAAGGTAAAGGTGCTTGGGAGAAGTACAAGGAAAGTAGTTGATTGCCTATAAAGGATAAGAGTTAAATGTCCGAGAGAATGGGAAATTAGGCTGAATGGAGGAAGTACATGAATAAGTATTTTGGTTCTGTTTTGTGCAAGCATGGAAGGTGAGATAAGAGAAAGCTGTGCAAGGGAGGAAAGTGGTTGGATCTCTAGAGCGTATCATAAAAGAAAGGACGGTAAGCATGGAAGTGGAAAAGAGAATGAATAATGGAATAATTGTACCAACAATCACTGATGTAAGTGAAACTTGGGTGTGGAATGGAAGTCAAAGATCAAGGATACAAGGAGAAAAAATGAATTATCAGAGTAAAGCCTGTGAGGGGAAGGATAATGGATGGTAAAAGTAATGAAAGTGTGAATAACAAATATGGGATGTCTAGTAAAGGTGAATAGATAGAATATAAGAGGCTGAATTGAATAGCTACCTAAGCTAACCTCCTACAACATTCGTCTCGCAAGACGCATGGGTATTTTTCAGGGAAAAAAGTGGTCTTATAAGCCATAATATATGATACACCCATCCCAAACAGTCATGCAAATGGGGCCTAGGATGGGGGTCGTATCCACAACAGAGTTCAAAGGTTTATCCCTGCCGCTTCATATTTAACTCATGCCCTCTCCCTGCCCGCACCTGACATGATCCAAGGATCACATGAAATGCACAACAACCTCCTCCACGGATCATCACATACAGAAATACTTAGTTCAATTTGAGATTTTTTGTGTTGTTGAGGTAATGAAATTACTGATTCTAACAGTTCTATGTTTTTTTGCAGGTTGCATCATTGGTTCAAAATATTCTCCATGCCACAGAAAAATACAAGGAATGTCTTCAGTTGGCTGATTTAATTGCTTCAGAACAGTACCAGTTATACAAGGTAAGAAAAAAAGTGTTGTTTAATCTTCATCTTTTTCCTTCAAGATTTCATATACAGGAAGTCCTCGTTTTACGATAGCTATGTGTTCCTTGAAACCCTATCGTAAACCGAAATAGCGAATACCGAACCCATTTTTACATGTATTAAATAGGGATGAGTTCCAGCACATTGCCAAAGTCACTCCTTCAGGTTCAGATACATACATAAAGACATACCTTAGTGTAAAAATAAACAAATTGAATGTAAATAATAAAGAAAATAAAGAAAAGAATATAATTATGCAATCATCTGATCAGCTGATGCGGGCGACATAGGTGGTAAGGCGGAGGTCAAGGGTGAGGCGGGCGATTCAAAACCTGAAGTTGATTGCTCTGTTGAAGTGGATGGTCCAGCTGATGTTGATGGGCTGGCATGTTTGAAGAACGTCGAGATCGTGGACTGTTTGGCACAAGGTTTCACTGTGTTTGTAATAATGGTGGCGCGGGAATGACTAGTTGTCGGAGTTGGCTGCATGTAGCGTAGCGGCGTGGTGGCGCTGCATGTGCCACCACGCCGATTTGGCCACGCCCAACTCGCCACGCCGATTTTGGTGCCTTTTTTTAATATTGTAACTGCGAATCAAGTATCGTAAATCGAAAAAAGGGTACTAATTGGCTAGTATCGTATCTGCGAATTTAACGTAAACCGAACTATCGTATAGCGAGGACTTCCTGTACTCATTAACTTTGTGTTCTTATTTATTAATTTGCTAGATGAGCTGTAAATTTGCTAGATAAGTATGTATAAATCAGTTTGGAACAATGTTTACTGTATTGTTATATAGACAGGTTTTCCACTAATTCAAAACCCCTGTATTTTGAAGCCTGTCACACCACAGAAATTACCCTTGCGAACCCATGGGGCTACACGTACCCCAGGGTGAGAACCACTGCACTAGGAATGGGTGGGGTGGGGTGGGCTGGGCTGGGTAGTTAATAGATTAGTACATGAGTAAATCCAATACGTATAATTTATTACGACAATTTTAATGATTTAAAATTTTTTTTTCTATCCTTTACCTGTGGTGCCGGTAGGCTCATTGGAGGCCTTAGATGGTTTGCCTCTGCCCGTTAGTAGCGTGGGTTAGATTTTTTAAAGTGAAGCCTCGTTTCATATTGTGAGGCTCATGCTGCCAGCGGAAGCTCCTCACACCTATGGCTTTGCAGTCCCGTCGAAGATAGTGTTATGGCAGCATGTGGGTAATCTTAGGCCACTCGGCGGTATTAGCAAATAAAAGTGGCCAGCACATGCCGGGGCTCGAACACAGGACCCTGAGCTGGTATGCCCGACCACTAGCCACTAGGCCACCGCCTAAGATACAAGTCAGGTTCAAATAATTTAAAGTAAATATTTCTTTCCAGGCATTTGGAAGGTGTGAGCTGCAAAGATTTTTATTGAAGCTACAAGAGACATCCAGAGAATTGTTGGACCAGAACTGGGATGCGCTGGGTTACCCTCTACATTAGTTGTGCTGTTTCCTGGCAGATCACATCACCATACCCTTGTCTTAAGAAATGGAGAGACTTTTATTATCCACACAGCCAGTACTATACCAGTGCATGTGGAGCTGTGATGAGGTTTTAGACTCAACTTGAAAATATGAAGCTCCTGAACTTCTTGTGGGGGAACTAACTACAAATAACTGTTATGTATTCATGTGTTACAGAGGTTTGAGTTCATCTTGTGAGGATAGTGTGTTGTAAAAAGTATTATTTTTTTATATATTATGGAAAGCAACTTAGTGTTATGTAATTTTTATTTATTGTTTGTGTAATTCTGTACAAGGAGTTTTGTACTTCATGTTTTAGTAAAGTTATTTATAGTTTTTGAAAAATTTACAGCCAATGTTCTCATAATTATTAAAGGGATGATTATTTTAGTAGTGCAGGATGAGAGTCCGTATTTTCTTTTTAATTCTTCTTCTTGTCATTCATGTTTCTCTCAAATTAAGAGTATAAATTTAAACAGCCAGAAGGGTGAACATTACAACCCTCTCCCCCCCATCCCCCCCACACACATAAATGAATAAAGGTACAAATGCTACTCTTTGGTTACACTAAGTGAGCAGATAACTTTCTAGACTTTTTAAAGTTTTTGCATATACAGTGGTACCTTAGTATACATCCTTAATCCGTTCCAGAGCCCTGGACTTATACCAAAAAGGACGTATACCAAACAAATTTTTCCCATAAATAAAAGGAAAATGAAAAAAATCCTAGTGTTATTGGCATTCAGTACATGTATTATACATTGATGGGGTTGTATAAATTGATTTTAAACACTCCTAAATACTTTAATATGTACTGTACATAAATTAAATACAGTACAGTACAAGAGAAATTAGATGAAATACTGTAAGTGAAAATTTAAGCTCACTTTACCTTGCTGAGAAGAGTTGAGTGCCTACTAGGATGGTACTGAGAAGGAAGGAGGAGGAGGAGATGTTATTGTTTGGAAGGAGAGTCCCCTTTCAATATAACTTCGGGAATCTTTGTTTGGTAAGTGATTTCACCCCCTTCACAACGTTAGCTGATTTAATAACGTCTTTGTTTTTCACAATTGTAGATACCGTCGTTCTTGGCATATGGTATGCATCAGCCAAGTCCCGGATACGCATGCCACCTTCATATTTTTCAACAATCCCTTTTTTCACCTCTATGGTGATCTTAACCATTTTCTTTGTTGCTTGGCTCTTCTCATTAGCTTTCTTAGAACTCATGGTTAATAAATTTACTAAAAATTTACGCGAAAAAACGAAATCACGTGAAAATTCACACAGTTAATGCCCGTACACACTATGGCTTGTGCACCGCCCTTTGACTGCTCACGAGTCCCATGACCATATATGGAGCGATTAGCGGGTCATCCCCCGCTTGACCTGAGAGTCTGGCAGTGGGCATTTCGTATGAGTGAGTCCCGTGCAAAGCCCGCCAGTTGCTTGCTATTAAAAAACAGGAGGAGGGCTCTACTCTCTAATACACTAACAAAACAATTCATGAGTACAAGGAATTGTGTAATAACACCAGAAATGATTATGAAGAAACTCCATACATTGAGAGGTCAATATTGCCGAGAGGTGAAGGAGATGAAGACATCGCAGAAGTCAGGAGCAGGTACAGACGACCTGTATCTACCCAGACTGTGGTGCTATGACGTCTTGGCTTTCCTTGGTGATGGAGATACACTTCGAGATTCCACTTCAAATCTAGATGAACTACTAATAGCGGCCGCAGTGCGTGAGGCTCTATTGTCTAGTGTGCTCCCAACCCCCCCCAATCCCCTCACTGAGGCTAGTCAGAGAGCGGCGCACAAGCCATAGTGTGTACTAGGCTTTATAGCGTGGGTTGTTCATTCAATGGAAGGAACTGGTGTACTGTCGTCTGACACTCACGCGAGTCGTATTCCAAACAAAGATCGTATACCAAGCAAAACTTTTTGAGTCCAAACAGGTCTTATATCAAGTTGGACTTATTCCAAAGCGGACGTATACCGAGGTACCACTGTACATATTTTTTTTCACTTGTTAACAATCATTACAGGTTTTTGTAATTTTTTTTTTTTTTTTATATGAAAGCTTCACATTTTACACCATACGTATATTTTTATGAACTTAAAAAAAAATTATCTGCATGAACCTTGCATCATTCTGTCACTCAACAAAAGGTAGTCATCCTTGTGTGAGTATAATGTGATGATAAGATAACTAACTGTCAGTGTTTGATTATCCTAAACTTATAAAATATCCTGTTTGAAGTATGTTTTATGGTTATAATTCCGGGGCTTTTCCTGCTTATGACGGATGAACTTCCCTACATCTCACAAAACCTGCTAAATGTGGGAAGTAACTCAAGAGATAATTTTAACCAGATTTACTAAGCTGATTGGACAAGTGTAAGGACAGTTTACTTGGTGTGTCATGTTAGGCCTGTTGTGTGCCCTTACCATTCATTGTGTTGGCATTGATGTTTTGATCTAGACCTGGATGAGCTTCTACAGGATGGTGAATAGGTCCGTGGTACAGTTTTCGGCTCGTGACCTAAATTTTGTTAGTTGGATCTTATCTCATGGCAGCTTTTTGGTGAGAGGGATAGCGTTCATGTTAACTCCAGCAGAACTATATGATCTATAATCACCTAGTTCGGGGGTATTATTTATTGACCTGTTTTTACTCATATACCACATTACTACAGCTGCATTGCCAGAAACTTCTTGCTACCAATAATTTAAAAAACTGATCATTATATGTCTCCTGGCTAGTACAGTGGTAGCGCGCTGGCCTTGCATTCGCTTGGTCGGCAGATCGAGTCCCCGTCTGGGCCTGTGATGCTTAAGCTGTTTACTGGGGAGGAACTGCTGTGGTCGGGCACCACAGTGGTGCAGTGGTGGTCCACCATGGCTGTGAGGCATAGACCTCTAAACAAAACCTAGTAGTAGTACTAGTAGTAAAACAAACATTTCACTATCTCAAATTTCATGACTAAATGAGTAAGTGTGAAGGAAGGAAGAAATCTGTTCGATGGAATTCTGGCACTGAAATCTGAGTATGAGTATGACACTTGCTGTTTGACATAACTTATATTTATTTTTAATTTGTATTTAGATTTTGTGTATTGGCTTATTTATTTATTTTTTTATTTATTTTTTATTTTGAGTAAAGGCAATCAAAATGAGCATGCTGAAGGATGTCTGTGAGGAATGTAGAATACTTATAATGTGATATAAATACGTAGGTAAGTTGAGTTAAAATACAAAAATTTGGAAGGAATTATAAAATGCATGAATGGAAGACAATAAAAAGAAAATTAGATAAATGAAAGAACAAAAAAAAAAGGTAAATTTGTATTGTATATTAGACTATATAGGTATTTCTGATTTATTGTTTATTGGTACCCATGTTCGAGGTGATAGTTATTGTACCATTTATTGGTGCTAAACTAATAGTACAATTGTGCATCTATTGTGCTATGACAGTTGCAATAGACATATACATAGCAGCTGTATAACCAAAGATTGAAAAGAAACAACTTGTGCGAAGTCAGGCGATAGCTTTTCTTATGAGATGGCTGTCTCCCTCTTAGATGGTTGCAGTTATTTCAATCTCTATATAATTTTTACCTTTTGCCAAGTTTTAATCAAGTTATACATAAGTAATAGATGTGAGTATGAGTTGTGGCTAATTCTAACGGATCAAAAAGAATGATCTTATAGTTAAAACTTGAAACTATCTCGTGAAAAAAACCAATTAGCGATATCATATAATATTTAAAAAGTATATAAATTAGTTCATATTCTTTTGTAATCAACGAGTACTACTACTACTACTAATAAAGATCTAGTTAACATTGTAGCCACCAGTAACAAGTGGCGCTGTTATCAGTCCACAGTGGGCACTAGCCAGTGCCATCTTGGCGTGAAATGTGAGGGGAAGTGTTTCGTGTTAAGTGAAAATATTACTCTACTTACATGCCTATAACAGTGATAAATGCGTGTATGCGGAATGCATCTATAGAAATGACAGTATGTGTAGCTACAGGGATAAGGATAAGACTGTAGCGGAGGTGTTACTGATGATGACGCAATACCTTGGCGCCACCACCTTGGGGGATGCCTGAGCACCCATCCATCGGTGGTTTGCAGCTGTAGACGCCTTGCAGAAGTGTGGTGAGTGTTGCAACTGTTCATAGTGCTACTTAAATATCCTTGGGAAGTGCCTTTTAAGTGTGTGCGTCTGGAGGATCACGCGCTGGACTCGTGATCGTCAGCCATTACCCTCCCCGAAATAACTCATAAAGACGGATCTATAGGTAAGGCTGAGACCTCCCACACATCACGCCCCCCCCATCCCTTTGCTTAAGGAGGACAGTAACCACTCCCTGGCAGTGAAAAACCCTTAACGACCTGAGCAGGGTTCGAACCCACGCTTTGCTCAGGGGTGTACCTGTTTGGTCATTACAATTTGCACCCATTACGTTACCGCTGTTTAAACACAACTTCTTCGTTGTTATATTGAAGAAGAAAAAAATAGTAAATCTGTATAACTACTGCTCGGATGATATCGATATAAATATGAAATCCTACACACTATACATAGTGCACTCAACACATCTGTAAAGGTCTCAGGCGATGCTCCTCATTATTTACCTCGCAAAGTGTTTTTGAAGTTATGTTAGACTGTTAGGTTAGGTTATGGTTAGGTTAAGGTTTGCTTGAGTTCGGTTCGGTTCGGTTCGATTATATGAGCTTGTTATATTATAGGTAAATTTTTACATCTTCACCAGAATGCACCTGGATACAAATAACACACTATTCGTATAGTTTTTAATCCATTTCGAATGATTTTGACATAAATTTCCGTCGCAAATGCACATATAATAGGATATCATCACAACAAGCCTGGGGACCTGTGGGAATGGGGGGTTCTTGGGTGGGAATACAGTGATTTACGCTAAGATCAAGGTGCTAGAACCTAACAATGACATATTAACGAACGTGCTGTGCACTGACGGTCACAAAACCTGGCGTGTGGCTACGAAAAAAAGAATGGCGTCTACACCTCGCCCAACCCCCCAATTTGTGGTCATCGAAAACATTCGATATCTTCAAAATTAACCGAACATAACATAACCTGAATTAACCAAACCTTAACCTATATTGACAAATAACAGAACCTTGTTCAAACCAAACTAAACTTTACCTTATTATCGATGAGAAGATCTCAGAAAACATTGGATATCTCACAAACTAACAATTTGCGACATAAATGTAATTAAGAAAACCTTCGCAGAATGCATCTGATGATGTAGAAATACAATTCTGAATTCTCTAGAGCATTCAGGTGAAGATGTAAAATAATACCATATAGGCATTTCACCCTGGATTGTTTTCCAGATTGCCATATATGGCCTATATTAGCTTTTAATGACGAGCACCGCCTTAAACCTTCACAGATGTGTTGAATACACTATGTATAGTATGTAGGACTTCATATTTATATCCATATCTTACGGGCAGGAGTAGTTCAGATTTACCCAAAAATATAGTACAATAACCCTTATGATCTTTCAAGAGCTACGTCATCACCTACTCGGCGAGGGTTTAGCTTCGCCCTTTCCCTGGGTGGTGGAAAGAGTAACCATACAGTGTATAGACTTACCAGTGTGTTCATTGAAAGACGATGATATTATGTTTACGTGCATGTCGCTTGTGATAGGCTATTCTGACCCTTAACGTCATCCTTTTAAATTTGTCCCCCTCCCCAACGGTAATTATGACGACCACAGCAGTTAATGATCGCAGCCTTAGGATGAAGAACCTCGTGAACATGTTATTTCTCCGTCAGTGTGTGATGCAATGTTGCCTGCTTAGAGTAGTTGTCGGGTGATCGAAGACTTGAAAAACTGTATCTGTAGGAAATTAATTATATTATCATTGGAGAGAGAGAGAGAGAGAGAGAGAGAGAGAGAGAGAGAGAGAGAGAGAGAGAGAGAGAGAGAGAGAGAGAGAGAGAGAGAGAGAGAGAAAAAAAAAGGGAGCGGAGGTGTGTGTGTGAGTGTATGTGTGTGTGTGTGTGTGTGTGTGTGTGTGTGTGTGTGTGTGTGTGTGTGTGTGTGTGTGTGCCGCCTGAAGCCGTGCCTGAAAACAGTAAAACACGGGGTTGCAGCGGCGAGACAAGGGCAGCGGGGCCGATATTTGTTGGCCGCAGGAGCAGATAAATATTGAGGCCGAGGCGACAAGCATCAAAATATCGGGAGAACTGTCGGAAGGCCGCGAGCAGATCACCCAAGGCCCCACCCACCCACCCACTTCCTCTTTCTACGCCTCCTACTCCACTGGTTACCCCAGTCTACCCCACCCTCTTGCTGTCCACTCCGTCCCCCTCCACTCTTACTTTTGTTTGTATAAAACTTGTACCTTTGCAAAGTGGTAATTTGAGCCGCAAACATGTCCTTCGTAGTTTCTCCTTCGAAAAATAAAAATGAGGTCTTAACGAAAAATTTAGTTTCTGTGTCTACAAAGCAGTAAAACCAAATACAATATCCTACTCCGTGTTTTTCCCGATATATATGAATTAATTGCATCAGTAGTGAACGAGGTAGGTAGGAAGGCGGTGGCTGATTGGTTGCAGGTGGAGGAGGGTGACGGACGGTGGTTCGTATCCCCTCCACCTTAGGCCCCAATATACTTACCCCCAACCACCCCTTCCCCTCTGCCGTGACGCTTGAGTAGCCACAGCAGTGCGATCACCTCTCAAGGCAAGGCGTCCGGCAAGCATCACCACCACCATCACCACCGCCACCATCACCACCATCATCACCACCACCACCACCTGTAGCCAGCCAGCACTCAACACCTGGTTTAGACATTAATTTGAGCTGGTCCACCGCCACTCAGCCAGCGTCCGCCCTCACACCTGCCGCCGCCCACCAATCACGGCCACCAGCCAATGTTTCCACCTGAACTGACTGATTAGTTCTGCAGGAGACACTGACTGACTCCCTGAGCAATATTCTCACCCAGGCTGTCGTGCTCTCTCCCTCTCCTCCCCTCCCCTTCCTCCCCTCCCTTCTGTCCACTCTCCCTCCCCTCTCCTTCC
>JAPQNM010000043.1:22311021-22313521 GCA_029783475.1 Metacarcinus magister | reverse complement strand
TATTTAGGAATGTTAAAAGTTGCATATTTGTATGTGTACTTGTATTTGCATTACAGACTTGCTCTAAATAGTCAAATTCAATAATATTCTGATGTACATTGCTGATTTTACCAGAATTTTGTGCTTGACACTGATCGGTTACTGCCAGTAATTCAAGTTAGACTTATGTATAGTTTGAAACAGAGCTGTAGGGACGCACAGTTGTGGTGAGGCAAGGCATTGCAGAACAGGCGTGGTGGGAGTGCTTAAAGGAGTCACTGAATTGATGGAAAGTCAACTATGAACAAGGTTATTATTTACCTGGGGAAGGTTTAGTTGAGTAAGGTTGTCTGTACTTTATTATTCCCTCCCCCCAAAAAGGGCATTAGTGGTCAGTTTTCTTTTGTTTTGCACCATACGAGCTGCTGTTCACTTAACTGAAAGCAAATTATTACATAATTACTTCATAAGACTGCACACTTCAAGTAGGTAGTGTCTCTCCCTTGGATCTAGCGACTGGGATTCATTGCTTCTGTCTTTATTCCTTAGAGAAATATAGTTAAGTGCTGTAATCCTGTTAGTTCTAGTCACAGCGTTGAATCAACATTAAATCTCCTGAAACTGTTAATCTTGCCATTATGATATCCCTTACTAGTGTTACTTATGCTAGTGTTAAGAAGGGGACGTGTGCTGTACATCTTCCAACCCTCGTCACAGTCTCCATCGTGAGGCTGGAAACTTATGGAGAAATATCAATCTCACGTCAGAGTCACTGTGCGTTGGTTGGTACAGGTTTCCATGGTTACCTCCCATCCATGCTCCACGAGGTACTCCAAGACACCCCGAGAAACCGTTCAAGTATGAGTAAGAGTGTTAGAAAGGCATATCTCACCTCATCTAGTATTGGACTGCTGTGTGGTGGCCTCTGATAGGTAGGACAAGTGTGACCTCATTGGCTTCAGACAAATACCAGGTTCCAATACTTTTTTATCTGACACAAAGGATGATGTTATGAGTGGTTGTGGGTTTTAAAGGTAATGTGTGTTATGTGTAATTTGTTGCAATGTTTTATTTTTGTTATGTTTGATTTGAGTCTTAAAGTTTAAATGACCCAATTAATTAAAGATGTTTAGGTTGGCGGTGCTATTATAACCTGCGTTTTAGTAATGTTCGAGTGAGTGATGTTCATAGATTTATCATTTGTGAGTGAAAATTGTGTTGTCTTCGTCATATTAACCATTATTATGTTCTGCCACGAAGGAACATCCACAAAATTACGACCAGTTTCTTTTTTTTCTTCATTTTTTAAGCAGGACCTGATCACATTGTTGACCCAAATTATTACTTATATACTTGTGTTGATTTTGTCATAAGTCTCTCTCTCTCTCTCTCTCTCTCTCTCTCTCTCTCTCTCTCTCTCTCTCTCTCTCTCTCTCTCTCTCTCTCTCTCTCTCTCTCTCTCTCTCTCTCTCTCTCTCTCTCTCTGTATGTGTATGTGTGTGTAATATATGTATGTATAATGTAATATCTCTGTACTATGCATGCATGTATAAGTGAGGCAGAAGGAGACAGATGTACACAAGATCTAGATATACCAGGTTCACTCAAGGAGGTAGTTATGACGCGCCAACCCCCTAAACGTGACGTCAAATGCCCCTCACTGCTTGGCTCCGCCCTCATATCTAGGTCAACCCTTAGTCGCGCGGTTAGTGAGGTTCAGTGTGTTTCCGCCTCTATGCTTACCCAGAAATGAAATATATCTCGATCTATATATTAGATGAAGGATACCGAACAATTGTGCTGTGTATGGATGTGCCTCTAGCTACACAAAGAAAGGCAACATAACTTCCCATCGTTTTCCTAAGAACGATGAAGAGATGAAGTATTCAAGGAACGATCATATTATATATATTTCAGTAACGTAGAGAGAGAGGAATAAACCAGAAAAGAGCCTGGAAGAGGAAGCGGATGAATCTTACGCCTGGCTTTACGCGGGACTCCGAGGTGTTAGTGTTGGCCAAGATCTGCCTACACAAAGAAGGACAACATAACCTTTCATCGTTTTTCTAAGAAAGATGAAGATTAAATACTCAAGGAATTGCAGCGACGAGTGAAGAGCCTGAGGAAGGAAAAAGATTCCTTCTCAAAGAAAAAGAGGATTGGAAGAGGGAGAAGATTACACCTCTTGAGATATTAGATATGAATGGTAAGGAAATTAATGATGCGTCAGAAGTGTCCTGCTTCCCTACTGTCCACTTCACAAGTCAATGTCATTTTAACTGCAAATACTGTGAGAGAGTGGAAAAAAGATGATATAAGCCGTGAACTGACGTTCCGGAGCCTTACTTCTAAAGGATAAAGGTTCTTACGAGAAAAACGCAATTGTCCTGCTGATGTAGTAACACATTTTGTGTGCTGCATGATGCTTTTCCACATTTGCCCTTTCAACAGGAAACTGAGAGAATATAAAATATCAACAAAAAAGCTTATGAAATAACTCTGTGTACATATATACCAGATC
>JAPQNM010000043.1:22303521-22306021 GCA_029783475.1 Metacarcinus magister | reverse complement strand
ATTTGGAAGGAAACTGAAAATAATATAAAAACGAGTATATGTCTGTTTATATTTGAGAGAGAGAGAGAGAGAGAGAGAGAGAGAGAGAGAGAGAGAGAGAGAGAGAGAGAGAGAGAGAGAGAGAGAGAGAGAGAGAGAGAGAGAGCCAAAGGAAAAGCAAGAAGAAAAAAGAATATGTATGTCTCATTTTTTTTCCTTTTTTCTTTTCTTTCCCTTCCCTTCATCTCCATCATCGTCTTCGTTTCTTTCTTTACTGCACTCATCCTTCCTCTTCCTTTCCCTCCTCCTGTTCCTTCCTAACCTCTCCCTCCCTTTACCTCCTCTTCCATGTAATCTCTCCCTTTTCCTTCATCCCTTCTTTATCCTCATCTCTCTTACTTGCTTTCCTTCGCTTCCTTCTCCCCTTCTTTCCCCTCCCTTTTCTTTCCTCCTTTATCTATACTTTTCATGTGTCCTCCTCCTTAATTTCTTTCCCTTCCCCTTCCCCTTCTCCTTCCCCTTCCCCTCCTCTTCCCTTTCCCTTTCCCATCCCTTCCCTTGACGTTATCAGCAAGTGTAGCGTGATTCATGATAGGGATTTGCCTTTTTTTATGAGAAACGAGGGAGGCAAGGGAAGAAGGAAAGGAAAGGGAGGAGGAGGAGGAGGAGGAGGAGGAGGAGGAGGAGGAGGAGGAGGAGGAGGAGGAGGAGGAGGAGGAGGAGGGAAATAGATGCGTTGGAGGACGAAGGAAGAATGAGAAGAAACCGTGATAGAGAGCTAAGCCAAGAGAGAGAGAGAGAGAGAGAGAGAGAGAGAGAGAGAGAGAGAGAGAGAGAGAGAGAGAGAGAGAGAGAGAGAGAGAAAAAAAGAACACGAATAAGGGGAAGAGGAAAAAAAGGATGTGAAAGAGGAAGAGAGAAGGATGCTAATGACTACACCAGGAAGATAAATGGAAGAGAAAGAAAGAGAGAAAAGAAATAACAAAAACAACAACTCGGTAACAGGATGAAAGAAAAGCGAAAAAGAGGAACGCAAGAAAAGATCAGGATTTTTAGAAGAAGACGAAGAGAAGAGAAATTAAATAAGAAAAAGAAGAGAGAGAGAGGAGAAGAAAAGAAAATAAGAAAATACTGATTAACAGGAACAGAAGAGAAGAAGAGAAAAAGGAAGAGAAGAAGGAGGAGGAGGAGGAGGGAGGAAGAGGAAGAGGAAGAGGAAAAGGAGGAGGAGGAGGAGGGGAAGGAGGAGGAGGAGGAGGAGGAGGGAGGAAGAGGAGGAGGGAGGAAGAGGAAGAGGAGGAGGAGGAGGAGGAGGGGGAGGAGGAGGAGGAGGAGGAGGAGGAGGAGGTAGATTTCCTGTCTGAAGTAAAGGGAGACAAGTGAGCCTTATCTCCACAATCATGCATCATGGGAGTCTCCCTCAACGTTCCCTTGATGGAGGAAAGGAGGAAGGAAAGGAGGGGAGGAAGGGAAGGAAGGAAGGAAAGAGGGAGGAAAAGAGGGAGCTGTATTTATGTATGAAGGGAGGGAAGAAATGAACACAAACAAGGAGGAAGGGAGGGAAGGAGGGGAGTAAAGGAGGAAACGGAAGGAAGTAAGGAGGAAAAAAAAGGAGGGAAGGAGCTGTAAATATGTGTGAAGGGAAGGAACTAATTAATGGAAACAAAGAAGGGAAGGAAAGAGAGAAGAAAAGAGGGAGTGAAGGAAGAAAGAAAGAGGGAGCTATAAATATGTGTGAAGTGAAGGAGGAAATTAATACACACAAAAAGGGAAAAGGAAGGATGGAAAAAAAAAAAGAGAAGAGAGAGGAGGGAGGGAGGAAAGGAGGAAAGAAAGAAATGAACACAGACAAGGAGGGAAAGAAGGACGGAAGAAAAAAACAGGAGAAGAAAGAAAGGGAAAGAGAGTGGAGGAGGATAAAGAAGAAGGAAGCGAAGGAGGAGGAGGAGGAGGAGGAGTAAAGAAAACACAAAGAAAAGAAAGAGAAGGCAGGAAAGAGGAAGGGAAAGGAGAGAGGGGAGAAGGAGGGAAAGGGGAGAGGTAGGGGAGGAGGGAAAGGGGAGAGAGAGGGAGAAAGAGAGGGGAGAGGGAGGATGAGGTGCTAGGATGCTGTTAAGGGATTCCAGAACATTATGTCTGGCTCAGGGCTGGACTAAGGCAAAAAATGAGAGAGAGAGAGAGAGAGAGAGAGAGAGAGAGAGAGAGAGAGAGAGAGAGAGAGAGAGAGAGAGAGAGAGAGAGAGAGAGAGAGAGAGAGAGAGAGAGAGAGAGCGTTCACCTCCACTACCACCATTACCATCATTACCACTACAACCACCACCATTCCGCTCCTTGTTAACTTACTTTCCTATATTGTCATCGTCATCATAATCATCATTACTATAATAATGTCTTAATTGATTATGGTGAATGTTTGTGGCAGTATTTTTTTTTTCCTCTCTCTCTCTCGCTCTCTCTCTCTCTCTCTCTCTCTCTCTCTCTCTCTCTCTCTCTCTCTCTCTCTCTCTCTCTCTCTCTCTCT
>JAPQNM010000043.1:22296021-22298521 GCA_029783475.1 Metacarcinus magister | reverse complement strand
TTGTCGAGACGATTTTTGGTAGTTGCTATTGTACTCGAGTTGACAAGGTTTGAGGGCAGTCCATTCCATATATTTACGGCTCGATTGAAGAAAAGTACTTGGCTTCGTTTGTTATAAAGTGTTTGCCAATTATTTTGAAGCTATTGCTACGGGTGATGCTTGAACGGTCGATGGTAAAATAGTCGTTCGGCTTAAGATTTGTGAATCCATTAAAAATTTTCAATACTGTTAGAAGGTCTCTAAATCTACGTTTCGTAAGAGAAAATTGATTAAGTTCTTTAAGACTTTCGTCATATAGTTTATTGCGCGGTCTTGGAATAATTTTGGTTATTCTACGTTGAATTCTGTCTAATTCATTAGCAGTTTTTACTACCTCGCCGCATTGAAATTTAGGTTTAAGGTCAGTTAAGACTATTACATCAAGGTCTTTTTCTTTAACTACATTATTGAGTTGAACGTTATCCATTGAATAATTTATTTTGGGGTTATTATTTCCAACGTGGAGTACGTGACATTTTTCTAAATTAAAGTTCATTTGCCATATTTTGGACCAATCGAATAAAACATTAAGATTGTTTTGCATTAGTTTGCGCTGAGTTTCTGAGTTAACCCTATTAGCTATTTTTGTGTCGTCGGCGAATTTCGAAATTTTGCATGTGATACCTTCGTCGATATTATTAATGTAAATTATAAAATAGTATTGGTCTCAATACAGATCCCTGATGAACGCCGCTGTTTACGTTTACCCATTCTGACGTTTTTCCGTTAATTGCGACTCGCTGTTTACGTTCTGATAACCAGTCTTCTATCCACTTACTAAGGTTTTCCGTTATACCATAAGCTTTAACTTTACTTAAAATACGTTTGTGAGGCACTTTATCGAACGCTTTCTGGAAGTCTAAGTAGATTATATCAACTGCTTTAGTGTTATCGTACAAACTATATACATCATTGAAAAAATCGAGTAAATTTGTGAGGCATGATCTCTTGTTTCTAAAACCGTGCTGTGAGTCTTTGATAATGTTGTTCTTTTCCAAGTAATATACAATTTTGCCTTTAAGGATCGATTTCATCAACTTGCTTACTATTGATGTTAAACTAATTGACGATAATTACCGGGGTGAGATTTATTACCTTTTTTGAAGATCGGAGTGACGTTCGCCAATTTCCAGTCGCGATGGACTCTGCCAGTTGATATTGATTTATTGAATATAATGCAGAGAGGTTTGACGAGTTAATTTTTAGCCCCTTTAAGTATTCTCAGCGAGATCAGGTCTGGACCAGGTGTCTTGTTAGTTTTCAGGTTATTGATCGTACGTAGAATATAATTTTCATGGAATACGCATGTGTTTAAGTAGGTATTATTATTATAGATTTGGGGAGTTGAAAGGTTAAATGAATTGTTTTCATCGGTGAAAACTGACGCAAAATAATAATTTAATACGTTAGTCATAACGGAGGAGGAGGAGGAGGAGGAGGAACAAGGGCAACAACACTTACATTCTGCTTTCTATTCCATTCTTTTCCATAATCGCTTCTTCTCTTCATCGCGGGAAAATGAGGCTGAAATTTTAGATGAAAGCAAAAGGGAAAGAGAGAAACCCGTCGAAGGGAGAGCAAAATAAGAGAGCGCCTTTAATAGCTTAATTATCAGCGCCCTGACGACCTACCTTTGAAAGAAGAGAGAGAGAGAGAGAGAGAGAGAGAGAGAGAGAGAGAGAGAGAGAGAGAGAGAGAGAGAGAGAGAGAGAGAGAGAGAGAGAGAGAGAGAGAGAGAGATTATCGTAGATTTACGTTTATATACATATACACACAGCATATGGTCGAAAGTGAGGTGCCTTTATTATATTGACCACACATTATATCCACCGTCCTTACACAACGACCTTTCTTGAACTTCTGAATTCGACCTTTTCTAGCGAGTCATCTTTATGACAAACTTTATGAAAACTTGAAGGTGACGTGACTGCCTTCCCTCCGCAGCGTCATGTCTATTGTAATAACTTTTTATCAAGACTCATGGCCATCATTTGTACACGCTCCGCTGGCCACCCTCTGATAGGCTCATTATTTCATTCATTGTTTAGAATTCAGCTAATTAACATAATTTATTAATGCACGTAAAGCCTCCATTATCAGCCACCCCACTTCCCCTTCTCCTTACTCCCTGTCCTCCTCTTCGCCGCTCTGGCCTCGCTTATTAATGATTGGAAAAGCAGACAAACTCTTAGACCAGTCTGACCGCTGCGTCACAGTAGTAGCAGGACGCTCGTTGCTTTTCTTTTATTCGGAGGTCAACAAATGCCTCTTGTACTCGGCAAGCTGGTTAGCTGGTTGGCTGGCTGACTCTCCGCTTTAATGGTCATCAAAGGGAGTAATTAATTTGATGCTATCTTGTATGCCAATGAATTGCTGAAATAGTCGAAAGAGGTATTGTGTATAATTAATTTTGGTATTCACTTTAAAAAGTCGTCACAGCCGATATGTGTGTTATGCACGT
>JAPQNM010000043.1:22268521-22271021 GCA_029783475.1 Metacarcinus magister | reverse complement strand
CTACCCCTCTCTACATCGCCGGCACGGTCATTTGGTCCTGCCGCGGCGTTCAGCAAGGTGACCCCTTGGGACCGCTGCTCTTTGACCCCATCATCCAGAGGCTACGCTCTTCCCTGAATGTGTGGTACTTAGATTATGGCACCTTGGCAGTTCCCGTAGACACCGTCCAGGCTGACATCGCCACTTTAATCCCAGCCTTACAGCGCATTGGTCTTAACGTCAACAAGGACAAATGCGAACTCGTGAGACTGGATAACGCCGCCGTGCCAGCAAGACCCACAGCCGACGAACCCACCCACATTCAGGACCCACCACTTCCCATCACCAACAACGCAGGACCCTCAGAAGAAGGACATGATGGCACCAATAAGTCCAACCGCAGCGAAACCACCATGGCTGCGTTGACCGGCGCTCGAGTCACTCCCCTAGACAACCTTTTCCTCCTAGGAGCTCCCATCAGCGAGAACTCCATGCCCGAAGCTATCAGGGCAGCCTTCGAAGCGACTGCTAGGATGATCGAGCGAATGAAGAACATCGGCAGCCACGCGGCACTTTTCTTTCTGTCCCGCTACGCATCAGTCCCGCGATGTACGTACCTGATGCGGGCAGACCCAACCTACACAGCGACACATCACCTGAGAACCATCGACGAGGCGATGCGTGCTGCCATCACGAGTGCGTGCAACATGAGCCTCACAGACGACGCATGGACCCAGGCGTCCCTACCAGTCCGTTTGGGTGGTATCGGTGTTCGGCGCATGGAAGACGTCGCTCTCCCAGCTTTCATCTTCTCCATGTTGGCAACACAGGCGCTGGTTCGCCAGATTAACGGTTGCTCCCGCAACGACGAATCAGTCCTGCTCGCCTCAGCGCTCCACACCTTTTCAAACACCCAATGCCCAGACCACAACGTCGAGTTCAACGAGGAGGCGGCGCCAGTTAGTTAACGCCAACTGGACGAAGCAGCCTCCCGCAACCGCCTGGAAACACTCCTTTCGGAACTCAACCAGGTTCATCGCGCCCGCCTGTTAGCTGCAGCCGAGCCCTACAGTGGAGCCTGGCTTGGAGTCATCCCAATCGAGAGCCTGGGACTCCTTTTACCCGACGATGCCGTCCGTATCGGTGTAACTCTACGCCTAGGCACTTCGGTCTGCCTCCCACACCGCTGCAAATGCGGAGCCATGGCAGACAGCCTTGGCCACCACCAGCTCTCCTGCCACCGTGACCCGGGCAGGTTGCCGCGCCACGCCGCTCTCAACGACGTGATCCGTCGTGGCCTAGCTGCCGCCGGAGTCCCAGCGCTTCTCGAACCCCGGGGTTTGGACCGTGGCGATGGACGGCGGCCAGACGGGGTGACGGTATACCCCTTCAGCGCCGGTAAATCCTTGTTGTGGGACGCGACATGCACAAACACCTTCGGTTCGACCCATGTAATCGACTGTGCAGTCAACCCCGGAGCAGCTGCTCGAGCCGCCGAGCTGCGAAAACGCACACGGTATGCGGCCCTGGCCCAGCGCTATCGCTTTGAGCCCCTTGCAGTCGAGACAACAGGAGTGATGGGTCCCGCATTTCTCAGCCTTGTTCAGGAGCTCGGACGGCGCGTCACCGAACTCTCAGGCGAGCCCCGAGAGACATGCTGGCTTCGGCAACGCATCAGCATGGCTGTGGTCCGTGGCAACGCGGCTGCATTCACCACCACATGTTGCCTAACACCCACGCCTTCCTAACGGTCTCACACGCACACACACACACACGCACGCACACGCACGCACACACCACGCACACACCTACGTGTGCACATGCACACGTACTTCCACATGCAATGTACACATTAGGTACACAGGTTGAGCGTCACAGCAGTCTGCGGGAACTTGCTAAATGCATGCCTCTTCCCTCCCGCAGCCTCGCTGCACAAGACTTTCTACTTCTTCTCATCCCTATTCTGTCCATCTTCCTAATGCAAGAGTTAACCAGTATCTTCACTCTTTCATCCCTTACACTGGTAAACTCTGGAACTCTCTTCCTTTGTCTGTTTTTCCACCTGCCTATGAATTAAACTCTTTCAAAAGAGGAGTGTCAAGACACCTCTCACACTAAATTGGACTTCCCCCCATACATATATTTCTCCTACTGTCCTCTTTACAGGGTCTGGCGACAAGCGGGATTTTTTTTTACTTAATTTTGTTTTCCTTTAGCCAGTACCGTTTTAATAAAATCAAGTACATCACAGTGAAAATGGTCTGTATGCTTGTATGTATACCAAACATTACAATTTTATGGTCGGAAATTGGGTGAAAAGAAATTTTATTACCATATATATATATATATATATATATATATATATATATATATATATATTTATATATATTTATATAGTTCTCTTTTTTGAAGGATATTAATTTCATATATTAATTTTTCGGTTAACTTTCGTTTGAGGAAGGCAATATGGATTTATGTGCACCTTTATGGTCGTCTTTTAAATGTTTGGACAACCCTCATG
>JAPQNM010000043.1:22256021-22261021 GCA_029783475.1 Metacarcinus magister | reverse complement strand
TAATATGGGGATCAAGCTGAACCAGCTTGACCCTGGTAGTGCTGTAGTTGACTGCAACCTCCTGCAGTTTTTAGTAAATCTCTGCAGATTTGGGGAGGATGACAAAGCTGCCATCCATTCCCGACAAGCACTCATCACCAGAGTAAGGCAATCCTCTTCAAGGGTAGCCACGGCGTCATAGGACGTCTGAAAACCACCTTGAATGGGTACTCGGAATGCAGGGAACTCCTGTTTCGATGAAGCGGGTTGCGGGCGGGAGATATCAACCTGAGGGGTGCGAGTACAGCGCCGCTTGCTCGACGCGGTGGTGAAGCCGTCATTGTCAGGGGCAGATACCACGCTTCAGTAGGTCAGTGGTAAACGTTCCCGCCTTTCACCCGGCAATGCGTGGATTCGAACCCGCTCAAGTCGCTAAGGATTTTTCACTGACGGAGTGGTTACTGTCCCTCTTGAGCAAGGGGATGGGAGTGTGTGATGTGTGAGAGGTCTCAGTCTTACCTATAGATCCGTCTCTATGAGCTCTGAGCTCTTTCGGTGAGGTTGGTGGCTGACGATCACAAGTCCAGCGCTTGATCCTCCAGACCATGGTGAATAACACACACACACACACATACACACACACACACACACACACACACACACACACACACACACACACACACACACACACACACACACACACACACACACACACACACACACACACCGTACGGCCAAAAGTTTGGAGTCAACAATGTAAAACTCAACTGCAGCGTATCGCGAGCTAGAGTTTGAGGTGCGGGTGACTGCTTCAGTGAGTGACTGTGTTGGAGGTGCCATTGTTCCAGTGACTTTCAGAGAGAGAGAGAGAGAGAGAGAGAGAGAGAGAGAGAGAGAGAGAGAGAGAGAGAGAGAGAGAGAGAGAGAGAGAGAGAGAGACTTACAAACCTATGGATCTTTACATACTCTACTTATATCCTTCATCAAAATTTACTTGAGTATTATCACAATCTTTTGTCTCTCATCATTTCTTCTTCTCTCTCTTTCTCTTTTTCTCTTTTACCAGCACACACACACACACACACACACACACACACACACACACACACACACACACACACACACACACACACACACACACACACACACACACACGCACACACACACACCTCACCACCACGCATCGCTGCACCAGTCAGGCGTCTCCTTCACACCTCCACGCCCTTTCCTCAAGCACGGTAACTTTCATTTATAGTGCAGTGACGCGGCACTGCAATGAGGGAATAACCACGACCGAGTGGGTGAGGGCAGGAAGAGGTGAAGGAGGAGAGGGATTTTAAGAGGTTAAAGAGGTTAGGGTGATTTGCAAGGTTTTCAGGGTGAAGCAGTCCGGAAGAAAAGTGTTTGGGGGATGAGTCTGTGGCAAGAGTGGGTCAGGGAAGGAGAGAGGAAAAGCAAGGAAACGGAGTGGAAATATGGAAGGGAGTGTGGAGATGTGACGGGCGTTTCAAGGTAATCGGATGGAACGTGAGTGTTAGAAGTTTAAGTTTATCTGTAGTTTTGTGTATGATTTGATGAATTGTCATGCGTTTTATCAGCATTATGGTTTGCCTCTTTGCTCTTTAACAAAGCTGGAAAATGTAGACCAAGCTGGAACAGGGAAAGCTTCTGGTCTTGGAAGTGAAGGCGCTGGTGAGCTTGTGAATTGGTGGGGTTCATGTGGCGTGCCTTGTGTCGTGGACCGGGAGTGCACCTGCCGATACGAGGTTCATTTATTTCCCAGAGAGAGAGAGAGAGAGAGAGAGAGAGAGAGAGAGAGAGAGAGAGAGAGAGAGAGAGAGAGAGAGAGAGAGAGAGAGAGAGAGAGAGAGAGAGAGAGAGAGAGAGAGAGAGAGAGAGAGAGAGAGAGAGAGACGTGAACGATGAACTGTATGGGTTTTATGTTGGCACGGCATGGCAGGTTTCTTGCACCGTCCTCGAGAACACATCATAAAGAACCACGATCAAAGAACATTGGTGTGAGTCGTGGCAGCGATGGAGACGCGACATATAACCCTAGGTGCGAGGCTGTCGTGGTGTTGGTGTTACTACTGTTTGAGCAAGGGACTCAAACAACGACGTTGTCGTGGAAGGTATTTTTTGGCAAAACTTTCCTGAACTGCCCAAAGAACTGTTAGCTGCCGGGAAAGGGACACAGACCACCTAGGAAGCATTCATCGCCTTCAATCGTTGTAGGTAGAGGTGCAGCATTAAAAACGGTGAAAACGCCAGGAGAAAAAATACGTTTTCAGCACTACGTACTCATCCACGTGTGCCATTCCATTTACAACACTAGATAGGAAGCTGAAGCGATTTATTTAGATTATTCAGGGAAGGTAAACGGCTTCCACACAACTTCACTCACGACACGTGTAGTGTTGGCAGTGGTTGTAGCGTATCGACTCCAGGTTGAAGTTAAGCACGAGGCTTGAGGCTCTTACATGCTGCGCCGCAAATGGAACCCTGACAAGCTTGTCCGAGGGAAATATGTGTCCTGGATAGCAGCTGCCCCAGAGGCCTGCTGTTCGCCTTATAGTGAAGACAGTGAACACACACACACACACACACACACACACACACACACACACACACACACACACACAGTCTCGATATCTTAACCACAGGTGTCGCTCCCTGATGCCGCCTCCGTTCCCTCGCACAGGGAGGTGTTCGGAAATGACCTGCGTTAAGGAGGTTAAACGAGGCACCTTGCACGGCTCCTCCGCAGGTGACGGCGATAACCACGCGCCGGGAAAGTGTCACACCGGACCTCTTAAAACTTACTGTAATGTTCCCAACTTTGACATTAAGTGACCCGCTTCCCTTTCCACGCTTCTTTCTCTCCACTTCCAATCTCTTTCCTCCTTTTCTCCTTTTTTCATATTATATTCCTTCTCTTTATATTTCCACCTCCTCTCATCGTCCTCCGACTCATTTTTTCCCTTTTTCTTCATCAACACACTTTTTTTTTCTTTTTTTTCTTCTCTCTCTCTCTCTCTCTCTCTCTCTCTCTCTCTCTCTCTCTCTCTCTCTCTCTCTCTCTCTCTCTCTCTCTCTCTCTCTCTCTCTCTCTCTCTCTCTCTCTCTCTCTCTCTCTCTCTCTCTCTTACGCAATCACCGTGTATTCCACTGCCTCATTTTCCTCTGTACACACATTCATTGAACTTTTTCGATAATAAATGTCGGAGGCTTTCACCTCCACATCCACATTAATTTCATTAGTGACCCACCCACCTACACACACACACACACACACACACACACACACACACACACACACACACACACACACACACACACACACACACACACACACACACACACACAGAAAAAAAAATTCAAGAGATGTTTCTCGCATGAATTTTGTAAAGTAACACTGCTCCCGTAATTCAGTGGTAACGACTTCGCCTGTAATCCGGCAAGGCGTAGGTTCGAACTCTGCTTAGGTTGCTAAGAGTTTTTTTACCTACAGGGAGTGGTTATTGTCCCACTTGAGCAACAGGATCGGGGTGTATGATTTTTGAGAGCTCTCAGCCATACCCATAGATCCGTCTCTTTGAGCTCTGAGCTCTTTCTGGGAGGTTAATGACTGACGATCACGAGTCCCTGTGGGACAGAGGCTTGTATATGTGAAGGCACAGATGTCTGCCCGTTTACTACCACTCGGAAAGTCCTTCCCCGTAGGTAATCTCGAGGAGTAGGTCATCCTGGATGCCCTTGGCACGGAGTTTTTCGATAAGGCCCGCATGCCACACCCTGTCAAAGTACCCAGCAATATACAGTGCCACCACAAGTGTTCATGCCCTCATCGAGGGTGTCCTGCCAGTCTTGTGAGAGGAGGAGGAGGAAAAATTCTGAGATGGGTCAAGTAGGCCTGAACCCAAACTGTCGATCTGAAAGAAGATGAATTTCACTTAGGTGCTGACAGATGTCTGCAGCCATTATCCTCTCTAACACCTTGTTTACCACAGAGAGAAAGGAGATGCGTTTGTATTTTTGGGAATCAGACCTCGAACATTTTTTTTGGATTGAAACCACATGAGCCTCCTTCCATACTGCAGGCCATTTGTTTTTTCTCGGGCAGGCAGCGAAGATGGCAGTGAGTGGTCCTGATAGCTCCTTGGCGCAGTTTTTAGTGATCGTGGGTTGACGTTGTCCAGGCCAGTGGCTTTCCCTCATCAACTGCACGTAATAGTATAATCATGTATAACTATCAATTATTTATGCACTTTCTTAAACAGTATAGACCATAGCCAGTCTGTTCATAAAGGAAATTGTAAAGAAAAGTAGTCACATGGCAGGCTCTAGCAACCTCAAGTAAATAGTCCACTGAAAACGACGATAGTTTAAATCAAGCACAAGATTTCCTCACAAAAATAAGACATATTCCTTGTTCCCTTCACGGAGAGAATAATAATAATTTTAATGAAAAGGCAATAGAAGAAAAAATGGGAGCTACTGACGTAAACATTGAAAGAAGCAAAGCCTCTATATATTAGAGTCTTTGGAAAGAAGGCTTGCTTATCGTGGGGAGTCCGCACGGTTGGTAGTCCTGCTTGGTTTGTGAGTGTGCGATTGACGGCGTCGTTGTGTTCCGCATAAACATTGGATTTTCTAAGGACTCGGAGCATACCAGCGTTTCTCAACACCTCAACATGTTGGGTAAGTACCAGTGACCATGAAGATGAGGGTGTCGGGCTGTTTACGTGTACCGGTGGTGGAGTGCAAAGCTGGGTTATAGGTGGTGGTGATGGTGGTGAGATGATAGCAGGCTGCCTCGCTTACCTTGCGTGGACGTCTTCGTTATATATGTTCGTGGCTTCATGGCGAGGGAAAATAAGGCTTGTACTACTACCTCATGCTGCAGGACTAGTGAATATATCTTTTGTAGTGAAATTTTTTTTCGCATCGTTGTAGTCATCATGCTGAAGGGGCAGTGCGCGGACCTACTGGAAGGACGGACCAGCTGAACGATGTTTCCT
>JAPQNM010000043.1:22246021-22248521 GCA_029783475.1 Metacarcinus magister | reverse complement strand
AGAGGACATTGCCACCTATTTAACTAGGTTTGAGCGTGTGGCCGAGATGCTGGTTTTACCCAGAGATACCTTTGCCGTTCGTCTGGGTTGCCTCCTTACTGGTAAAGCTGCCGAACTCTACACGTCCCTTCCGTCATCCACCACTGAGGATTACGAGTTGCTGAAGCAGGCCTTGTTAACGGGCTTCAGTAAAACTCCAGATGGCTACCGGGTGGATTTCAGGTCAAACAAGATTAGAGTAGAACAGAACTACCATCAGTTTGTTACCCAGTTATCGAGGATGTTTGATTCTTGGGTTGAGTCTTCCTCTGTGGCCAATGTTTATGCTGATTTAAGGGAGTTTATTATCTTTGACCAATTTCTGTCCTCCTTATCAGCAGAAATTCGCCTATTCATCAAGGAAAGAAGGCCTACCAAGCTGAAGGAAGCAATACAACTAGCGGATGACTGGGCATCAGCCCACAACGCCTATCCTAAGGTCTCTTCCAACAACAACGCTAAGAAAATCTCCCCTCTACTTGCTACTCCACTCCAGCCTCTACCTTCTCCTGGGAGTCAGACTCCCTCAACCGTGACTTGTCACAATTGTGGGGAAGCAGGACATATACGACCACGCTGTCCCAGGAATCCTCGAGCATTCAAGGATGGAACTCCTACCACGCCCCCCTATAAGGTTGGATTTTGCTTAGAAGACCATAAAGTGCCTAACTTCTCAGTTACGGGGACTATTAATGGGTCATGGTCTTCCTCTATAATTAGGGATACTGGATGCTCTGGAGTTGTAATTTCTGAGGAAGCCTTGCCAGACATTGACCCATCACTCTGCCCCAAAGTACAAGTTGCTGACTATTTGGGACGCATCGACGAATTTCCTGTCGTTAAGTGTTACTTACGGTGCCCATTTTACACTGGTTGGACAGATGCTGTAAGGGCCCCAATTAAATTTGCTAGTGCTCTAGTTGGGAATATTCCCGGAGTACAAGATCCTGATAGTCCTGATTCTCTACTCAGTAATGACAACCATCTTCTCCATAGTGACCATGACCAAGCCACCACTGACGTTTCTTCCCTACTAGATCCTCTGTTGCCTCATGATGACTCGCCTTCGCCCGGAACTTCCCTCTCCTCTCAAGAAAAGGACAACCGCCCTTCTGGATGTCAGCATCTACCACCAGTTGAGTCCTCAACTACTCAAGTGTGTGCTGTGGAGACCAGAGCCGGTCGATCTAAACGGGTCCACCCTCTTGTTCTGCCTAAGCTCCATCCTTTGACTGTAACCCCTGATGAGTTTCGTCAACTTCAGGAATCCTGTCCTTCCTTGACGTGTTTACAGTCAAAGGCTACCACTCAAGAAGTTGAGAAGGCACGGGATGGTGCCACATACCAGTTCATACATGAGGAAGGCCTCCTGTACCGAAAATGTCTCTCATCGGATCACCTTCAAAAGGTAAATGGTTTATCCTTGGTTGTTCCCAGCGATTGCCGTCCCGTCATCCTACGTGTTGCTCACGAAGGTCCTTTGGCTGGACATTTCTCCCACCGGAAGACCCAGATGAAGGTCTTGCAAGACTTTTATTGGCCAGGGATGTGTGCAGACATCCGGGATTACTGCCGTTCCTGCGACAAGTGTCAACGTATGTCAGCTAAGGGAAGGGTACGTCCAGTACCTCTTCAACCGTTACCTGTCGTAACTGAACCCTTCTCCAGAGTTGCCATTGACTTGGTAGATCCCTTGTCTCCACCTTCTTCTGAAGGGCACCGTCACCTTGTAACTTGCATTGATTTCTTCACTGGTTTTCCTCTTAATTACTACTTCTACTGCTACTACTATTACTACTACTATTACTATTATTATTACTACTACTACTACTATTACTATTATTATTATTATTACTACTACTACTATTATTACTACTACTTCTATTATTATTATTACTACTACTGCCACTACCATCACATCCATCTCCAGCACTACTACCAGGAAGAGGTTGAGCAGATGTTGAGTCAAGGAATCATCCAACCTTCAACCTCTCCACACTGCTCTCCGGTTATCATGGTCAGGAAGTCCGACGGTACGTATCGGATGGCCATTGATTACAGGTTACTCAACTCAGTTACTATTTTCCATGCTGAACCATCCTGCAGTATTGAGACAGAGCTGCATAAGTTCGTTGGTGCTGAGTTCTTCTCAGAGCTAGATTTGAGTAAGGCCTATTACCAGGTTCCACTTTCTGCCAAAGCTCGACGCTTCACTGCGTTTCCCACTCACAAGGGCCTGATGGAATTTACTCGGATGCCTTTTGGTCTTGTTACGGCCTGTGCCACTTATATTCGCTTAATGAGGATTGTGCTTGCTGGCTTGGCCAATGTTTCATTTTATTTTGATAATATTTTTGTGTATTCATCTGATTGGCCCACTCACATCTCTGCCCTCAAGTCTGTTTTAGATAGACTACATCAAAACGGTCTGACTGTCAAACTTAAAAAGTGCCGGTTTGGA
>JAPQNM010000043.1:22228521-22241021 GCA_029783475.1 Metacarcinus magister | reverse complement strand
GGGTAGTTGGGTGCATGGGGGTGACATCTGGCGTCAAACACCGACAAATACACTTTCACTAACATCTGCTTCCTTGTTTTTTGTTTTCTTTTTCTTTCACATATCTCCATGTTTTAACTTTGATTCCCTCACTTTCTCTTTCACTACGAGTATTTCCCTCCTTTCTTCCCCCATTCCTTTATCATCACACTTTCTTTTCTCTCGTGCTTCATTTTTCTTTCCTCCTTCCCTCCCTCCCTTCATCATCACACATTTCTCTCCTGTGTTCCATTCTTTCTGTCTTTTCTTTCTTTCATCCTTCCTTCCTTCCTTCCTTCCTTCTTTGCCATATTTTACTAATAAACTTTTCTTCATATATTTGTCTTCCTCGTTTTCACCATATGGTTGTTATCATTATTTTCTTTTATTTCTTCCTTACTTCCTTTAATATCCCAGTCTCAACATGTTCCTTTCCACCTCTGTACTTTCCTCTCCTCCTTCCTTCCGCCTCCTCGCACCTGTCTGAACAAATGGGAGCCTCTGGAAACCACCAGGTGACGGGTCTTACCTGGCACTACTGCACCTGTTAATGACCCGCACATATCTGGCTTCATTTCACCTGGATGCCTGAGGTGGGTTGATTACCTGGTCTTAATGAGGAGATGGAGGCCGTAATTAATGAAACGAGGCAGCGCTAAGTATGAGGCAGGCAGGGGAGGGGTGGAGTGGGTGCAGGGAGGCGGAGTGAAGGAGAGATATATGAATATGTTGTGGGGGATATTACCGTGTTATTGTGTGGTGTGTTACATGTAATGGGGAAGCTGATGGTGTTATTGTACCGGGTGGGTGGACTACGCTGTGTTGTGGGGTTGTGGGAAGAAAATGCTTGTTGAGGTTAAAAAGAAGCAGGACGAGGACGAGGTGGTCTACGTTGTGTGTCGTTTTGTGGGAAGAAAATACTTGTTAGAGTTAGAAAGTAGCAGGACGAGGAGGTGAAAGAGGACAAGGACGAGGACGAGGATGGGGACGGGGTTGCCTGCCTTAGTGTAATTACAGTAAGGGAAATGCTGTCAAGGAGGAATGAATGGGGCTAATGAAGTGATGCAAATTAATGATCAAACTGAGTTCTGATTAAAATCTGGCAACATGGGAGAGGAGAGAGAGAGAAAAAAAAGTACCTAAATAAAATATGTTCATTAGATATAAATATGCACATCGTGATTAAAATTAAGTGACGCAACGCATAGATATGAGTCGAGAGATGAACTCAAATTTTATGATGTATGATAAAGCCTCCGGATTTAATCATGTCGTCACTGACTGTATAGTATTTATATGCAGGTTTATTTGCTTACATGCTCGCTCTCTTAATGAAACGTTGTGTGTGTGTGTGTGTGTGTGTGTGTGTGTGTGTGTGTGTGTGTGTGTGTGTGTGTGTGTGTGTGTGTGTGTGTGTGTGTGTGTTTGGTATGTAGGTGTTTTTTACCCTTCACTCCCCCGTTTGAGCACGTGAAGCACCTGGGTTACTGACAGGAATCGTGTTTGGAGTAAAGGGAAGGAAGGACATTTAAGTATTGAAAATCTGTGTCCAAGAAATATATGTTAATGACTGCATGCATGTGTATGTGCTTGTGTGTATGATTGTATTTGATTCTGTATTGTTAGGAGATACTGCCGATGCAACCAATTGATGGAAATAATGGGTGAAATATGTTTCTATTTATTTATTACGTAATTATTATTTGTTCTTTTTTGATGAATTTTTTTATTCAATTATTTTTTGTCCATCTTGCTGGGACACATCATACTTACCCGGCACAGGAGAAACGGACACATCATACTTACCCGGCACAGGAGAAACGTACAAATGAAGATTTTTCGTTACGTAATTACTGAGATGTCAAATTCTTGCTGTCGGAACGTGATCGCATTGCACTGTAAAATAACACTTTTTTTTAATGCTTTCTTTCAAGTAGTGTATTACATGTTGCTTATTGTCCAAAGGAAGTATTTCTTTGCTGTGATGTGATGGTAATATTTGGGGGTAAAAGAGTGGTGGGAAAACATTATAGGCTACAGAGGAAACGGGATCTTGTGTGTGTGTGTGTGTGTGTGTGTGTGTGTGTGTGTGTGTGTGTGTGTGTGTGTGTGTGTGTGTGTGTGTGTGTGTGTGTGTGTGTGTGTGTTTCCTATACCATTGTCATGTAATACTAGTGTGAATTGATGAGTGTGTGAATGTTAACTAGTGTAGGTAATTAGACTGGCAATGACATAGGATATGACTGTATTATACGTACCAGGTGGGAGCGTTAATACCTATTTGTACATTATTATAGTCTGCCGCTACTGTTTAAGTACTGGTTACTCACACGGTTCTGATATTACTGTCATTAAACACACACACACACACACACACACACACACACACACACACTCATACACACACACACACACACACACACACACACACACACACACACACACACACACACACACACACACACACACACACACACACACTCACTCATACACACTCATACACATACACATACATATACACGGCCTAAAATGTTGTTTACGAGGAAAGCGAACACATCTTGCATTAGTGAAATAATAATAAGAAAAGAGTGTGCATGATGATTAAAATTAATAAGGCTTTTTTTAATATTTTATTTGAGGATGTAGTTGGCAAAGAGACAGGATCCGTTGCTAATAATGATGATCTATTATTCAAACAGTAGCGTCTATCTGTTTACACTGTTCAGGTCTTTGGTTCATTTCTCGATTTTTCAAGAACCATTTCACAAAGTAAATGAGACAAGCACTAGGTAATGCATTCAGTATAATGTTAATTTTCTCGTAGACATGTTGAGACCAATTGAAACAGTCTCAAACCAAACAGTTTAAGTCTGTTTGTTAAGTTACCCTAAAAAGAGAGCTTCTGAGCCTCTGTGAAAGAGAAAATAATTGGACGGTTTAAAGTGTGTAATCATGTATCGTATAAGTATTCCATCCTTAAGAATATATATTGTTATATGTATTAAACCGCACACTAGCATATACAAGTTATAACATACGAGAGAGAGAGAGAGAGAGAGAGAGAGAGAGAGAGAGAGAGAGAGAGAGAGAGAGAGAGAGAGAGAGAGAGAGAGAGAGAGAGAGAGAGAGAGAGAGAGAGAGAGAGAGTCTAATCTAGCAAAGTCTAGTCAAGCCTAATCACATTTAAGAACTGTATAAAAACTAAAACCAGTATTTACAACATATCTTTACGCATTCCTCCTTAACCTGAACATAATGTCAGATCATTGTATTGTACTTTTTCATGCTTGTCCTCTCTCACCTCTATCGGCGTTTGCATTATTACAGACATGGCCTCTTCATTGTGGGTTTTCTCTACCTCATATGGGCGAGTTCATATTGTATTTCACTTTTAGATGTTCCCTCCGCCCGCCGCTGAAGGAGGGAACGGCCTCGCCCACCTGTCTACACGCGCAGGTTCCCACACATACCACCGCCGCCCCTCAACCCCGCCGGCAAACACGGGAAGCAGGAGGAAGTCAATATTTACTGGTGTGTGTGTGTGTGTGTGTGTGTGTGTGTGGGTGGTGTGTGTGTGTGTGGGTGGGTGTGTGGGTGAGTGGTTAGATGGGTGAGAGAGAGAGAGAGAGAGAGAGAGAGAGAGAGAGAGAGAGAGAGAGAGAGAGAGAGAGAGAGAGAGAGAGAGAGAGAGAGAGAGAGAGAGAGAGAGAGAGAGAGAGAGAGAGAGAGAGAGAGAGAGAGAGAGACAGAGACAGAGACAGAGACAGAGAGAGAGAGAGAGAGAGAGAGAGAGAGAGAGAGAGAGAGAGAGAGAGAGAGAGAGAGAGAGAGAGAGAGAGAGAGAGAGAGAGAGAGAGAGAATATAGGATAAGACGTTAACTAATCAGCATCAGCTCATGAAATTAACATAGAAAAACACTTTCAATTCACTCATTAGAAACAGAAGAACCTAGTTTAGCATACAACTGGTCTTCCTTTTCCCTCTGAGTCTCATTTACACTGCTCATAAGACTAAAAGGACATAACACATACTCCTTTGATCACTTTCTACCAATTTTTTTTATCTCACCAAACTCACTCACTCATACACCTCTCTAGCGTCACCACCATATCATATCATCTATCACCTCGTATGATCTTTTCACACCTTTTTGCCTGGTCCGGTTTAACAATTGCACCAGGTCGCGTTGGACTTGCTGGCGGGCTGCTGGTATTCCTAGTGATTTGTGTGTTGTAGTGTTGTCAAGTGGCCCTCCCCTCCCAGTGTCCAGAGTGTGTGTGGTGTGCCAATACGTGTGTGGCTTTGTCCGCTGTCAGTGTTTTGTGTAACGATATATTTTTTTTGTATTGTCTAGTATTTTTTTTTTCTTTTCTTCACACACACACACACACACACACACACACACACACACACACACACACACACACACACACACACACACACACACACACACACACACGGACGCACGCACGCACGCACGCACGCTCGCACACACGCACGCACGCACGCATGCACACTCTCACGCATGCACGCTCGCACACACGCACTCACGCACGCACACACGTACGCACACATGCACGCACGCATGCATGATCGCACACACGCATGCATGCATGCACGCACGCACACACACACTCACGCACGCACACACGCACGCACACATGCACGCACGCACGTATGCACGATCGCACACACGCACGCACGCCTGCACGCACGCACACACGCAAGCACGCATGCACGCACGCACGCACACACGGACGCACGCACGCACGCACGCACGCACCCACGCACGCACGCACGCTCGTACGCACGCACGCATGCATGCATGCACGCACGCACGCTCGCTCGTACGCACGCACGCATGCATGCACGCACGCACGCACGCACGCACGCTCGCACACACACACACACACACACACACACACACACACACACACACACACACACACAGACACACACACACACACAGACACACACACACACACACACACACACAAGAGGCCCTGTTACCTCACCAGCTGCCCACGTCGGAACACCTCAGCAGACTAGTCTGCAAGCTGGTCGTGTCCAAACAACTATGTCCCAGGCAACTCGGCGTCGGATCTCCTTTAGGCTGTGAGGCCGCAGTCCACGCAGTTCGTGACTACGTCAACCGAAACTCCCCCAGCAACCAAGTGCTGGTCAAACTTGATCTCTCTAACGTCTTCAACTCCGTCAATAGAGAGACCGTGCTTAGACAGGCAATCTCACGTTTCCCAGCCGCCGCATCTCTTGTTTCCCAAGCCTATGCCCAACCTACCCCTCTCTACATCGCCGGCACGGTCATTTGGTCCTGCCGCGGCGTTCAGCAAGGTGACCCCTTGGGACCGCTGCTCTTCGCCCTAGCCATTGACCCCATCATCCAGAGGCTACGCTCTTCCCTGAATGTGTGGTACTTAGATGATGGCACCTTGGCAGGTCCCGTAGACACCGTCCAGGCCGACATCGCCACTTTAATCCCAGCCTTACAGCGCATTGGTCTAAACTTAAACAAGGACAAATGCGAACTCGTGAGACTGGACAACGCCGCCGTGCCAGCAAGACCCACAGCCGACGAACCCACCCACATTCAGGACCCACCACTTCCCATCACCAACAACGCAGGACCCTCAAAAGACGGACATGATGGCACCAACCGCAGCGAAACCACCATGGCTGCGTTGACCGGCGCTCGAGTCACTCCCCTAGACAACCTTTTCCTCCTAGGAGCTCCCATCAGCGAGAACTCCATGCCCGAAGCTATCAGGGCAGCCTTCGAAGCGACTGCTAGGATGATCGAGCGAATGAAGAACATCGGCAGCCACGCGGCACTTTTCTTTCTGTCCCGCTACGCATCAGTCCCGCGATGTACGTACCTGATGCGGGCAGACCCAACCTACACAGCGACACATCACCTGAGAACCATCGACGAGGCGATGCGTGCTGCCATCACGAGTGCGTGCAACATGAGCCTCACAGACGACGCATGGACCCAGGCGTCCCTACCAGTCCGTTTGGGTGGTATCGGTGTTCGGCGCATGGAAGACGTCGCTCTCCCAGCTTTCATCTCCATGTTGGCAACACAGGCGCTGGTTCGCCAGATTAACGGTTGCTCCCGCAACGACGAATCAGTCCTGCTCGCCTCAGCGCTCCACACCTTTTCAAACACCCAATGCCCAGACCATAACATCGAGTTCAACGAGGAGGCGGCGCCAGTTAGTTAACGCCAACTGAACGAAGCAGCCTCCCGCAACCGCCTGGAAACACTCCTTTCGGAACTTAACCAGGTTCATCGCGCCCGCCTGCTAGCTGCAGCCGAGCCCTACAGTGGAGCCTGGCTTGGAGTCATCCCAATCGAGAGCCTGGGACTCCTTTTACCCGACGATGCCGTCCGTATCGGTGTAGCTCTACGCCTAGGCACTTCGGTCTGCCTCCCACACAGCTGCAAATGCGGAGCCATGGCAGACAGCCTTGGCCACCACCAGCTCTCCTGCCATCGTGACCCGGGCAGGTTGCCGCGCCACGCCGCTCTCAACGACGTGATCCGTAGTGGCCTAGCTGCCGCCGGAGTCCCAGCGCTTCTCGAACCCCGGGGTTTGGACCGTGGCGATGGACGGCGGCCAGACGGGGTGACGGTATACCCCTTCAGCGCCGGTAAATCCTTGTTGTGGGACGCGACATGCACAAACACCTTCGGTTCGACCCATGTAATCGACTGTGCAGTCAACCCCGGAGCAGCTGCTCGAGCCGCCGAGCTGCGAAAACGCACACGGTATGCGGTCCTGGCCCAGCGCTATCGCTTTAAGCCCCTTGCAGTCGAGACAACAGGAGTGATGGGTCCCGCATTTCTCGGCCTTGTTCAGGAGCTCGGACGGCGCGTCACCGAACTCTCAGGCGAGCCCCGAGAGACATGCTGGCTTCGGCAACGCATCAGCATGGCTGTGGTCCGTGGCAACGCGGCCGCATTCACCACCACATGTTGCCTAACACCCACGCCTTCCTAATGGTCGCACACACACACACACACGCACACACGCACACCCACGCACACACACACACACACACACACACACACACACACACACACACACACACACACACACACACCTACGTGTGCACATGCACACGTACTTCCACATGCAATGCACACATTAGGTACACAGGTTGAGCGTCACAGCAGTCTGCGGGAAGGCGGGTGCAGCTGCCCTCACACACTGTGTTGCCCGGATAATAAATATGGGTGGAGGCGCCCACACAAAACACACACACACACACACACACACACACACACACACACACACCACACACACACACACACAACACACACACACACACACACACACACACACACACACATTTGAGGTCCAGAACGTGAGCCGGCCAGGGTAAAAACACCGGAAGAAGGAGAGGTGGAGGTGAGCTACGAGAACATGGTGAAGGGCCCAATGGTGAGTCTGTTCAATCGGCGAGACCATTATTTCTGATTGCTCCTGTCTTGCTGGGGTCTGAGGGGACGGGGCGGCAAGGAGGAGAGGGAAAGGAGGAGGAGGAGGAGGAGGAAGAGGAGGAAGAGGAGGAGGAATAGGAGGAGGAGGAGGAAGAGGAGGAGGAGGAGGAGGAGGAGGAGGAGGAGGAGTGGTGAGAGGTAAGAAAACAATAGCTGCCACAGACCTCACAGCTGAGAGTCATTCCTCGAAAAGATTTCAGAAGATTTCAGCAAGAAAAAAATATCTGGAATGTGTGTGTGTGTGTGTGTGTGTGTGTGTGTGTGTGTGTGTGTGTGTGTGTGTGTGTGTGTGTGTGTGTGTGTGTGTGTGTCTGTGCGCGCGCGCGCGCGTGTGTGTGTGTGTGTGTGTGTGTGTGTGTGTGTGTGTGTGTGTGTGTGTGTGTGTGTGTGTGTGTGTGTGTGTGACTGAAGAGAAAGGTGACGAAGATTTGACTATGATAATATTAATAATCAGAATTTCTTGATTTAAATCAATTTGAATTTAGTAGCTGATTTAAATCATAGTTTAAGTATATATTTCTAAATCATGATTTAATCAGTAGAATAATGCGAAAGTTGTCAAACCTACTTTTGTGATTAATCATTGTTTCAAGGCTTCCTTTCTTATAACGATTTGGTCTCAAGGTTACACTCATATCAGTAAGCGCATCACCTTCACCTGTGTTGTGTACATTATATAGTCTTTATTATTACTAATTAATTGGTTAAAAAAATATAATTATTCTTTCATCAGTAACTCACCAGATTGCTTGCGTTCACCAATAATCAGGTTTTTTTTTTTCTCTCTCTCTCTCTCTCTCTCTCTCTCTCTCTCTCTCTCTCGCTCTCGCTCTCGCTCTCTCTCTCTCTCTCTCTCTCTCTCTCTCTCTCTCTCTCTCTCTCTCTCTCTCTCTCTCTCTCTCTCTCTCTCTCTCTCTCTCTCTCAGATGCGTTTGAGCCTAGTTCACCAAGGGATTTATGAAGACTTTCAACTTAAAGCCTTAATTCCTGAGTTTGGGAACCGGCGGCCTCCCAGGGTATTGCGCTGAGCCGGGCTACGAGGAGGCTTGCCGCGCTGCATCAATGAACGCGGCCAGACTGATTAATTAAAGTAGGCAAAGAGTTAACGCCGACTCTGCTCTGTCCCTCGAGGCTAGTCGCTGGTTTGGGGTTCTGAGGGCTGTGTGTGTATATGTGTGTGTGTGTGTGTATGTGTGTGTGTGTGTGTGTGTGTGTGTGTGTGTGTGTGTGTGTGTGTGTGTGTGTGTGTGTGTGTGTGTGTGTGTGTGTGTATACTTACATCCTTGCTGGTAGTAGTGGTGGTGGTGGTGGTGCTACTACTACTACTACTACTACTACTACTACTACTACTACTACTACTATTACTACTACTACTACTACTACTACTAAACGTCTTCAGTCCTACCTGGTATAGCCATTTAATTTCTCTGGGAATAGTGGATGCATTTGACTGGTCATACGCGTGATGTTGTTGTTGTTGTTGTTGTTGTTGTTGTTGTTCCTTCCTGGCGATGATGTAGTAGATATTCACATGCATCACCCCGTCCTGCCCCACCCGCCCCACTCTGACTTGCCGTGGTCTGCCCCGCCCCGCCCATCCTGCTTCCCATTCCATTCCCGTTCCATGTTTCCAGGACTCATCATTTCACCTCCATTCCCCTCCCCCCCCCCACCCCTCGCTTCCTCTCATCACATCCTGACTCTGCTTGCTCTACTCCTGTCGCCTTCCGTCCTGCACGTGACACCACTCCTGGCGCAGCGGTGGGTGACGGGCGGCAGGGCTCCCCAGCGGCGGTAATGGGGCGCCCTGCCAGCCTGTAGAGCCCTCCTGTGTGGTACTGCGCCGCCGCCATCAGGTTTACATACATAACCACCACCTTTATTGCCTTGTCTTCGTTATCGCCTATTGCCATTCACCCATTATCGCCATTTAATGTCTCTGTTATGGCCTATTGTCTCCTTTATTGTCTATCGTCGTCTGTCTATTATTGGCTCGTGTCACCATCGCCCTCTGTTATTGCCTCTGTTACTGGTGGCCTTGGTGAGGTGATTTAGTCTGCACGGCGCTACAGGTAAAGGTGTACGGCTCGTGCTTCTTTCTGCCTTACGTACACTCTTGACTTTACGTGCACTCTTGACTCGAAGACCTGCCTAACAGACTCCTTAACATTTGCTTGTAGTATTAGAGGTCAGGCGAGCACAAGTGGCTGTCTTCATGTGGCTATAGGTGTAACTCCCCTACGAGGACGATGGTTGGTGCTCCCTCGAGGATGGGGGAGAATGGGAAGCACTGGGAGAAGGGAGGAAATGAGGTGAAGTAGAGAGAAGGGAATACAGGAGATGAGGAAGAGATAAGGAAAGGGGAAGAAGGAAAATAGGAAGAAGGCGTTGGTATTGTTCCCTGGAAGATACGAGAAGAGGAGGGGAGACGAGAAGAAAGAGGAAGGAAGGAAGGAAGGAAAGGGAGGAAAGGGAGGGATGAAGGGTAGAGGCGGCATGTTAGTTAGGGATAAGGTTAAGGGGAAGAAGAATGACGTGTTCCTCTGACGTTCAATTTACAGATGATGTGTTTTTTATCGCAGGCTTTAAATCACTAGTGTTGCATGGCGTAAATTCTCCACCGAGTGTTGCCGGATGTTCGATTTTGCTCGTCACCGATTTTGTTAGTTAATTTGAGTGTCGCCAGTAATCAGGAGTCAAATACGCAGCTCATTAATTGCCTCCACACGACATCACTCTTGCCGCAGATGAAGTGTTTACAGGACCAACAACCGTGAAATGGCATTAATTTAACATTGAATAAAAATAATTATTAGCGAGTGCAGAAAAACAAACCCCCAGCAAAAATAGTTTGAAGCCGATGGTAGGCAGGAAAGAGGAACTACCTACCATTTCGTTGGATAAGTTTGTGGTTTGTGTGTCGGTGTGTAACTGTTCGTGAAGGTGTGTCAAGCAGGGCTGATGGAAACAGAAAACGAGACTTCTTTCCAGGCTCTCTCAGCGGGAGGGAGTCAGGGGTGGGTGTAGATCACTGTGTGTTGTAAAGGCACAGCAGCGCCACCCTGTCGCTCAGAACGTACAGCCCTAGTTCCTAAGAGACACGCCAGCATGACCCTTGAGCTGGGATTGTCAGGTAGGGGTGGCAAATTATAATCTCAATGTGCAACCGGAGAGGCAGCAAGGTAGCCAAAGTAACGGGTTACTAAACGTTGGTTTTGTTATTTTGGTGCTCTTGGCTCCCCACAGCGGCGAGCACCGTGCTGGCGCAGCGTCCTGTAAAGCTGGTGACGCTGGTGAGTACATTTGTTGCGGAGAGACACGACGGATCCATTAGCCTGTGACAGTAAATCACATGAGGCCGAAGAACTCAGAAATTTAATGTTCAGAAAACTCGCTCAGAGTTCTTTGTGGCAAAAGGTAATTTAGAGTAAATATTTGAAGGGAGTGGTAATTGTATTTTCCCTTTCGTTCAACTCGAGTGTCACGTCTTGTCTAACAGTAAGATGAGTAAGCTTATCATCGTAACTCTTTGTACGTAGCCTACAAAATGGCAACCTTTCTTTCCACTCGGTCGACTCAATGCTGTAGAGACGAGTCGTGTCTGCGAGCAGCAGTGGAGAACATCAGCTCACCCTCTAGGACATCTGCGGTAAGAGGTGCCGGGCCTGAACCTCTTAGGGACCTGCAGCTCCTTATCTTGCACTCCAATGGGCGGGGACTTGGGTCTGGTGGGGCACACTAAGGGGAAGAGAGCGAACCTAGTACTAAGGCCTTCAAGGGTCCGGAGACTGTCATTCCACCAGAAAATCCTTCCTTGCTCAGAGTAAGGGGTGTATTCATACACACACACACACACACACACACACACACACACACACACACACACACACACACACGCACGCACACACGCACGCACGCACGCACGCACGCACGCACGCACACGCACACGCACACCACACACTGGCAGGGCTAATAAATGTGTCGCGCTCTCGTGACGAGGAGCCGGCAACTTCAAACTCAGAGGAATTTAATTTACGAGTCGTGAACTGCATCAGGGACGCGGGCGGTCCTTTGAAACTATCGACACAACACCCAGATCATGCACTCTTAATCTCCACCGAAAAAGTTAAGCTTAATTATACCCAGTTTTAATCTGGACGCCTGGACGTGCCTCGACCTCCTCGCCTTTCAGAGGAGTCGGTGGCAGCCGTGACCTTGTTTTTCTGTTCTTCTTCGGCAGATGTTTCTCTCGCGGCCAAACAGGCGACGTGGAACACCTTTAACCCATAATTGCACTTCCTCTACCAGATACATTGGCTAGATTTCACCACTTGTCTAACCTCTCTACTCCGTGTGTTTGGAGATAGTTAAGTATAGCGAAGTTATTGCGTTGTATCCTCACTCTTAGCACCATAGGTCATTCGTCTCCTTCCGACAGCCAAAGCCTCTTACCACATGTCTTTTTGTCGTAGACTCAGCCCGCACAGCACACTAGGCATCAGGTGGCGGCGTGCTGCTATGTTGTAGTGTGAAGGAGGTGGTTGTAAGGATGTGTAGAGGAGTGTCGGTAGGAGTGCGACGGAGTTGGTATCCGTGACATGAACATTTTTAGACAGATATGAGACAGAGCAATGGGGTGCTAGCAGGCTTGTGATATGCGTGTAAATACTTGTATCTTGATTAACTTTATTAACACACTCAACTGCTTGTTTTACTTGCTTTTTTTTTGGTGTTTAATTTCAACTGTTTATTTGACGACTTTTTTCACATTCCTTGGTAATTGTTTTTTTCTTCAAATTGACAGATTTTTTCCTCACCTACGCATTCTTGGCTGTTCGCTGCTTACCTCGGGCAGGTCCACTCCTCTTTTCAAGCAGCTCTCGCAATATTTCCTGGCGGACCCTCTAGTCTAATTGTCATCATGAGAGGCATTTTGCGTCGTGCAGGAGAGGTAAT
>JAPQNM010000043.1:22211021-22223521 GCA_029783475.1 Metacarcinus magister | reverse complement strand
CTCACAAGAAGAAGACAGCTGACGTTGCGATTTCTCTTCTTTTTTATCTTTTATTTTTTACTTTCTTTCTTTCGTAGTTCTCTCAGGTCTTCGCTCGAGGGGACGAGGTGAATGACGAGCTGGTGTTCCTCACGCCCATGGCACCAGGAGTCAGTGTGGGCGTTCAGGGACATTAGTATTATATTCTTGTGTGTCATTAGGCATAGTTGAGGAGCAAAAAATATCCTTATGCTTAGACCTGCTGATGAAGGGTAAACATATGAAGTGATGAGGTGATGAAGTGAGGAAATGATGAAGTGATGAAGTGATGAAATGTAGAAGTGATGCAGTGAAGAAATAATGAAGTGATGAAGTAAAATAAAGTAATGCAATAGAAACATATTGAAGTGGAGAAGCAAAGAAGTGGTGAAGTGAACCTGTGAGTGCATGTGTAGCCGGTCGGTGTGTTTGTTTCCTTTTCAGTAACGATCACTGAGTCTTCCATCGTGTCTGTTAAGGGAGCATCACATCAACATTTTACACCTTTGTTGGACCCACTTGAAACTGCACGTTAGGACTCACAATGATGATACACTTAACCTTGACGCTGCACTTACATCAAACTTGTATACATCCTACACCAGTGCTGTATTTTTTGAGGCGTATCTTTTACGTCGTGGTATTAAAGTCTTCCTTCCTCGTATGCGCTCAGATAACGTCGTCTCGTCTGTTTAAGTTCTTGTCGTGAATAAATGAAGTGTAACGCGAGCAACACTACAACAACAGTGTTTTGTTCCTTCATCTTGGGCACGGAAAGGCGGGTTCTTTTCGAGTGCCAATCTTGTTACCGTCTGCCGTGTTCTTATTGCCGCGCACTGCCTCCCGAGGACACCTGAAGCTTATTTAATGGCGGAACGCGAGATCGTCAACGAGGCCGGTGCTTACAGATGACTCCTCCCGACAAGAAAATAACGAGAATCAACTGTATGTTCATGTTTTATCTTACGTTATTTTTACATTAAAAAACATTATGGTGTCGCCCTGAATAACTGCCTCTTGTTTATCTCAGCAAGACAGTGATAAGTGTGTCTAGTAGTGACTTAATTAGATTACTGTATCTGAAGCCTTTGTCTGTATCACGCTAACGTTGTGTGTTTCTTCCGCTGCAGGGGACGCAACGAAGCCTTCGAGGTGCCTTTGTGATGCTCTCGAGGACCAGCTGGGGCGTCGCTTCCTCCTGGTGGGGTGAGTATTTGTTTTATTTCTTTCTTTCACACTCCCTTGACTGAAGGGAGGGGGAGAAGGGGAGGAACCTTCACCCATACCGTCCTGTGTCTTTAATTTCAAATTAAATAGTTTAGTTTATCTCAAACAGCCTCGTAAGGACCAACAGGTGTACTGTTGTTTGTTCTTCCTTTGTGTTTCTTTGATTATTGAGTGTTTGTGTGGTGCATCTTGACGAGGGGATGATGACCTCTTTTGCTGCTGGCTAGATCCCGCGCTACACACACACACACACACACACACACACACACACACACACACACACACACACACACACACACACACACACACACACACACACACACACACATACACACATACCCACCCACCCACCCACCCATCCACCCACCAACCCAGCCACACACACACACACACACACCATTACTGAGAAACACCATTGTCGTAACTAATGGAGCATAATCCACCAGCGGCCCAGTGTGTCGGAGAGGGCCAAGTACAATGAGGAAGTATCTATTTGCATTCAGAGGGCGCCATTACAACCCGCCCTGACGCTCCTCCCAGGCCGGGACGCGCGAGTTATGACCGCGTTTGGGGGAAAGTTTTCACGCTCAGGGAAGCTAAAGTGCGATAAAGTGAAATCCGTGTTCCGAGTGCGTGATCTACAGGTCTTGGATGGCGGCGGGACGGGCAACTGGGGTGCTGGCGTGCTGGGGTGGTGAGGGGATGGAACAGAGGCTAGGAATGCGTGTGGGCTGGCGGGTGGGTGCTGGGGAGTCAGGACAGGGATTAGGGACTGGTGTGGGTGGATGGATGGTGCTAAGGAGACAGGGATGGGGCTGGGGCTGGTTCTAAGGGACGAGGATGAGGTACTGCGGGTGAAAGAAGGACATGGATTACAGGATAAGACATCTCGTTGTGACTGGAAGGCGAAGGGCTGGGATGTTACTGTGTGTGTGTGTGTGTGTGTGTGTGTGTGTGTGTGTGTGTGTGTGTGTGTGTGTGTGTGTGTGTCTGTTAAACATGCACTCAAACTTTTATTTCCTGATCTTTTGAGTGCGTACTAGACGTTCCCTCGACGACTCGCTTCTTCCAGGCCGCTTCGCTTCCCTTGAGCTGCTTGTCGAGGCTCATTAAGAAGTTTACTCCAGCCAGACGCGGAGCAGAGCGTAAGATTCGCCTATTTACTTGCTCCTATACGTGACGGATACGCTTCCTGACCTTCCTTTGGGGACTTTTTGGCCTTCCTTTGTGGACTTATTTACCTTATTTGCGGGACTTATTAGCCCTCTTTTTGGGGACATATTGGCCCTCTTTTTGGGGACTTATTGGCCCTCTTTTTGGGGACTTATTAGCCCTCTTTTTGGGGACTTATTGGCCCTCTTTTTGGGGACTTATTAGCCCTCTTTTTGGGGACTTATTGGCCCTCTTTTTGGGGACTTATTGGCCTTATTTGGGGACTTATTGGCCTTCCTTAGGGGACTTATTGGCCTTATTTGGCGACTTATTGGCCTTATTTTGGGGACTTATTGGCCTTCCTTTAGAGGACTTATTGGCCTTATTTGGGGACTTATTGGTCTTCCTTTGGGGACTCATTGGCCTTCCTTTGGGGACCTTTTGGTTTTCCTTTGAAGACCTTTGCAGGTGACTCTCTCAAGTATTTTTCTTGACTGGTAAGTAAACATGACGCTCGTTAAATTGTTTCCCGAGAGAATACAAATAAGCTTTTTCTTCTTTTTCATACTTTTTTCTTCTATAGTACGTTATTTTTTCTTCTTTTTCCGAGTCGTGATATAAGTGTGTAGTTCGCGTGGAGTCGTTCGTGGTTTTGGAATACCTTGGCGTGGTAGTAAAAGAAACTCACTTGTACCGCCACTTTCTCTTGATGTGTTTTCCTTTGCCACCTCATGTCCAGGATGGCATTGGCATCACTTGATCCAGCTATGACGTAGACACGCAGTAGAAGTGTTATTTCTACCAATTATTTTCAGCTTTCATTTCCAACTCCCCCACTGGAATTTTACTGATAGACTCGTCCAAGGAAGTACAGTTTTTTATGTGCTTTGAAATGGTACTGTGAAAAGGCGCGGGACTCTTGTCCATTCATGATTGGCTTACTATTTTTATGGTAGATGAAATGTATGTGCATGAGTTCAGTGACTTTGTAGGTTAAATTAGTGAAATCCCTATTCGGCTTGAATCTATATTACATACATGATGTAGAACTGAACCATTATTGGCAGCTCTGGAGATTCTGTCTTTTAAATCTTTTATGGATGTGCAAAGTATTGACGCTTTAACTCATTTTTATCAAGATCAAGATATTTCTATAAATAATGTTTTGATAAAGGTATTTATGGCAGGGGCTTCAATCATATAGACTTAATATTAGAGCACATGACATTTGTGTAAAACATGATAATAATATTTTTAATAAGTGTTTATATGATTTTAACTATATGGACAAGTCTAATGTTACCTGAAACGTTCCATTCTTCCTAATGATGTGTTTTCGACAGCATTCTAACTCTTCTTTTCTTTTCTTCTTTTCATTTGATAAATGTGATTTTAAGAAGACAGTTACTCCTCTTCAATGTTTCATCTGTAATTTTGACTGACATGTTTTGATTGATATTTCTTTTTGACAGTGTATGTATTGTATATGATGTATTAATATTTCCAATTGCGTATTCTTATATTATTAGAACTACGTACCATCTTGACGTCAGGATCAGTGGCTCCACCCCAAAGTGTACTTGTAGATCGGGTCTTGTTTGAGGAGGGAGGACACATTCAGGGTCTCATGGGAGGCGGGAAGGTTAGGTTACACACGCTCCTCACCGCCCCACCTACCTGTCTGTCCTTTCGTTCTTGTTTCCTTTGCGTAGACGCTTCTGACACCTTACATTTTTCATCCTCGTTCTCCTCCTCCCTTTTGTCCTTGGCCTCGACCTCCTTGTTGCAGATGTCGCCACTGTTGTTGTTGTTGTTGTCCCACGCCTCTTCCTCTTTTTCTTCTTCTTCCTCCTCCTCCTCCTCCTCCTCCTCCTCCTCCTCCTCCTCCTCCTCCTCCTCCTCCTCCTCCTCCTCCTCTTCCTCCTCTTTCACCTCTTCTTCCTCCTCCTCTTCCTCCTCCTCTTCCTCCTCCTCCTCCTCCTCCTCCTCCTCCTCCTCCTCCTCCTCCTCCTCCTCCTCCTCCTCCTCCTCCTCCTCCTGGCACACGCCTAAGTTTGCAGGTTCTGTTTGCAGAGTTAATTAGCGCCCTGGAGTTGGCGGCGCCGGGGCTGCACCGGGAGTCACCAGTATCAGTCCGGTGAACTTCCTCTCTCCTCTAAGTTTGCCGCAAGCCGACTCCTCCACCCCAACCCCCTCCATTCCCTTTCCTGCAACACCCTGCAGCCCCTTCATCCACACGCATACTGTAGGTGCCACAGAAAGGGAACATGTTAAGTGTTTCCATCGCAGTCGTTTCCACCGTCATCGTCATCGTTATCCTTATTATCGTCATTCGTACGTGCTTCTCTTCTTCTGGTTTTTGTCACTGTCTTCCTGATTTTTCACATATACAACTTCTCTTCTTCATTGTTGTTGTTGTTATTATTGTTGTCCATATTATTGACACTTTACTCCTTCCTCCTCCTCCTACTATTGGTACTACTACTACTACTACTACTACTACTACTACTACTACTACTACTACTACTACTACTACTACTACTACTACTGCTACAACAACAACAACAATAACAACAACAACAACAACAACAGCAACAACAGCTACTACTACTACTACTACTACTACTACTACTACTACTACTACTACTACTACTACTACTACTACTCTACTACTACTACTACTACTTTTTTCTACTACTACTACTACTAAAGATACCTCCACCCTTTGTTTATTCACATAACATATAAGGGCTCCACAAATTGGAGGTCATTAGCCCCATCTCTGGTCGCTAATGACTGTGGCATCCAACCATTATATTCTTACCATTAAAGATACTCTACAATTTCAATAATGCTTATATTAACTATGTACTTCTAGATCTAAAGCCTTATTCTACTGCTATATTATTAATCCTAATGCCACTTTCTACCACTGTGGCCTCACTGTCAAGGCCGCTTATGTCCGTGGTTGAGGGAGTGGAGTACCTTGTACCCCTGAGACACAGGAGGGCAGATCTGAGTAGGGAAAATGAGAGGCGGCACCTCATCCAGGCGACAACATGGCTATTTGGCTAGTGCTTCTTTTCTGCCATTAAGTCGGCTAGTCTTGAGTAGAAGCACTTAGCACTGGAGCCCATCCCGCCGGAAGTGGTGAATACCAGAGGGGTGAAGCTGCCCTGGTCAACGTGCTGGATCCTCTCACCATACGGCCTGATCTTTTCCCGCTCATTCCTGTGATGGGCAGCCTCCAGGGAGAGGTCTTGGTGACAAGCGGCCATCGGGTCGAAGATCCGGATATCCAAGAAGGTTTTCTGCCTCCTTGTCCAGAAACCTCGAACACTGATATCCACACGATCCTCGTTGGTTGTGTTGGACGTCCTGTATCGCAGGTGTTCGCCGTCCAATGGTAGAAGGGTTGGTTCGATGGAGACGTCATGGCACACCTCTCTGAGCACGTTGACGGTCAGATCCCTCACCTCGTCATGCCTGATACACACGAATCCCATCCTTTTACATGGCATGGAGTGGTTAACATCGTTGGGGGAACCACACACACAGGTGTTGGGACGTCCTTTCACTGGCCAGCCATACCTCAGAACAATGGCGTCGACAAATTTTTGTTTATTGAGGCTGAAGCCCTTTGCTCTGATGGGCAGTGACGTTAGCCAGTTGGATGCTCCCGTTTCCTATGCAGTGTGGATTTTTCTCACCGTGTTAACAGGCAGGATGTTTTTCAGATGTTCAAGACAGTCGTTGATCTTGTTGCCTATCTCTCGTTGTCTTTTTCCTTTCCTCAACGACCACACTTTGGTCTATTATACCATGTGTGTTCTGAGCAACGATCTTCTCTGTGAGGGACCTGGTAAGGTTGAGGGAGTTGAGGTTCTCCACAAACACCAACTTCTCATGGGAGGTGATTCCCATCCCTCCCAGTCTTGGTGGAAGTTTAAGCAATGCCCTCTCATCATCTCCGATGGTGGGAGACCTCAGTAGCGCTGGTAGGACGGTGGTCCTTATTGAGTTTTCCAGCGGTGTAAGGAGAGAACTAATTCCTGGGATGGTGCGCATGACGAAGTTCCACCGATGTTGCAGGGCATGCGTGTAAGCGGTGTAGGCTGCGTGAGGCTCAGTCTTGGCCACGTCAGACAAGTTGTTTACCTTTCTCACCCACTCCGTCACTTTTTCTCCAATGTACTCCTTCTTAAACTCCTCTGTTCCTATGACAGCACCCAACTGCCTCTGTTCATTCTTTGTTATAATTACCCCACTGTCACAGAAGGTTTCTTCTTCTACTACTACTACTACTACTACTACTACTACTACTACTACTACTACTACTACTACTACTACAACTACTACAACTACTACTCCTACTGCTACTGCTACTGCTACTACTACTACTACTACTACTACTACTACTGCTACTGCTACTGCTACTACTACTACTACTACTACTACTACTACTACTACTACTATACTACTACTACTACTACTACTACTACTACTACTACTGATAATAATAATAACACTCCGATCACCTGCTTCGCTGTTCCCTTCGTGTCGTTTAAAGGGACTGCAGTGGGTAGGTCTTAAAGGCTACGAACACTTCTCCACAAACTGTCTTATCACTAGCATTGAATTAACACATCAGGAACACTCATCAAGACTGTTACTTCATCAGATTTAAGTTAGGTTAGGTTAGGTTAGGTTAGAAAGCATCAATAAAAAAAAAAATTAAAAAAATCTCATACTGCATTACCTGGCGAACCTGTCATTAACTTTATATGGTATATGTGACCTGCGTTGCACTTTGTTTATTTTATTTTTCTACCAAGGAGGCTTTTTTTGTATCCGCAAAGCGATCTCCTTCAATTTTGTGGAGTGTTTCAATTACTGCTTTCTTTCTTTCTTTGCCTTCCCGTCTCCAGTTGCGTTTTTTGAGATGCGGGTCATGAATATTTTAATGCACTTTTTCCTCCCTCCTCAGCCCTCACTCACCCCATCTGCAGCAGGTGGCACTCACTCCATTCTTCAACTTTTTTCTTCTTGCACATAATTTTGTATCTAGTTTATGAATAGTGTTATTGAGACTTCACGTTTGTTTGTGTGTCTGTCTCATTAGCTACATCCTGATAAAAGTCACTTGTACCTCATTATTACGTAACTTTCCATAGAGAGTTTCTTCATAATCATCACTTTACGATATTCAAAACAGTTATCGTTTGCAAATTTGTATAAGGAATACTTTTTCATATTAATCAGTTTTTTTCTTGTTTCGTTACCTCTTTTGCGTGATTAATTTTGTAACGGGTGAAGGTAAGAATTTATGTTATTCTTAAATTCGTTGAATAGGCTTATTTTTATGGGAATAGAAGCCATGAAACCAGAAAAAAAGGTGAAGCTTAACGCAGTATTGACAAATGACCCAGGTTGAGAGTGGCGAGTCCCAGATTTTTCCTTTTTTTTCTATTTAGTGTCACGTATGGTCTCTTTATATTAAATTTAGATGTCTAGGGGTATCTAAGAGCCAGTGACAAACTTATATTTATTTATTATAACCCAAATCTCCCGAGCACTTAATAACAATGTGTCCGTCACAGTAATATGTACATAGCTGATAATGTAGTGCCAACCACAACTCTGAGTCACAACTCCAACCAACACAACTCTAACCAATGTATACCTCACTTCCTACCAATCTCCAATCAGCATACAACTCCAACACGTGGACTCCTCCTGTCCTCTGGTACCAAACTCCAACCAGTCACAACTCCAACCAAACACTAACTCCAAGTCACAACTCCAACTAATCTCAACTCCAACCAACACTACCCTAACCAGTCTACTTCACTTCCTATCACCAACCAAAACACATACCTTTGTTTTCACCACGTGGACCTCCACCACGTTACAGGACCTCAGCCCTCGCCAACCAACCAAACCCCACACCTGTGATCGAGAGAGAGAGAGAGAGAGAGCGTGACCTCGCTCTCCTCCTTTTATATGACCCCCCACCCTTTGTGACCTAGCTTGCCCTGGTACAACTGTATACTTCCGCGCCTCCGCGGACTACACCTCACGTACGCTAACCCAACATTTCCTACATACAAGTACATAACACATCACCCATCTTATCTACCTACCACATGTATAACTCAACCTACATAACAACTAATACCCCCAACAAACCTCTACTAACCCCATACAATCTAATCTATACTTATTTACTACCTGGTACCCTGGGTGACACTCGCGTCCCCGCATCCTTCCCGTCACAAATGCTAACAAAAGCCTAAATGCGGGAATCCGCCATCTTCTTACATCTTCTCACTTAAATGCACATGTCGCATTTAAGTACTATACTACATATCACTACATTAGACGCAGTGTGAGGGAAGAAAACAGTATTAATGAATAGCTCCGTATTTCATTCTGCCTCATTGATAAACTATAGAAGCTGATGTTACTTTAATCATTATTGCCAGTGTGTATATAATCTGGAGAAAAGTGTGTTTTGTGCGCAGAATCTATGATGCAGAAATTATTTGTTTTGGTCGTAGTGCGAATGTGATGTTTTCTGTTCTCAGTCTGTTTTTACGTTGTGGACTCCATATTGATCGGTAACAAGGCCGTGGAAGCTCGTATGCACCTCCTAGTGTGTGCTTTTATGATATATAAAGTATTGCATTAATAAGACTCGTATACTACTAAGGGTAATGGATGTAGAGACTGGAACTTTTAACACGATGAAAAAGAGTTTGAAAGGTCTTGCACAAGGTCATCAAACACTTTTATTATAACCATGATTATGAAATACATGTCATGAAAACTAAGGTATGAAAGATATGAAGGAAATGATGTTTATTTAAGTAAAGAGCAGACACCATGCGATATGACATCACACTACGATAATTTACTTTAAAAAACTAAAGATTTTCCTTTCAACTATATATTCACTTGTGAGAAAAAAGAAAACTGGGAATTTCTCTAACAATTTTTTTTACTACGAAAAAAAAAAAAAAATGCAGAGTAGCATTTCTGCGTCACCTTAATTAATGCTGGGCGCAAAGTTTGTAACTACATTTGCAGAGGAAAAGCCAGAGAAAAACACACACACACACACACACACACACATAGAAAAAAAAAGATTCGTAGAAGAGCAGGAGGAGTGGTCGTTAGTGAGGCAGTGTGAGCAGGAGAACCATCACTGCCATGTTATTCTATGATACGCCGCCTTGACTGGGACTCTAATGTTACGTGGAAACCCGCAGCTTCCGATATGGCTCCGTCCGTCCGTCCGTGCCTTACCTTGTCTTCTCTTGATAGCGCGGTGCATCTTCTCGTATAGGTACAAATAGGGCAGTTATGGAGAATAAACAAGACGTGGAGAGAGAGAGAGAGAGAGAGAGAGAGAGAGAGAGAGAGAGAGAGAGAGAGAGAGAGAGAGAGAGAGAGAGAGAGAGAGAGAGAGAGAGAGAGAGAGAGAGTAAATAAGAGGACGGTTGCAAGTGAGACCTTTGAGTGATGTATTACAGACTTTCTTTTTTCTTCACTTTTTTAGTATTATCTGTAAGCAACACGGTAAGAGTAAGTGAGTGGATGAGTGAGTGAGTTAGTGAGTGAGTGAATGAGTGCGTGAGTGTGTGAATGAGTAAGTGTGTGTGCCATATTATAAGTAGGAGAAAGTTCGTGGTTACTGAAGAATAAACATAATTAGAAGCGTTCCGTTCTTTTCTGTTTGGTTAATAAGATTCGGAAGACGCACGAGTACACTTTTTTTTTACAAGTTTGCTCCGCGATGAAAAGATAAAACATTGAACTTTATATCATGGTAATGCAGCGAGAAGTGAAGTCCCTCTCGGATACCCCTGGACAATTAATTAAACACGTGCTCTTTACTAAGGAACGTGACAAGGAAGGTGTATGTTGTTATCATATTAATAGTTATCACAGACGCTGCATATAAAAACCCTTTGCAGTTTATTTCAGCTAACAAAGGAATAATATCCTCCATTACATTGGTATTCAGAGGTAGAGTTCAGTGTTCTGATGGTACTGCAAGTTCAGGGATTTAACAAAGTTTCTCAGAGTTAAAGTTTCAAAATGACCACATTCCGTTCTGGTACACTTGTCCCTACCAAACATTACATTCCTCTGCTGCTTTTATCTCCTCAGTCTCATTTCTCTTCTGTTGGCTCCTCCTAACCTCTTCCTGTCCTTAGCATTGCCCATCCTCGGCCCTGTTTCCCCTTCCTTCCTTCCTTCTTTCCTGCCTTCCTTCCTTCCTTCCTTCCTTCCTTCTTTCCTTCCTTCCTTCCTTCCTTCCTTCCTTCCTTCCTTCCAGCAGCTGTTCCTGGGCGAGCGGGAAGGAAGGCGTTAACGGCCAATAATTTGTATAGAGTTTGCTTACTCTCTTCCACGTTCTGCAGGGGTAGTGAAGGGCGGTAGGGTGTTACGGCGATGGTGGTGATGCAGTAGTAATAGTAGTAGTAGTAATAGTAGTAGTAATAATAGTAATAGTAGTAATAGTAGTTGTAATAGTAGTAGTAGTAGTAGTAGTAGTAGTAGTAGTAGTAGTAGTAGTAGTAGTAGTAGTAGTAGTAGTAGTAGTATAATAGTAGCAGTAGTAGTAGTAGTGGTAATATTATTATTATTATTATCATTATTATTATTATTAGTAGTAGTAGTAGCAGCAGCAGCAGTAGTAGTAGTAGTAGTAGTAGTAGTAGTAGTAGTATAGTAGTAGTAGTAGTAGTAATAGTAGTAATAGTTGCTGTTGATGTAGCAGAAGTAACAACAACCACAACAGCAGCATCAGGTAGCGGCAGAAGTGAGACGGCGCTGCACACTATGGGTGAGGTGCACGTTTTGTTTATAGAACGTGTGGTGTGTTTGTCTTGCAGGCTGGAGGGTTTAGGGAAGGTCTCGGTGGGGCGCCAGGAGGGGAAGTGGTTGTGGTGATGGTGATGGTTGTTGTGGTGATGGTGGTGGCTGTTGTGGTGATGATGGTGGCTGTTGGGATCTAGGAAGCCACGAACAACGAGTGACTGGCTGTTCTGTACTACTGCTGCTGCTGCTGCTGCTTGAAGTGTTCTCAGTGTTGGACTCTTGTGTTGATTGGGAGGGAATACAAGACGTGACGCTGTGTTTCATGGAAGCTTATCTGTTGTTTTGTGTAGTCTTGTTTGGTTTTTTTCTTTGTCTATCTTTTTCTTTCTTTCTCTCTCTCGACTTATTATTTTTACATTAGTCAGTCTTCTTATTCTCTCTCTTTCTCAATTCTCTTCATCTTTTCTAATTTTCTCCTCGATAGTTTTTTCTTTTACTCAATAGGATCTGGACTTCCGCTGAGTCCTCACATCTGTCTTTAAGTATCCAAATAAAATAATAATAAAAGCAAATATACGAGGGAAATATTCTGTAGGAAGACCAACCATGACGTTAACACTAAAGTAATAGTAACACTGTGTCAAAAGAATACGAGTTTTAGTTCATATTCATATTTGAGACAATTTTTTTCTTACGTCTATTATTTTCTTTCCCTTCCTATGGCCACGGCTGAGTCAACGCTCGTAGTGGCCAGATGCGCCTCCTCTTTCTTTCCTTGCTCTTACAGGTGTCGGTTGAGACGATGGCCAGGTGACACAGACGAGCAGGAATGATAAGAAAATTGTGCATAAAGTGACATCTGGAGGAGAAAGTTGAGCTGGAAGGAGGGACGAATAGGAGGAGGAGGAGGAGGAGGAGGAGGAGGAGGAGGAGGAGGAGGAGGAGGAGGAGGAGGAGGAGGAGGAGGAGGATTTGGATAAAGAGAATGAGGAAAGAAAGGGATAAAGATTTGCAATGAACTAATATACTGACTTCATTCTTTTGTATGCAAGGATTATGATCTTGAAGTTGTTCATGTATTTAGTTTCGGTTTTCAGCTATGAGAAGTTAGTGCCAATAATAAACAAAGGCACAAAGGACGTATTGATGTATGTATTCTTCTTCTTAACTCTCCTTAATACGTGTTTGTAATCATAACCAGTGTGTGTATTAATTAATCCTATTTTGGAGTCTTTGTTCGCCGAGTAAGCAATGAAAACTCAACGAAATTAATA
>JAPQNM010000043.1:22191021-22198521 GCA_029783475.1 Metacarcinus magister | reverse complement strand
GAGACCTGCCAGTTAATTAGTCATTTTGCTGGAGACACTGCTGTGGAATACTTCGTAAATTGCGTACCGTTGGCTGATCAGGTCAGCATATTCTTGCAGGTCACACGGACAGCTCAGTGCATATTAGAAGCAGGATTTACGCACAACGACTATAAGAGAGATAACGTTTGTGTGTCAGACGGGAGCAGCGGCCCCGTAGCCACCATCATTGACTTCGGCCTCTCAACCCCTGTTGGCACCAAGCTTGGTGTTCCTGGAACCGTAGATCCAGAAAACTATCCATGGGCACCTCCGGAACTCCTAACGTGTACACATCCAACCAGTGAGGCTAGTGAAGTGTACATGATAGGATACATGTTGTACGAAATGCTGGAGCCGGATGAAGGATGGAGCCACCACCCCTTGGTTGGTGCTCTCAGAAGCTGGATGAAGGCAACCCAGCAGACAGAGCCTGTCCACCGCCCTAAACTGGCGTTGTTGGTGAAGATATTGGAGGCACTTTATCAGGAAGTGTCAGGGGCCCCGCCTCCAGGTGCATTGGGTATACGCAAATAACTAGTTAGTGAAGAGAAGTAGGAGACCCAGAGTGGTGACGTGTGTTCACGAACCTTGGAGACGGACGAGGGAACTGACCGGAACGAGACGCCCCACGAGCAGATCTTTCGTCAAGAACAAAAGTCAAGTTCCGAGCGTGGAAAAGTTATTAGGGCGAAGGTTTCTTCCAGTTGAACTTTTTCAAGGCATTCACCGTCCCTCAAGAAGGAAGAAGAGACAGACACGCAGTAATTTGACAGTTTCGGCGAAACTGAAAAACTGAAGTAACTACCGAAGACGTCCTGAATACACTTATTAATATGAAAACAAATAAAAGTCCAGGACCAAACAACATCTACCCTACATTCCTTAAAGAAACAAAACACGAGGTAATTGACGCATTAGTATCCATATACAATAATTCCTACGACTAGACTTAGTCCCTGCCGACTGGAACACAGCGAATGTCATCCCAATCAGACATACTACACCAGGGAATTACAGATCCATTAGTTTGACATCCGTTGTCAGCAAAATGCACAACAGGGTAATCAAAGATGAAGTTGGCTAACAAGAAAATAACTTATTGATCAGCGACTCGCAACACGGCTGTATAAGATCATATTTATCTTTCATTCTTTTATATTTGAATTATCTTTTCTGTCAGCGATGTCAACTGATCTCTATTGTTACGCTTTAAATAAAATAGTTAAGCTCAAGTCACACTCGCTCTTTCCCTCGGTACAAAACTAAGCCTGGAATGGTTAACCTCTCCGTGACCAGCCAGAAGTGATTGGCGTGGAACTAACCTTCAACTTTTGGTTTATCTTCACCCAGCGGCCGATACAGCAGATGGATGCGTTACAACTTTCAAATTCATCGCCCTTCATGTTTTTTTTTCTTTTTATGTCTTGTTCTCTCAAGTGCAATCTCCTTCATTGTCCTCATTACAGTGTGTTTGTGTGTTCTGTTTGTGTTAAGACTTAAGTATGTATTTTTTAGTCAACTTGTAGTAATTTTTTGTTGTTTGGTTTCTTTGAATTAAAAGTTTGTCAACGTTGAAATTTTTTTTTTATAATTAATGTGTTGTCTTATCAAGTTTAAAGCCAAGAAACATGGTTGAGAAAAAAAATCAAGACAAATTAATTAATGGATGCAGTTTTCAAATTGTTTCTTATTTTTCCATATTAATCATCTATACGTTAACAACTCGCATTCTTTTTCTCTCAGTTATTTCGGACAAATCCATATAAGACAGTCCATATTAACAGTTTGTGAAAGTTACCTTTAGCGCCGAGAATATGTTTGATATTACCTAATGGAAGTTCAGATATACGTTGGTAAATTCATAAACTTACTTTTTTCTATTTCTCATTCTGGTCCTGTGTGTATGCAGCGTTTATTACAGCCACGTACGATCCTTCCCTCCTTTGCATCGCTCGGGCAACTGTTGTGCTAAAGTCTGTTAATTTCAGCCGAGATACGAGAGAGAGTCCAGGAGGGGGCGGGGAGGTTGGCGGCGGCGGGGGCGAGGGAGGTGGAGGCGAGGAGAGGGAGGCAGCAGTCTGGCAAACCTCTAAACGCATCCCACACTCCCTTCCCTACGCAGCCTGCAGCACCAACCCCGTTAATATGCGAACCTTCAGCGTGTGGCGAACTATTTGAACATGTTTGGAAGGCAAACATATTCATTCCACCGACGCTGCTCTTACACTAATATATTGCGTGGTGATAGTGAGAATGCGTGTACCTGTACTTGTCTTTTCTTCCGTGTAACCTTATTCCTCTTGCTTGTCCTTTTGTTTTCTATTTGTGATTCCCGTTTTTTCGTTTCAGCTTAATGTTAGCCGTGGCTGTTTTATTTATTTATTTACGAATTTCTTTACTGTATTAGCCACTAGGTACACGTAGCGTTGAGTTAGTGGTAATTGTGCCTGCAAATAGTTGCGAAGCCGTTCATCACATGGTAATTATTATTTTGCCTTTGCCAATGCAGCTCGATGCAAGTGTGTGTGTGTGTGTGTTGTGTGTGTTGTGTGTGTGTGTGTGTGTGTGTGTGTGTGTGTGTGTGTGTGTGTGTGTGTGTGTGTGTGTGTGTGTGTGTGTGTGTGTGTGTGTGTGTGTGTGTGTGTGTGTGTGTGTGTGTGTGTGTGTGTGTGTGTGGTGTCCGCAGTGTAGATCAGCAGTAACATGAATACGGAAGAGCGATAACACAAAGGGATACATTTATCGAGTGAATGACCGGCTTCAAATCACAGCGACACACATAAACAAAAAGAGTAATAATGATAATATTTTATAGATAGAAAAATAAGCAAAATGAATAATGATAATGATAATGATAATCGTGTCGCTGTCATGTGTTAGGCGTCGTTTGAAGCACCGTTACAACACCATAGCTCATGTATTACCCCACTGTATTAGTCCTTTGATTCCCGTAGGTTTGCACGCACGTTGTATGAAGGAATAAAATAAATATTAAATGAAAAGAAAGAAGAAAGGGAACTTGTGCGTTTGATTAACTTCGTAATTATCCGGAGCTATCATTTAGAAGGGTTGAAATGCATGGCCAGGTGTCCTAATCACCCAGCCGCCTGCACAAGACTCAACAAGTAATGCCGCTGAGATGAACAATTTACCAAGACATACAAACATGGATCCTTCACTACCATCGCTAAAGTGCAAAACATCGACACGGGGTAGTTAAAATAATAAGTCTGTTTTACCTTGCATGTCTGACTCCCACAAAATAGTATGGATTCCACGTATTAGAAAGCTCTTATTCCTACCGGTGAGTGTATTCCTGCCTTGTTAATTGCCTGCTCTGCTCTCGATATGCAGGAAAGCATCGACACAGTTTGAGCAGGAAGGTTCAGCAGCTCACATCATGAATACATTTACTCAGGGATGAAAGCAGCAGCGTTTTGGTTCATGTAATTTTTTTCTTCTTCATACTCTTATCTAGTTATCTCACAGCGCTTGACTGGATGTAAGTAAGTGGAAGGCTAAGACGGTAGGGTTTCGTAAAGAAGGTGATGAGTGCAGTGGGTAAGATTGAGTTTGTTTTCGATCCCTGACTTAGGTAGATAGACGGTGTGTATGCATGGATCAGGGTGAAGAAAGGTGCTTGGGTAGTTATAGATAGATACATATATGAATAGTTAGATAAATAGATAGATAGATGTATTGATAAGCAAAATATAAATACAGTAATCAAGATAAACATATATTGATCTTGACGGTCAATATCAATTTGCCTGTTTTTTGTGATATGCTAGAGAAAGAAAGGAAAGAGGGAGAGGCGAAAAAAGTATAAACTAACACGAAAAGTATAGATAGAAGGATGGAAGGAGGAAATAAAGAAAAAAAAATAAATGAAGGGTGAGGAAGAGAGCGAGGTGTAAAAGAACAGGAAAATAGAAAAAAAGTGAGGGAAGGACGGAAGGAGGAAGTGAAAAAAGGTGAGAGGAAGAAAGAAAATGATAGGATAATGATAGACATTAAAGGAGAGGTAGAATAGAAAGAGAAAGGAAAAATGGCGAACAAGAAAGGAAGAAAGAAAGGAGGGAAGGAGAGATGGAAGAAAGCAAAAAGAAAAAAAACTTAGAGAAGACCAAAAGATAAAAAGGTAAGAGAGGTAAAGGAATAAAGGAAAGGAGCTAATGAAGGAAGGTGAAGGGGGAGAAGAAGAAATATGAAAATCAGGAACAAGGAACTCTTAGAGAGAGAAAGAGGAGAAAATGAAGGAAGGAAGAAAGGGAATAATGGAAGACGACAGGAATGGAAGGATGGAAGGAGGGAGGGAAAGAGGGAGAGAGGGAAGGAGGGAGGAAGGGAGGGAGGGAGGAAGGGAGGGAGGGAAAGAGTGAATGAGGGAGAGAGGGAAGGCGAGGGGGATAGAGGGAGGGAGGGAGGGAAGGAGAGAGAGGAAGAGAGGGAAGGAGGGAGAGAAGGAAGGAAGGAGGAAGGGAAGGAGGGAAGAAGAGAGAGGCAAGGAGAGAGAGGAAGAGAGGGAATGAGGGAGAGAGGGAAGGAATGAGGGATGATGAGAGGGAAATATGAAGGGAAGGAAGGAGGGAGGGAGGGTGGGAGTGAGTGAGTGAGTGAGTGAGTGAGAGAGAAAAGGAGGGAGGAAGGGAGAGATAATAAGGAGAGAAGGAAGGAGGGAGGGAGGGAGAGAGGAAAGGAAGGAGGGAGGGAAGGAAGGAGGGAAGGAAGGAAGGAGGGAAGGAGGGAAGGAGGGTGCTGGTACTTCCTCGTCTTGGTGGTCTATGAGATTGATTGAGTGGCTTAATGATGGTTCCTTAGAGACGCGGAGGAGGACGAGGATGGGGCGTGGAGACGATGGATTGCACGAGAGAGAGAGAGAGAGAGAGAGAGAGAGAGAGAGAGAGAGAGAGAGAGAGAGAGAGAGAGAGAGAGAGAGAGAGAGAGAGAGAGAGAGATGTGGCTCACTAATTTGATAATAGTTGGTCTATTATGAAAGGTTAGCCCAATGTCTATAGTTTTTATCACTACAACCGCGGCCTCTCTCTCTCTCTCTCTCTCTCTCTCTCTCTCTCTCTCTCTCTCTCTCTCTCTCTCTCTCTCTCTCTCTCTCTCTCTCTCTCTCTCTCTTTCCCTGACCCCCTACCCCCACCCCCTCCTGTCCAGGTAATTACAGAAGCCGAATACTCGCCTCACTCGCAGCTTAAAATACGAGTAACTTTTGGGAGTGAGTTTATGGACCATTAACTCTTCTTGCCAAGTTAAAACTTTTACCCGTTCGTGTTATTTTCTAGAGCAGCTTCTCTCTCTCTCTCTCTCTCTCTCTCTCTCTCTCTCTCTCTCTCTCTCTCTCTCTCTCTCTCTCTCTCTCTCTCTCTCTCTCTCTCTCTCTCTCTCTCTCTCTTACGTAGACTTGCAAACAAATATAATGTTGAATTGATATCTAAAGTAAGGGAATTACATAACAGAAGTTTTGCATGAGAGAGAGAGAGAGAGAGAGAGAGAGAGAGAGAGAGAGAGAGAGAGAGAGAGAGAGAGAGAGAGAGAGAGAGAGAGAGAGAGAGAGAGAGAGAGAGAGAGAGAGTTGTCTTAAGCGGATCGCCTTCAGATGTTGGACGGATTAACTTTGTCGTTTAATTTACCGTCGATGCAAAGATTGGGGGAAAAAAGTTTTCGCCGAGTTATTCGAATTAATAATCTCCAAGCAAGAATCTCAAAATTTCGGTGTAGCCTTTTTTTTTTTTTACCAAGTTCTTCCGTGTATTTCTTATAGAAGGTGAAGCATAAAATATAGTTAAGGGATGTAATGCGGAGAGAAGTTTGATAGAAGTCACTGAGTTGATGGTCTGAGCGAAGCAAGTTTAATATATTTTTTTTCTGGAATACCAACATGCAGCAAGAACACATCTATACTAATGTAATGATTTCTATAGTAAAACAAACACACTTTCTGGTCAAAACAACTGAATGGCTTAGTGAAATCTTACATATGAGATAAAGCTTAACATTTCTATCTGTGAATGTTATTGGGAAGGTAGAAATGTTTGCATCTATCAACGAAACTAAAACCTTGAGCTAAAAATTCTGAATAAAAAGAGAAAAGTAACACTAAATGTAATTCTATTCCCTGACGCGTCGCCATTATGGAAAGTTAACTGATTTGGTGCATTGAACGGATTATAGAAGTTTTCACTCGACGCCACTTCTCGGACAAGAAATAATGGGATGAAAGTCAGGTGTAAACATCCTCCTGTAAAACTTGAACCTGCTGTGTGTGTGTGTGTGTGTGTGTGTGTGTGTGTGTGTGGGGTGGAGGGAGAGGGGTGGAGGGAGGGGGGGCGGGGATGCGTGCGTGCGTGCGTGCGTGCGTTTAGGTGTATTACTGCTGTTGTTGAAGTTATTATTATTATTACTATTATTATTATTATTATATATTTTTTTTCTTTCTTCTACATGCACCACCACCACCACCACCACCACCACCACCACCACCACCACCACCACCACCACCACCACCACCACCACCACCACCACCACCACCACCACCACCACCACCACCACCACCTTCCCTCTGCGTTAACAGTAAAATGAACTTTGTTACACCTCCCCTCCCCCCAGCCCCCACACCCTCCTTCCCTTCCTGGCCCGCGCCTAAGAGCAAAAGAGTTAGGTGGCGCATTACAGAGGCGCGTACTGCTAATGTATTTCCTTAGTCGCTGAATACAGGTCCTTTACACACACACACACACACACACACACACACACACACACACACACACACACACACACACACACACACACACACACACACACACACTTTTTCTTTAACTTATTTTTTCTCATTTTGATGTATTTTTCACAATTTTTGTATCATATATATATATATATATATATATATATATATATATATATATATATATATATATATATATATATATATGCATTTCATCATGACAGGTGTGGATCCAAAATAACATGCCTGAAACTGTATTATTCAAGGATTTATTTGGAGTATATATGCGTCCTGTGTCTACAGTTAGAGGCTGACTCTACTGCGGACTTAAATTAAATTCCTCTTGTTACTTTGAAAGGGAATAATTGTTGTGTTGGTGTGTGTGTCGCGGCAGTGGTGAGCGGGAAGGGTGGGTTGGAAGGGAACATGATAGAAGAACATCTCGCTGCTTTAAGTTGGGGAGGCTCTGCGGAGAGTTGTTGTCACTTACCACAAGCATCCACCCTCGAGCTGGCTGGAGTGAGGGTCGAGGATGGGGGTTCTATTCTGTCTTGTCTGTGAAACCTGAAGACGCTAATGTAAGGGGACGCTGTAGGCTTCCGTCGTCTTTAGTTGAACAAACGTTTTATGTCCTCACCAAAGACACAAAGGCTGGAATCGGCTTAGAGCTTTACTTCCAGTATCATAACGTTCTTGGCCAGGTTTTGCCTCCATCCATCATATGGTTTTGGTGAAAACATATCAAC
>JAPQNM010000043.1:22163521-22166021 GCA_029783475.1 Metacarcinus magister | reverse complement strand
ATGGTTACTCCCGACCCGTTGGCTTCCCCATCCTTATCCTGGCCCTGCCCCCTTCCCCTGCCTGCCCCCCCCGATGGTTACTCCCCACCCGTTGGCTTCCCCATCCTTATCCTGCCCCCTCCCCCTCCCCCTGCCTGCCCCCCCCGATGGTTACTCCCGACCTGTTGGCTTCCCCATCCTTATCCTGCCCCCTCCCCCTTCCCCTCCCTGCCCCCCCCAATGGTTACTCCCCACCCGTCGGCCTCCCCATCCTTGTCCTTCACCCTCCCCCTCCCCCTGCTGGACACCATTCACCCATCACTCATCACAATTGGCTTCCCACCATCAGAAAATTGTTCAAAATTAGTTGTGGTGAAACCCGTGTCAGAACCCCCGCCGCTGACCGACCGTGTCATACAAAGTCAACCGATGGCCCGCCGCTCCCTTCCGGAAATACTGCTTCTGGGGGCCATAAGGACGCGTGCCATGGCCTTACACACATGCACAGGGACCACAAGCAGGCAGCCATGCACGCGGTGCCTCCTTACGCTGGCAGCGTCCCTGCTGCAAGAACCATAGAAACGTAAAGTGTCCTGACTGTCCGACACACACACCCACTAGCCGACAGCAGCAGACGACACACACAGGACAAACAGGACAGCAGACGGCAAGCCCAGGACAAACAAACAAGCAGACAACGGCATGACAAACAGGAAAGCGGCCGCTTAGAGTAGAAACCTTCTTTCCCTTCTAGACTGTCCCTCCTCCTTCACTTCTTCCCTTCATCCTTCCATCCCTTCTTCCTTCCTTCATTCCTTCGTTGCTTTCCCTCGCCCTCCCTCCTCTGGGGGCAGGAAGCCACTCACCCCCGTGAGTGAGTGGAGCTTCCCTCTCTCAAAGGACAAGCTGTGGCACCTCGCTCTCTTACCTTCTCTCTTTACTTTCCCTATCCTAAAAAAAGACGTATTACAATATAATCTCTCTCTCTCTCTCTCTCTCTCTCTCTCTCTCTCTCTCTCTCTCTCTCTCTCTCTCTCTCTCTCTCTCTCTCTCTCTCTCTCTCTCTCTCTCTCTCTCTCTTCTGTTATCCTTTGCATCTCACCCTTCCATATTACGTCTTTTTTTCCTTCATATTCTTTATAGTTTAACTTATCCTCGATTTATCTTCTTGTTATGATCACTCTGGCGTTTTCATTTCCCTTCTTCCTCCACTTTGTCCTTCCTCTTCCTTTGTATTTGCATTTAACTGTCTGTCTACCTCCCTTTCTTTCTGTTTGATTATGTCTGTATCTTGTCCTGCTTGGTCTGTCTGTTTATGTCTGTATGTCTGTTTGTTCGTTTGGCTGTTTGTATTTGGTCTCTGTCTTGATCTGTCTCTGTCTGTATGTCTGTGTCTGTGTATCTCGTTATCCATTTATCTATCTATCTATCTATATGCGAAAGGGCAGCTAGACACACAGAAAAACACAAAACAAATGAACATGAAAGACAAAGGCGCACACAAATATACAGACATACAGACAGACCCAAAGCCAGCCGGACATACAGACAGACAGATAGACAGACAAACAGACAGACAGACAGACAGACAGACCCAAAGCCAGCCGGACATACAGACAGACAGATAGACAGACAGACAGACAGACAGACAGACAGACAGACCGAAAGACAGACAGACAGACCGACAGAGAAGGAGTCTCATAAACACCCTGGACGCATCCCTTCAACTCTCGTCTTCCGCTCTTAAAAAAAAATTACATGAGCCTTCCCTGCTGACTCCTGCTTCCTGGGTGTGTATGTGTGTATGTGTGTGTGTGTGTGTGTGTGTGTGTGTGTGTGTGTGTGTGTGTGTGTGTGTTGCGAAAAAGGTGCCGGTAAATGGATCACAAGGAGTTGATTGCTTTCCCCGACTAGCAAAACTCCCTGGCCTCGTATGCTGTTCCGCCTCCGTCTCCTAAACTTTGCTCTCCTCTTCCTCCTCCTCCTCCTCCTCCTCCTCCGCCTCCTCCTCCTCCTCCTCCTCCTCCTCCTCCTTCTCCTCCTCCTCCTCCTCCTCCTCCTTCTCCTCCTCCTCCTCCTCCTCCTCCTCCTCCTCCCTCCTCCTCCTCTTCCTCCTCTTCCTCCTCCTCCTCTTCCACGTCTTCATCCGCCTAGGTGATGGTGTTGTCCTCCTCCTCCTCCTCCTCCACGTCGTGTTTCACCTCATTTTGTTCATCGTCGTTTTCCTCGTCCTAAATCTTCCTCATTTTTCTCGTGGTTGTTTTTATAGCTGTTGTTGTTGTTGTTATCGTTGTTGTTGTTGTTGTTGTTGTTGTTGTTGTTGTTGTTGTTGTTGTTTTTTCTTTTTCTCATCTTCATTGTAGTTTTACTTTATGTCTCTCTCTCCTCATTTTCGTTGTCTTCATTCCCGTCATTCTCGCCGTCCTTATGGTTGTCTTTTTCCTCCAACTCCTCCTCCTTCTCCCCCTCCTCCTCCTCCTCCTCCTCCTCCTCCTTCTCGTCCTCCTCTTCCTCTTCCTCC
>JAPQNM010000043.1:22156021-22158521 GCA_029783475.1 Metacarcinus magister | reverse complement strand
TAGTGAGGTGGAGTTTAGCTAGTGAGGTGGAGTTTAACTAGCTATGTGGAGAGAGAGGAATCGTCTGGGTGAGACTGAGCCTTTACGTGGAGCTAGTGAGTGGAGGAGCCTTTGTGTGGAGAGGCTGAGCTAGCTAGTGGAGTAGCCTTTGTGTGGAGAGGCTGAGCTAGTGAGGTGGAGTTTAACTAGCTGTGTGGAGAGAGAGGAATCGTCTGGGTGAGACTGAGCCTTTATGTGGAGCTAGCTAGTGGAGTTGCCTTGCGTGGAGAGGCTGAGCTAGTGAGTGGAGTAGCTAAGTGGAAATGGTAGGAACCATATTGCCACGTGCTCTGAGTCTTGCTGTGTGAAGTGGAGTCACGTACAGCTACCAGAGTTTAGCTAGGTGGATTAGGTGGAGTTGTCTCTAAGGGGAGTCTGGTTTTGTCCTGCCTCATGAGAGAGAGGATTCGTCTCTGGGTGAGACTGAGCCTTTATGTGGAGCTAGCTAGTGGAGTTGCCTTGCGTGGAGAGGCTGAGCTAGTGAGTGGAGTAGCTAAGTGGAAATGGTAGGAACCATATTGCCACGTGCTCTGAGTCTTGCTGTGTGAAGTGGAGTCACGTACAGCTACCAGAGTTTAGCTAGGTGGATTAGGTGGAGTTGTCTCTAAGGGGAGTCTGGTTTTGTCCTGCCTCATGAGAGAGAGGAATCGTCTGGGTGAGACTGAGCCTTTATGTGGAGCTAGTTAGTGGAGTCGTCTCTGAGTGGAGAGACTGAGTCTAGCTGTGTGGAGAGAGGTGGAGTTTCTTGGAGTTTCTTTGCAGAAGAAACCGGCGGTGGAAGAGTGGTGGTGAGTGGGGTTGTCTTGTGAAGCGGTGGAGCTACCCACGCCTGCGAGCCGCCCACGCCTGCACGTGTGTACTCCCGCGCGCGCCCTCACACAAGTGTGTACGCTCGCACGCGCACACTACTTCCTCGAGAGAGGAAGGTCTTAAGTGGAGTAAGGAAACTCGTAAGGCTTACAATTAAGTTTTATAGCCAGGTAGCGAGTGAATGGTGTGTGAGTCTTAATCATGACTTCTTTTTCAGGGTGAACTTATTTAAATAAACTATAGAAGTATGTCTTACTTGTTTATATCGCCAAACACTCTGGGTACATTAGATTTAAAACTTAGGCCCTACAGAGCCTCCGAAGGTGAGTGAATAGAGGTTGGTGTCGGAAGGCTGGTACATATCCTACAGTTTTATCATCACGAGTTCTACATAATAATATTGTTACTACTTACAATATTGTAAGGAGGGAGAGTAGACAAAAAAACCCCCGTGACACGTTCAGTTTTTCTTCCTCTCTTTCCTCCCTCATTTCCTCCTTTTCTCACTGGTTCCCGCGCCATCCCTCCCTCTGTGAAGTGGCTCGGCGGGGATTGTTCCTCCTCCAGGCACGGGTTTATGCGGCCCAGCTATTGGAGGCGAAGGTCCGCGAGAAACTAAGTATTGCTGGCAGGCGTCGAGGCGAATTTTGTGTAGTCTTTTGTTTGGAAGGAATTTTTTGTATTCTTTTTGTATGTCTGTGTATATGTGTGTGTGTGTGTGTGTGTGTGTGTGTGTGTGTGTGTGTGTGTGTGTGTGTGTGTGTGTGTGTGTGTGTGTGTGTGTGTGTGTGTGTGTGTGTGTGTGTGTGTGTGTGTGTGTGTGTATGTGTGTGTGTGTAAGGGTGAACACTGTAGAGAAAGGAAAAAAAAAAAGGTATAAGTTTTGTTGAGATTGATCTTGTTTATATTACTTAAACTGGTATTTAAGACTACAATAATGAATAACCTCAATTGTCTCAATAAAAGAAGAAAAAAAAGCGAGATTGAACAGTTGTCTGAGCAGTTATTGTACGTACGAAATGCCATCGTGATATACAAAGTTATGATAGATTCTCTTATATCACGGCTAGGCTAGTAACATAACTATGAAAAATAACATGTCTTTTTTCTCCATAAGTAAGACGGTATAATAACATGTTAGATGGAGAAAAAAAAAATCCTTGACATGGCATCTAGTCAGAATGTATTGGCAGAGGAAACCATAAGCTAAGTGAATATACAAAAACTAGATAGCGTTGCACAGTACCTTTATGTATGCGGCAGCGGCCATGTCTGCACGCTTCACTAGTGCCTCATAAAGTATACATCAACTTTAAAACTTGACTCATTCCAATGCATCGTCCTTTCTATTTACAGATGCTTGCTTACCTCAGCCACAACAAGGGACAGGTGCTGCTCAGGTGTGTGCCAGACAAGTGAAGAAGTAGCGCCTTAGGTAAGCTTAATCACATTGTTATAGTCTCTCTTTTTCTCTCTCTCTCTCTCTCTCTCTCTCTCTCTCTCTCTCTCTCTCTCTCTCTCTCTCTCTCTCTCTCTCTCTCTCTCTCTCTCTCTCTCTCTCTCTCTCTCTCTCTCTCTCTCTCCTCTTGGGATATATGTACTGCGTTGAGGAAACTACGAAAAAAAATTGTGTCTGAATATAATATACCTA
>JAPQNM010000043.1:22151021-22153521 GCA_029783475.1 Metacarcinus magister | reverse complement strand
AATAATGTATCATTTGTAGTGCCCCATATTCTAATACAATAATTAATTAGGCTTAAGACAATCGCCTGTATCACCATGGTCCTGCTTTTCTTATCTAATTTATCACTTATTCTACTTGCAAACATTAAAATCCCCATCACTTTCTTGTTCAACTCATTTATGTGGACATCAAAAAGCATATATCTATCGAAGTAAACTCCCAAATTTTTCACGGACTTACTTGGGTATAATACATTTCCATTAAAGTTCACAGTCATGTTTGGGGGAATCTGAGATAAAAGCTGGCGATTTCCTATAAAAATACATTGAGTCTTGGAGGAGTTAAACATGAGACCATTGTTTAGATAAAATATTCTACATTGTGCCAGAGTTTCCTCGGTATCCTTAATAAGCCAATCAAGATTCTTAATCGTTCTAGAATGTAAGAATTGCGTATCGTCTGCATACTGTACCAAGAAACCGTTAACATTTGCAGATAAATCATTGACATATATATTAAATAAGATTGGACCAAGAATCGAACCTTGTGGGACCCCATAGTTAATAAATGTCTTTTTAGATGTATGATTATCAAGGTGAACTGACATGCTTCTGTTATATAAATAATTGTTAAACCAAAATTCATCAATATTTAGTAGAGAACACTTATGTAGAAGAATTTTATGATGTACAGAATCAAAGGCTTTTGAGAGGTCACATAAGGTTAACATCGAAATTTTCTTGTTGTCCATATTTTCATATATTTTGTCGGTTATAGTTGTTAGAGCTGTCTCCGTTGATAGCTTGGGTCGAAAGCCATGCTGACTATTAGAAAGTAGCTTGTTTGTTTCTAAGTAATCTGACAGTTGTCTAGCAACAATTTTTTCAAGTATTTTAGACACAATGGGTAATAAAGATACAGGTCTGTAGTTACTCACAACATCAGGATCACCATTTTTATATATTGGGACAACCAATGCGTGTTTCCATGACTCGGGGAACACACCGGTCACCAGGGACGTGTTGACTATACAGGTGAGGAAAGGGACTATGACACAGAGCGCATCCCTGAGAAACCGTAAAGCTATGCCGTCCGACCCGATAGAGTTGGTTGCATTAAGGTCTTTAACGATCAAGATTAGTGAGTTAGCGTCTACAGGCTTGGGTCTGAAAGAAGAATTAACATTAATGGTATTTAGATGAGGACCATCAACCGTAACTGCTTCTTCCTTTTTTAATTCTTCCTGAGAACGTCTGTAAGTGGATTCCCCTACGTTAGAAAAGAATTTATTGAAATTTTCGACTTTCTCCTTGATGTTAACAGAATTGTGAGTATTACGCTTGTTTTTCTGATTAGGAATAATTTCACCAAGAACTTTCCAAGTTGCTGATGTATTTCCTTTGCAATCTTTTAACCGATCTTGGTAATGCTCTATCTTAGATGTGCTGATAAGTGTTTTTACATATGTTTTAGCAGTTTTATAGCGTTCTCGCCACTCAGGATTATTTGTATCAAGTTTTAACTTTTTTTGTAGCTCATCACGGTTCTCCATTGCCTCACGAATATCGCCACTCATCCATGGTGCCGGAGTACCTTTCACAGTTTTAGTCACAACAGGGGCACATATTTCAAGACAAACACTAAAAAAATCATTAAAAATATCTACATGTTTGTTAACGTCGTCAGTTAAAAATATATCCTTCATATAATGCACATTGTCTAAAAGCAGTAGGCAGAAAGTGTCTTTATCGTAGTGTTTCATATCATGAAAAGTTTTTATCACCGGTATTTTTCTAGGTTTTCTTACATATATAACAACTGACACAAGGTCATGGTCTGCAACCACTTGAGGAACCACTTCATGGGATAATATTACCTCAGGTTTATTATTAATAATAAGATCTAATAAAGTAGCTGAATGAGAAGTTGTTCTTGTGGGTTTGTTAATAATTTGAGTCAACTTATTATCTCTCATTATCTTGGTTATTTTATTTCCCTTTATCAGCATATCATCATTAAAATCTCCCAAGATAAAAACACTTTTACCTCGCAAGCATGCCACCTTAAAAACTTCCTGTATGTAATCAAATGATGATGAGGAAGGGAGGAGGAAGGGAGGGAAAGCTTAAGTGTTGGCAAGTGGGAGGAGAGCAGATGGGAGGGAAAATGAGGCTGTGGGAAGGAGGGGGAGGCAGGAGGGAGGAAGGGAAAACACAGACCACCACAACATGCCCGGGATATATGAAAATGTTTTCCTGCCGGACCCAGCTTGTGTTACGGCGGTGAGTCTCGCTCTGAACGGGTTTTCGCCGCCACAACCATATCCACTCAGCGTGGCAGGAATTTTTATATCCAATTTTCTGATTGAGTTGTGATACGACTGTCCACTCTCTCCCGATTCCCAATCATCACCTCCTTCCCTACCTCCTCCAATTATCAGCCTTCTCTCTTGCCTTGCCCTTCTCCCCATCGCCTTCATCTCACTGTCACGGAAGGGAAAACTGGGAGGGGAAAGATGAG
>JAPQNM010000043.1:22138521-22146021 GCA_029783475.1 Metacarcinus magister | reverse complement strand
TCTTTGCTTTTCTGTCTCCTCCACCATTTACTTCCTATGTCTCTTTTTCCTCCTCCTCCTGTATCCCATCTCTCTGCTTTTATGTGTCTCCTCCTCCCTCCTCTTTATATGTCTTCTCTTTCTGTTTCCTCCCATGTTGCATCTTCTTCCTCTCTTCTTCCTGTGCCTTCTCCGTTAATATTTTTTTTTATTTAGCTTTAGAGTAAATGTTAATCAGATCCCTCACGTAATGTTTTGTATGAGTATAAAACATTATTAATTATAAGCAAGTAAAAAAGAATCTACGTTGATACAAATATTTATTCCGATGATATTGATTTTGTTCGTGTTTTTTTTGTTTAACATTAGTCAAGGGAGAGTTTGTAATGCTTGGAACAACTTCAATTTGTCTAGGATGCGAGGAGGAGGAGGAGGAGGAGGAGGAGGAGGAGGAGGAGGAGGAGGAGGAGGAGGAGGAGGAGGAGGAGGAGAAGCAGAAGAAGAAGAAGAAGAAGAAGAAAAAGAAGAAGAAGAAGAAGATGAAAAAAAAGATGAGGTGAAAGAAATGTGAAGGAGGACGATGAGGACGAACATAAAGAGGAAATAAAAGAAAAGAAGGAGGAGGAGTAGGAGGAAGAGGACTTTATCTATCACTCTAACCTATAAACATAAACCTGTGACAAAGAATGACTCACAAAAAAGGTCAGATAACACTCAGAAGGACGATTTTCATAACTGTTCTGCAAATGGTGTCGCTGTTCATGTGTTCTGTAAATGGTGATGTTGTTCATATGTTCTGTAAAAGGTGACGTTGTACATGTGTTCTGCAAATGGTGACGTTGTTCATGTGTTCTGCTGTAGTGTCTTTGTTCATGTGTTCTGCTAAGGTGACGCTGTTTTAACTTATACACTTCCTCCCTCTCCTCTATACAACTGTTGGTTTGTCTTCTGAAGAAATGACTTACTTTCTCGCTATTATATGGATGTTTTTTCTATTTTTTTCCTGTGTGTATGCGGAAAAAAAAACTTTATCCTCACTCATCTTCTCTATCGTATTTGAACGCAGCATCAAGTTCTCTATGAAGCATTTACATTGTTTTCATTTTTTACACGAAAGCGTAAGAAACAATAACGTATGATTGCAGCTACAAATAATTCATATCCACATGGGTTTTGCATGAGCGTAAAATTGGCGCACACATGTGGGTCAAGATATGTGCACACAAATTTACGAGCACAAGTACAACCTAAATATTTGAGAGAGAGAGAGAGAGAGAGAGAGAGAGAGAAGAGAGAGAGAGAGAGAGAGAGAGAGAGAGAGAGAGAGAGAGAGAGAGAGAGAGAGAGAGAGAGAGAGAGAGAGAGAGAGAGAGAGAGAGAGAGAGATTCTACATTTCTAGTTAATCTCCACCTCCTTCATTCACACTTTTTCATAAATACATTCTAATCATAATTTCATTTGATGGTACGTTGCATAATTTAAAAGGAAGGCAGTGGGGATGAAGAAGACGAAGAAGAAGAAATGCAAAAATGCGAGGAGGAACAAGGTAATGAAAAAGTAATTAAAAAAATAGGATAGTGAAAAGACAAAGTTGAAATTTTCTCAATTAAATGACTTACCAGGAAGGGAAAGGATAGAGACGATAATGAGGACGAGGAAAAAATTTACAAGGATAGATTACATCGAGCTGAAAAATAAGGCGACTTGCATATATTCCTACTTATATGAAAATCTTTTCCACTTTTAACCATCTCGCTTCCCGTTGGATATGAAGAAATATTAATATTCTTGCACTTAAAGTTGAATATAAGAAGAGAAAAACAAGTAGCATTTGGACCCTACGAGAGAGAGAGAGAGAGAGAGAGAGAGAGAGAGAGAGAGAGAGAGAGCGAGAGAGAGAGAGAGAGAGAGAGAGAGAGAGAGAGAGAGAGAGAGAGAGAGAGAGAGAGAGAGAGAGGAGAGAGACGAGAGAGAGAGAGAGAGAGTGAGAGAGAGAGAGAGAGAGATGTGTATTTGCTATATCAACAGTTTCACATCACTGCGACCACCTCTTTACTATGTTATCAACACTGTTTACAGATTGGCAGTATTGTGAATTAAGTTTTTGATTTTCTAATAAAACCAAATCCCTCGACGGTAAATGGACATCACTTACATCCCCTTGACAGATGTGAGTAGTCCCAAAGATATTATCAATGCCTTGCTTAGACGAGGAAGTAACGAGGGGAAGTAAAGGGAAGGCGACGGTGGCTGGAGAGGAGAGTCTTGCCAAAGGACACTGACTCCCACTGAGAACTCTATAACCTTCCCCATAACTCAACGAAAGCAGACATTACTGTAATCGAAGCCAGTGCATTATTCCTCTAATTAATGACGCTATAACTTACGTAGCATTTTTTTTTTAATCGTAATATTTTCCAGCATTCGTTATTCCCCCCCCATCAACTGCCCCCCCATCACACCCCCGTCCGAGCGGCAGCTGAGCATGTAACCTTTAATTGTTTTCTGAAATTAAACGCAGATCCCAGTGTTGTTAGTTTATGCATCACAAAATAAAGAGAGTAAGGAAAAAGGAAAAATGAAACAGATTGAAACCCTCCCAAAAACTCTCTGTCGTGTTAGCATACAGACCGACTCGCCGCGGCCGTCCTGCTTCCCTTGAGCCGCTGGGGAGCCGAAGAAGATGAACTCTAATGAAGGAGGATTTGATCAATATTTCGGTCCCGCCTGGCTGACGCTGCCGTGTGGGTAATCCGTTTAATTCAGGATACCTAAAGCCGATATGCGATGGAGGCGTATCGTTCACGTCTGGCCATGCTGGGCTGTGCGGCGCGGGGCTCAAACGACGAGGGAAGTGAGCGGAGAGTGATACAAGGGGGGAGGAGAGAGCTCACTAGGTTTAGGGTCGCTCGTTCAGTACGCTTGGAAACTTAAAATGGATACATATTCGCGCTCCATTTAAAGAGAAATTGACTTATCTCTGGAATCTGATTTTTCAAGGACAGAAAGGGTATTAGTGCCTCTATTCCGGTGAGCTGCCAGGCGTAATTTCTCGTGCACGCTTTGGAGCCTACAGATGCTGAGGGAAGGGAAGACTCGGCCAGATTGACGCTGTGTTAAGGAAGAGTTTTGTCTGTTTATATGTAACTCGTGATGTGCCTTGACAGTTATTTACACAAAGATGCAACGGATGGTAATGTAAGGATGTGCCTGAATATAATGTTATGTAAACGGAAAATACGATAGAAGAGGTTGCCTAGGAAGATGTATGTAGATGAATAGATGTATAGATGAATATGGAAATGAACTTATCAAAAATAAACAAATGAATATACGAGTGAATAACAGTAAGCTGAGTATCATGAGTCTGCCGCCATACACTGCTGCTTCAGGTGTTTCTACTCAGTGTTCGAATCTTTCTGGGGTTTTTTTTCGATGGCCTTATTCCCTTTCCTCTTCTACAAATCGACGCTCGGCTGCTCTTCAGTTGTTTTCTGGCAGTCTTTATTACGCATTCCGTCGTAAAAGTTGCGTCTCCTTGGTGTGTGTGTGTGTGTGTGTGTGTGTGTGTGTGTGTGTGTGTGTGTGTGTGTGTGTGTGTGTGTGTGTGTGTGTGTGTGTGTGTTCTCCCATCCTGACTCTTTGGTTTTATATATTTCATTTAAACTTTTTTTTTTCTAATATAATTTCAATTCTGTGTGTAAAAAAACAATGAAGAGGTAAGGTAATTCTTTAATTTTTTGCTTTTCCCAATGGACATAATTTTTACGCTGCGTCTATTTATTTCCCGTTCTGCTCTTGGACATTTTTATCCTTTCTTCATGCATTATTGATAAGAGTCTCTCGAGATCTGGGACATGTTTGGGCTCCTCTCCCTTCCTGCGCCTCAACCAGTTTTGTGTGACATGTGTCAGGTAGCCAGCAGAGTCCACTCGTGAATAACTCAGCTCGTGAAATGCTTGGGTGAGTCGAGATGAGGAAGAAATCTTATATATCGACTCTTAGGTGATGAATGTCTGTCCTTAAGATTATTTCCGTCTCAGCTGGAATTTTCAAGCATCTTCAGTGTGCATTGAAGGCCATGAGGCTCTTTGAATAAACTTATCCTCGTCGAGTGGTGATGGTCGATGAGGCAACCTGAGTGTGAGTCTATGATTGGTGAGGTAAATGTCGCTCTGTTGATGGCGTTAGATAAGTGTCGTTTAACCTGTGTATGTGAGGTGTTTGTGTTGCGTCGTGTGGTCACTGTCCTACACCTGCTTGGTTGGTGGTCAGCTTGGTGTCCAGTGGATCAACTTCATACTTATTATTATTACTTATTACTATTACTTGTTGAAATATGAATGAGCTATATTTTTTATTTTTGTTGAGCTTACATCGAGGTCGAGGGGTTGTCATTGCAGGTGTGTTGGCAGGGTAGTGGAGGCTCCCAAGGAACACACTTAACGCACTCTTTGCTTGCAGATCCATCGTGAGGAGGAGGAGGAGGCCGAGCCGGCGACTCATGCAGCGCGGGGTAAGTTAACTCTTGACCTGTTTTATGCAAATATATTCTAAGCACACTGGACGGATGGCTTGGCATTACTACAGCCTAGTTGCGTCTCCAAACTTCGTCCTGGTAATAAATTTAGCGCGGCTTCTCTGAGGATTCCCGGCGTCTGAAAGTTGCTCTTTGCCGTGATTTTAATACATTGAACAGAGATCATTATCTCCCTTAGTACCATAATATCCACGACTAATTTTCCTTCGTTAGCCGCTCGCGCTGCCATTGAAACTAATAACTAAATTTATGTTGAAAAAAAAAGTGTTGTTACAGAATCTACTTATCTTCGACTATCATTGAACCTTAATAAAACGGTGTAGGTTTTCATGTCGCTGAGGAATCCCATGACGAACCAAGTGTTAAAGTTACCCACACAGCTGGTGCTCTCCTCACACCATCTCATTGCAGAATAAAACCTCGAATTGTCTTGAGAAACATGCAAGGTTACGCACACACACGCATCGATTGTTATTAAAGGCTACTCAGGTGACCTAAAGATAGAAAGTAGTGACCACCTCAACACCACTACCTGTAGAAACTACTGAAGCAGGTGAGTTAGAATAAGACAACTGGACTTGACGTGAGACACAAACCTTCACTCTCACTGAACGTATGGTTGCCTTACCAGATGTATTCAATTGGTCTCGTATGTCAATATTCTTAAATCAGTGTGCAAGCGTGTTCTCATTATATTTCTAAGGGTTAATAAAAATACTAAGTGACCATAATTAGCTTTCAATTAGTGAGACATTTTACTTTCTATAATGGTGATAAGCTAAGTGTTTCCTTTGCTTTGATTTGAAGTCATTAGCCTGCCTCCCTCCGTGTGAATAGACAGAAATTCGATAAACATTGAATTCCTTAACATACACGTCTTACAACTTTCAAGAGAATGCCAAGAGCCGCTCAGGTGCACGTCAACACAACCCTTGAGATGGTGATTATTCGAGCGGCCACAAAGGTGTTCTAACCGGCGTCCCTTCACGAAGACGTAATGCTAATCAATTGAACGCCTCAGAACTCAGTTGAGGCCAAATTATAGTTTATACTTGGAGAGAAAAATATTCCTTTTCCATCCGAATGAATATACATGTGGATCGTGTTCAGCTTGCATAGAGTTATTCCATTTTTTTCCCACGCAGTTCATCAATGTTAGAAATGCACGAAAAAGTGTGGCTGGATGCGGAATGGAAATTAAGATATTATTTCCAGGGATGTGAGGGGAGGACCATCCAGGCAGCGTGGGAGGGAAACACCAACATTCGCAGAGGTTTTGTAGTAATAATACATCCGGCTCGCGGCGTTCTCTTTACTCCTGACGCTGAATTTATGAGTTTTTCGAGTCAAGGTTGAGATGACATATTCTCAGCCAGTGGATACTTCATGACGACACGAGGAACAAGGCTGAATGGGTGCAGTGCTGATTGCTTGGAATGAAAAGTTATATGTGGATGAAAATGCTTAATTTGTGTGTATGGTTTTTTTTTTTTTTGTGTGTGTGTGTGTGTGTGTGTGTGTGTGTGTGTGTGTGTGTGTGTGTGTGTGTGTGTGTGTGTGTGTGCACGCGCGTGCATACTTCACAAGAGAACAACATTGAATATCATCTAGGTAGTTTATGTGCCTCTTCAAAAGTAAAGTAATTTTTATCCCAATGGTTATACTAATGAATTAGACGATTTGATTGATAAATTCTTGGCCTAAAGTACAACAATTTAACATCAGACAAGTAGTTGCATTTCCTTTTCAACATAGTCCCTTCGCTCCTTTAAACACTTAGTCCAGAGTTCCTTGTGCATACAGATCCCTGTTTTGTAGAAGCAAACATTTTGGTCCTCTAAGACGTGATGTAAAGCATCAATGACAGCATTATCAGTGGAAAAATAGCGATCGATGAGCTCCTTCATCTTAGGAAACCTGTAACAGTCTGAGGGATCCAAACTAAGTGAATAGGGAGGATGTTCGACAAGTTGTAATACACACACATTCATGGATAGCAGCAATGATTTGTGAGCTGCAGCATTGTCTTGGAGGAAGAGCATTCCTGATATCACCTTCCCACGCCCATCACGAGGGAGCGAATTACTGCACGATGGGCGATAATGTCCATTCTCTCAAGAATTATCAGGCACTCATGAGTAATTTTCTGTAAATGAAAAAAAAAAAGCTAGAAACCTCAACTTTCATTTATAAACATTCAATGAGTTGAAATGTATGTGAATTAAGCTGGGAGTGTGAACTCCTGTCCTTCTACCATATTCATCCTTCTTCGTGAGCTTTTGTAGTCCCGCGTGGGAAGCCATCTGTTGTCTGCTCTTCTATATACAAGTCCTGCCGTTTCTCCATTTTTGCATCCGTATTCCTTCTCGTGTTTTTAACTTTGGTTTTTCTTTGATCCATATTAATATTTTCTTATTTCTCAGTTATTCCCAGTACTGATCTCTACATTATTATTTCTGCACTTCGTAACTCATTTTTTATTGATTTAGCTTCCACACCTCACTTCCACAACAAGCGTTAGCTTGTCAGAACACATTGGTTATACTTCCTTATATGTTACAAACGTGTTCGATAAAAGACGCCTCATGGTATGTCTGTACATAACAGCTGCTTACCATCGTACGTTGGCGTGGGTTTCATTTAATTTTTGTGACGGCTTGGACCATTGGGAACCCTTGTTGGCGCTATGCTGTGTTTTGATGAATGTAATGAATATGATGACACCAGACACTATGCTTAACAAGAAACTATGCTGCAGGGATATGAAATTACTGTCATAGCCCACCAGCCAAGTAATGAAGGTCTGTATTGTTATGGTGGTCCCAGAATGAGTCATGTTTCCAACGTGTTTCCTCTCGCATGAGTCCTCACAATATAAGCTTGTAACGCCCATTTAGTAATAAAGGACTCGGGACATGGCTTATGTACTATCATAGCTTTATCACAGCTTGTAAAATGAATAAGGGAGAGAAAAAAATAT
>JAPQNM010000043.1:22126021-22136021 GCA_029783475.1 Metacarcinus magister | reverse complement strand
TTTGCAGTACGAATCGGTCACTGGGGACGGTAAAGTTACATAGGAACACATAGGAAGAACAAACAACAACAGGCCTGCTGGCCCTTACGAGGCTGTTTGTGAGTACACTATCTATTCTAGAGTGAAGGATACAGAATAGTAAGGGTGAAGGCTTCTCTCCCCAGCCATGGCTGGCAGGGAAAGGAAGGCCAACCAAGACCAGACTGTCACTACTGTCACTACCACTACTGCTACCACTACTTCCTGGCAAGCGATGTCAGGCCACTAGCGACGTCTTTTGAATCGACATTTCGTAAGTTAGGTACATCAGGATGAACATACTCAAAGTTTGCTACGTTAACGGATAGTATTTTAGTTGTGGATTGGCTTCTAAATATTTGTCAAGTCTATTTTTGAACGTAGTAATTGTTTTACTGTCGACGACATTGGCGGGCAGGGAGTTCCAAACGTTAACGATCCGATTGAAAAAGAAGTGCTTGGCTTCGTTTGATGTGAATCTTTTACCAGTAATCTTAAAAGAATGACGTCTTCTTGTTATATTTGATCGATCAAAAGTAATGTAATCTTCTGCATTGATATTATCGAATCCTTTGATTATCTTGAACATTTCAATTAAATCCCCTCGCATCCTTCGTTTTTCTAGGCTGAATAAGTTTAGTTCTTTAAGTTCATAAGGTTTATTTTTCAGCCTTGGAATCATTTTTGTTATTCTTCGTTGGACTCTTTCCAGTTTGTCAATGTCCTTTCTGTAATATGGGGACCAAAACTGTACGCAATACTCAAGATGGGGTCGTACTAGTGAATTATGCAGTTTTAATATGACTTTTTCTGATTTATTTTCGAAAGTACGCCCAATAAAACTGACCAATCTGTTAGCAGTTTTAACTACCTCTGAGCAATGTTGACTGGGTTTTAAATCGTTTGATATTGTGATTCCCAGATCTTTTTCTTTGTTTACTGTAGAAAGTGATTTACCATTCATTGAGTACTGAACGTGATCATTATTTCTTCCGATGTGTAGTACCTTACATTTTTCAACGTTAAATTTCATTTGCCATTTATTGGCCCAAGACTTTAGTCGATCTAGGTCTGATTGTAAGACTTCTCTGTCAATTGTCGTAGTTACTTTGCTGAGAATTTTCGTATCGTCAGCGAATTTCGATATTTTGCAAGTGATCCCATCATCTATGTCATTAACATATATCAAGAATAAGACAGGACCAAGCACTGAGCCTTGTGGTACGCCACTTTTTACGTTTAACCATTGAGAGGAGACACCGTTTAAGACTAGTCTCTGCTTACGTTCAGAGAGCCAGTCCAGAAGCTAATTGTAAATGCTATCAGAGATACCATGAGTCATTAGTTTATTAAGCAATCGTTGATGAGGTACTTTATCAAAGGCCTTTTGAAAATCCAGATATATGACATCTACTGCTCTGCTTTCATCGTACGCGTCAAAAACATTGTGGAAGAAGTCTAATAAGTTAGTTAAACATGAACGTTTATTACGAAAACCATGCTGTGAGGGTTTTATTATATCGTTGTCTTCAAGGAATTTCACCACATTTTCACGAATGATTGTCTCCATTAATTTACATACAACTGATGTCAGACTGATAATTTCCGGGTTGTGATTTGTCCCCCTTTTTGAAGATTGGTGTTACATTTGCACGTTTCCAATCTGATGGAACTTTACCATCTCTTAAGGATTTATTGAATAAGATTGTAAGCGGTTTACTGATCTGGTGCTTGACCTCTTTCAAGATTCTCGGGGAAATTTTATCTGGTCAAGGGGTTTTATTTGTTTTCATCTTATCGATTTTTTGCAAAACGTCATTTTCTACGATAAGTATATCATTTAAGAAGTTTACGGTCCCTCTAATCTCAAGTGGCTGAAACGATGAACAATCATCTTCTGTAAATACGGATGCAAAAAAGTTATTAAGGATTGTAGCCATTTCGTTTTCGTCATTTGTGTGATTTCCATGTCCTTTAGTAAGTGGACCGATATTGCAGGTAAGTGCTTTTTTACTCTTAACAAAACTATAAAATTCTTTAGGATTAGATTTACATGATTCCGCTATATATTCTTCAAGGTTTTTCTTGCTACGCTTTATCAATCTCTTAGTATCGCGACGAATTCTGTCAAACTCTACTTTGTCATCTTGGTTTTAGTTAATATGTACTTATTGTACGCGTGTTTTTTGAGAGAGAGGCTGTTTTTTATCTCTTCATTTTACCATTTTGGTTTGTTCTTCCTTGCTGAACGTCTGTAACGATACGGTACACATACGCTTATAACTGCATTCAGTTTTGTGGTAAAGGCCTCCCATGACTTATCAATATCTGACTCTGACAACAGTTCACTCCAGTCAGTGTCTTCTAGAATTGTTCGCATTCTGATGAAATTCGCCCTTTGGTAATTTGGTACCTTCTCCTTACTGTCTTTTACTTTTATTTCCTTAATTTTCAAATTGAACGTGATTATCCGATGGTCACTAGAACTGAAAACTGGGCCGACATTTACGTTGCTGACTAAATCTTTACTTGTTGAAAGAATGAGATCAAGGGTATTTAAGTCTCGCGTCGGTTCGTGAACGTGTTGATGTAATTCGCTCTCTAATAAGTTCGTGTACAGGTCGTGTCCTGTATGAGATCGTAACGGATTTCCCCATCTCGTTACTGGCAAATTAAAATCACCCATAATAATTGTCTCGCATTGACTAATTGTTTCGGAGATTGATTCGAATAGTAAACGGTCAATTTCAGCGGTGCGCCCTGGTGGTCTGTAAATCAATCCGAGTATTTTTCTACTTAGTTGAAGGCTGGTTCATCGGTTGACTTGGTACAAGAATGACTGTCAATCTTCACTCCTAAGATTAAGGTTACTGAAACATTCTGGGACTGGTGTGACTTTACCGTAGATTGGCTAACTATATGCACCAGTTTGGAAGCTAAATAAGTATGGACTTTTCTAATGTATAATCTGTTCAATTATGCAGAGGTTACAAATATTTATTGAGACAGTGACAGTCTAGTTTTAGCTAAGTAATGAAAAATTCTCAAGATTGAAGGTTAAACGCAGGAAAGGAATTGATATCATTGAAAAAAAGGTGGATAAAGAAAGTATGAGCAGTAAAGAGAGGATTGTTATTAGTTGCCTCATACACCTGATTCTAGGGCAGGATATGACCAGTCTTCAATAAGGAAAGATCGTGTTCTACAGATAGATAAAAAAAAAAAAGCTCCAGTGTTGCCTGAGCTTATAAGTAAATGTTCTAAGTGTAAGTGATTTACCTTAACTCATCTTCTGTGACCATGAGTAACACTTCTGAGCTGAGTAAGTATGCACTCATTGTAAGTCTGTGAATCATGTCAGGCATTAACAAAGTAAAACACACAGATAGGATAAAATTGCGTCTTGAAGTTAACCTAGATAGTAGTTTTCATGTGACTTGTGTTTCCGCTTTATCCACCTCCTCCAACCTCTTCCTCTTCCTCCTTCCTCCTCCTCCTCCTCCTCCTCCTCCTCCTCCTCCTCCTCCTCCTCCTCCTCCTCCTCCTCCTCCACTACTCTTCCTCCTCCCCACGTACATGCAGGCTTAGGAGGTGCATGATTTAAGCGTTTCCAGGGATTACTTTGGAATATTAATTTTAATCTCCTCCCGCAGCCTCTTTACGGTCGCTGGGAGGCATACTTTTCATTCTTCTTTATTGGTTCAATTCTATGCTCATTTTTTTCTTCCCCTTGTTTGATCTATTTTGAGTGCCGGTTATTTTCTTTTTTTTCTATTGGTATTTTGAGATGCAACATTTAGCATCTTTTCTTTCCTCCTTCTTTCCCTTATTTAAAAACCTTTGCGGACCATCTTATTTATAACTTGATCTCTTCTACTTCGGCGTCTTAACTAATTCTACATTTTTCACCAAATTTCTTCCCCGTCTTCGCTCCCCCCCCATTCCGGTTGTAAAAGATGGAACGCATTTCTAACTTCCTCATTCGCACCTTTTCGGCCTCCCTTCGTCCCTCGTCCCTCGCCCTTCATTCACACGACACACACTGACACCTCAGGGGCCGCTGAGCTGAAAGAAGGAACCTATTTATTCATTTTCTTTGCTCAGTTTGTGAAGTGTTTATGTGTGTGTGTGTGTGTGTGTGTGTGTGTGTGTGTGTGTGTGTGTGTGTGTGTGTGTGTGTGTGTGTGTGTGTGTGTGTGTGTATGTGTGTGTGTGTGTGTGTGTGTGTGTGTGTGTGGGTGTGTGTGTTTGTGTGTGTGTGTGTTAGTGTGTGTTTGTGTGTGTGTGTGTGTGTGTGTGTGTGTGTGTGTGTGTGTGTGTGTGTGTGTGTGTGTGTGTGTGTGTGTGTGTGTGTATGTATAATCTAGGTCCAGCTTTACGTTACTGGCAATGACCTGAGATAGAAATATATATATATATATATATATATATATATATATATATATATATATATATATATATATAGAGAGAGAGAGAGAGAGAGAGAGAGAGAGAGAGAGAGAGAGGAGAGAGAGAGAGAGAGAGAGAGAGAGAGAGAGAGAGAGAGAGAGAGAGAGAGAGAGAGAGAGAGAGAGAGAGATACACACCCACCCATCCACACACACACACACACACACACACACACACACACACACACACACACACACACACACACACACACACACACACATGCCGGTCGGGGTTCTGAGGTTTGTGTTTGCTCATTATTCTGAAGTGGCGAGTGGAGAGTCTTGAGAGGCCGGGCGTGAGAGGCTCCCCAAGGCTCCCCCTGTTTGCCTTGGGTTTGGTTACGTACGCCACCATGAACACCACACACCTATGCGCTGAATACCCTCTCTTCCTCCCCCCCCTTGTCTCCTTCATCCCTTCCCAACACACCGTCCACCTGAATCCCATTCATCTCGCCTCCCTTCCCCATTGTAATCAACTTTATATTCATTGTATGAGTATAGAAAGTTATATGTGTGTTGAGGACTCGTTGCCTTGAGTGTACGTGGCATTCAAGGGACTGTGATCATTCGTACTTTTATCGTCTTGTTTCAATTGATTGTTTCCTGGAGTCTCGGTCACCTGGTACTGCTATTACCTGAGCGTCACCTGCGTCCAGGCTGTGGTTCCCTCCCACAAGTGATTAACCGCGACAGGAAACCTATTGACACTGTATTACCTGTCGGCGCTGACATGTTTACCTGAAGAATACCTGTTGGGGATGGAGAGAAGGAGGAGGGGAGAGGGTGGTCGTTGTCACCTGTTTGTGGTGACTCTGTTATACATACGAGTATATCTTCGTCTCTTTAATGTATATAATTTTTTTGCCTGCTACCTCATCTGTTATATTTTGCTCATAACACACTTTTTTCAGTTAAATTGATCTCTTTTTCCCTATGTGTGTTTGGAGGAGTGAGGAAGTAAAGGGGATACTCACGCGTTTTGATAATAGAATTTCCTTCGCTTTCCCGCCATTGAAATATATGATAACACTAAATATCTGAAGGATGGGATAAGATGAATACCAAGAGATATACGTTCTTGGTAAAGATGGAGGAGGACTTGAACAAACTTATACACCGGTAATGCTTTGCTAGACGCAAATTTCATAATCTATGGTTGGCAAAATGTCCGTTACATTATATCCCTTGATTTCATATACGTAAGTTTCTAGCTGCAATGTTACCAAAATATTATGTTGATTTACATGTATAATGTATTGTATAATTTGGAAGTTGATACAGTATTGATTCAAGCCACTTAATACACCTCATCTCAGAAAATAAAATTTCGGAGTATATCTTGCATAATTCTGATAATTTCTTCAGGTTAAAGCATCGAATTTTGTAAAAAGTAAAGTAAAAAGTGCAGAATTTTGTTACATTACTCACTGATTAGAACTCTGTAGTGCAACGCTAAAGGTCTTCCTAGGTAACAGTAGCTTAACAGGCTGATTAAATACATTTGTTATTCTTTCATACATAATTCCTGTATTCTCCAATAAACAGTCCAGCATAAGTGAAATCTTTAAATCCTTACAGTTGGTAATAGTTAGATTTGTAGTTCTTTACATATATCATATTAATCTAATCAAGCTCTTCGTAGTTACTCTCAATTACTAAATATATTGCTTTTTATAAACGCATTTTATTTAGATTTTAGTTTCACTCCACTGCAGTACGTCTTCATTCATTGCCTGTCAGCAGTAACTCAGGCATCCATCTCTTATCCATCAGCTGAAAACTCTCACTCAAACCTTCACACTCTCCCTGCATGTCCCTGTATGTGTGTGTTCGTATGTGTGTGTGTGTGTGTGTGTGTGTGTGTGTGTGTGTGTGTGTGTGTGTGTGTGTGTGTGTGTGTGTGTGTGTGTGTGTGCATGCGTGTGTATGAGTGTGTGTGTGTGTGTGTGTGTGTGTGTGTGTGTGTGTGTGTGTGTGTGTGTGTGTGTGTGTGTGTGTGTGTGTGTGTGTGTGTGCATGCGTGTGTATTAGTGTGTGTGTGTGTGTGTGTGTGTGTGTGTGTGTGTGTGTGTGTGTGTGTGTGTGTGTGTGTGTGTGTGTGTGTGTGTGTGTGTGTGTGCATGCGTGTGTATGAGTGTGTGTGTGTGTGTGTGTGTGTGTGTGTGTGTGTGTGTGTGTGTGTGTGTGTGTGTGTGTGTGTGTGTGTGTGTGTGTGTGTGTGCATGCGTGTGTATGAGTGTGTGTGTGTGTGTGTGTGTGTGTGTGTGTGTGTGTGTGTGTGTGTGTGTGTGTGTGTGTGTGTGTGTATTAGCATTTCTAAAAAGAATATTTTCTGTTTGTTTTAGTGGACATTCAAATTAGTGATGAGTTAAATATTTTTACTGAATTCATAAATGTTTGCATTCTCCTACGAGTAATTATTTCAAAGGAGGTAATAACAAACATTTATCAATTATTTTTATCGTTCGTTATGTCTCCTTGAATCATGTATTTATTAATTTTTTTTATCAAACAGTAGCAACGAGCCCGTCCCGCTGCACCAAATAAACCTTGCATATATTTTAACTTTTCGTTACACTATTACAAAATATTTTTTTTGTATTTCCTCAAAAGCAAGCCAGTTGTACGTTTTTATTTTTTTCCTTTATTTTTACGATTAACTGCCGTCGCTGTGGAGAGAGGAAAAAATACTCCTTTTTTTTCCTTCAGGATGAAAAAACACAAAATATGGAATGAAAATTTTTCACAAAAGTCAATAACGCACGACGGTAACTGTGGTGGAAAAAGAAGTATATGTGCAGCTGCTTCAACACAACACATCCTTTATGCCTGATGGAAAGGGTTTCATATGCTGAATAGCGTTGTCCCCATTCAGTCCGGGTAGGCGGCTATCAAAGGTTTCCAAGAGCAGACAGACAGGACTCGCTATATAATATACAGTACACAGTGTCACTCGTGTATTTTGTGAACCTGTAACAATATTTCTGTGCTTTTATCCAGGCTTTCTCCTTCCTCTGTGGGGTGAAGACATTCTTTTGACTGTGCTTCTTAATCTCAGCCTTGCGCTTGTGTCTACTGTGCCACCGTCCCGCACTGTGCTAGGAGTTGCCTTCTTTAGGGTAGATAGAAAATGGTCTTGCAGTTTGGGTTTATTGGCAGAGCTGTACAGCTAGGGTGTAACGATGGTGAGATGAGGATATGAAGGGAAGGTGTTGAACATCCATCCTGCCTGAAGGTCCGACTCAGAGAGAGCGAGCAGGTTGCCGCTGAGCTAAGCAGGTAAGTGCCAGGGTCAGTGGAGTTGACTACACATCTAATGTGACCATTTAATTCAATTATATTAAAACAAGTTATACTCCATGCATAAAGTCTTTAAATTATAATTAAAAGGCTTGAAGTTTTCGCCGCGAAGGAAAAGTACCACGTAATCGATCTCAGTCATGGATAAATACATCGAATTTCAATTGCCTGGATATACACGCATCTATTATGAAAGACAAGATAAACCCAGCGGCGGCGTGCTGTTAGGCGTAGAGCCAGTCTTCACTTACTTTTAGTATAAAAATAAAGTATGAATGAGAGACGCAATAATCATGCAAATAGAAAATCGGTCTCGTAAATTAATACTTTTTTTTTTGTATCCCGTACCCGTGGCGCTGGTAGGCTTAATGGAGGCCTTAAAATATGGTCGACCTCCGCCCGTTAGTAGCGCGGGTTAGATTTTTTAAGTGACGCCTTGTTTCTTGTTGAGAGGCTCACTCTGCCAGCGGAAGCTCCTCGAGCATATAGCTTTTCAGTCCCGTCGAGGATAGTGTTATGGCAGTATGTGGGTGATCTTAGGCCACTCGGTGGTATTACCAAAGAAAAGTGGCCAGCTCGTGCCGGGGCTTGAACTCGGGACTCTGAGTTGGTATGCCCGACCGCTAGCCACTAGGCCACCGCCTTGTACTCATTTGATGATAATAAGACCATTAATTTGAGACACACGATAGATTATACAGTGAAAAATTGTGGATATCCGTAGCCATTTTAGTAGTGTTACTTTCGAAGACTTTGAATTACCTGTTACTAAATGTTACGAGTCTTAGATTCACATTCCGGTCACATTCTTTATGATAATTTACAAGACAGTGCTGTGTGTCAACACGGTTCACCACCTACAGACATTGGTAAATAACGTAGTTATTGGGCCTGAACTCAATTCAAGAGATCATTAAATTATAACTTTCTACATAGAGATAACAGAGGATAAAGTAAATGTTGATAAAGTAAAAATGCCGGATTTCCGACTGACGGACCAAAACAAACTCACAACACTCCTTGCCAACACAAATCGGAATAGAATTCTAACATCTCTTATTAAAGTAAGTTTATAATCAAGTTATTATATTATGCGTTTCTCTTCAAAACAGACACTTAGTTAAAAATACTAAACCAAAATAGGGGAACCAAAATAGTGGAATCAAATTTGAAACAGGTTTTTAATATTGATACTGGTACAGTGTATAAGGATTCGGATGCTGAAATGTTAACTTGAAACAGGGTTTGATGCCGCCACAACACGTAACACTGCCGAGAACGCCATGGTCACGGCGGTACATTGAGTAGTGGTCGGATGTTGTTCCCGTCACATGAACGTCTTAGTGCCACGAGTTGTCGAGGTGGCCGCTTCACTCATCCCACGTGACGTCATCAGTGCCACACGCTACTGTCTTTCTCAATGGTTATCTATATCTGCTTTGCTGTGGTAAAAGACGGACTACCTACAATCCCTCGTATCAGGTAATTATTGGTGTGTGTGAGAACAGTGAGGTTGACTATGTAACGCCACCTGAACCCACGTGCCTCACATCCTCAGCCAATGAACGCTGCAATGTCTTCCCGCCCTCGTCTCTCTCCTGAAGTTTTTATCTATAATTGTACAAAGAAAAGAGGACATACGCAGAAAGCTGTTTAATTTGATGGAAGCTTAACACAAACCTGGTCCTAGTAGGGGTTCTCCTTGACACCTTTCATGCTGTAGTCCTTGAAGCGAAGTAACACTACCACTAGACACCTCAACACTTAGCAAAAACAAGGTACAGACAAAGCGTGTTTCTCTCCTCGTCCAAGAAATGTTTTAATGTGAAATACAAAGAGCACACCAAAAAAACCAGTGTCATCTAGTAAACTTTTGAAACACACACGAAGGATAAAGTGACGCTGCTAAGGTAAAGTGAAGGAAGCAGAAACAACTCGCTTAACAAAGACGTCTTTTTCCGCACAAATACACGTCACTTGCGGCCAAAGGACTAAGTGCAAATATATTTTACTTCCTTTTTGGTCCTAATTCAGGTGAGTGAAGGAGAGAGAAGCGGGGAAAGTGGCGCGTTAATTGGGTGAGTGGGCTTCCCTGTCCCTCCCTTGAGCTGGTGCTGGGCGGAAGGCAATTCCTCCTCGGACCGTCACGTTCTTTTCCTTCTCGCCGAGTAATATGCAACGCAGGATTGTATTTCTTGTCTCACTGCACACACTGCTCCTTCTTTCTTGTA
>JAPQNM010000043.1:22098852-22118852 GCA_029783475.1 Metacarcinus magister | reverse complement strand
GATCCCGGGCGAAGGCAGACGGCGCACAGCTCACCCGGCTGTTCATCCTTCCGAACGGATTGGTAGATAAATGGGTGTCTAAGGTAACAAGGGAAAGATAAACTGTGGAAAGTCGGATGTCATAGTTGCCCTGTGTCCCGGCGTAACGGTTATTAATTTCCAACACAGGCTCAAAAACAAATGCGACGTGAGATGAGCGCCCGCGGCAACGCGCAGCTATGGCGTATGCCCCCAGAGTTGGGGCTACTGACTTCCAATTCGTGGAGCCCTGGTCTATTTCATAAATAAACATGGGGTGAAGGTATCGATAGAAGTAGTAGTAGGGGTAGAAAAAATAAAGTAGTTGTAGTAGTAGTAGTAGTAGTTGTTGTTATAGTAGTAGCCTGGCTGGTAGCATGAGCCTCTCTATATGAAACGAGGCGTCACTTTAAAAATCTAACCCGTGCTACTAACGGACGGAGGTAAACCATCTAGGGCCTCCATTGAGTCTACCGGCGCCACGGGTAAGGGATAAAAAAAAAAAAAGCCTACGTTTAAAGCAATTCTTTGTGGGTCTAAGACAACTGGCCGCAGCCCAACTGGCCGCGGGAAACTGGCCGCCATATGGAACTTTTTGTTGCTAAATTGCTAAAATTTCAATGTCTTTATTGATTAAAAAAAACAAGACCTAGCCTAACCTAACCTAACCTAACCTAATATTCCTATAGTATCAAGCAAAAAAACCTATAAAACCAACCTAAGTTACAAGTTCCTCCGGTGAAGGCTGACTGGGGAATGACTAACAGTGTAACAGTCTAGAAGACGAAGGTTCGTATTCGAGACGAAGGTTCGTCTTCAAGAATCTATCATTCGCTGGTGGAGGTTTAAGGAACTGCCTTGAGTACGTAAACTTAGGCGTTTGCAGTTTGCAGTCAGCGGCGGTCAGCTGGCCGCGGCCAGTTTCCCGCGGCCAGTTGGGCTGCTGCCAGGTGGCCGCGGCCAGTTGGGCTGCTGCCAGGTGGCCGCGGCCAGTTGGGCTGCTGCCAGGTGGCCGCGGCCAGTTTCCCGCGGCCAGTTGGGCTGCTGCCAGGTGGCCGCGGCCAGTTGTCCCTTTCCCATTCTTTGTAATGTTCTTTACCGGCAGCTTTTCTAAATTACAGGGTATCCAAAGAGTCCACCAGGAGAGAGAGAGAGAGAGAGAGAGAGAGAGAGAGAGAGAGAGAGAGAGAGAGAGAGAGAGAGAGAGAGAGAGAGAGAGAGAGAGAGAGAGAGAGAGAGAGAGAGAGAGAGAGAGAGAGAGAGAGAGAGAGAGAGAGAGAGAGAGAGGAGAGAGAGAGAGAGAGAGAGAGAGAGAGAGAGAGAGAGAGAGAGAGAGAGAGAAAGAGAGAGAGAGAAATAGAGAGAGAGAGAGAGAGCGAGCGAGAGAGAGAGAGAGAGAAAGAGAGAGAGAGTGAGAGAGAGAGAAAGAGTGAGAGATAGTCATAGTCCGCAGTCTAAATACACTATAATAACACCATTACCTTTGATAATTGAGTAGACTTATCAATAGCTTTTGTGAAGGTATATGCTTCTCTATCTCTTATATGTAACAATTTTTCTTTTTTTCTAATAGGTGTGTGTGTGTGTGTGTGTGTGTGTGTGTGTGTGTGTGTGTGTGTGTGTGTGTGTGTGTGTGTGTGTGTGTGTGTGTGTGTGTGTGTGTGTGTGTGTGTTATTCACCATGGTCTGAAGGGTCACTCACTGGCCTCGTAATCATCAGCCCTTACCCTCACTGAAGGAACTCAGAGTTCATAAAAACAGATCTATGCGTAAGGCTGAAACCTCTCACACATCTTCAATGACGCTCAACTTTCCCTCTCCTCCACATTAAACACACTCCTTCTATCATTTACTAAAAATTTTAACTGGCAATTTCATATCTCTACTCTTGCTAAATCAGCTTCCAAGAAGTTAGGTGTCCTATGGCGTCTGCGTCCATTTTTCTCTCCCTCCCAGCTACGTGCTCTGTACAGGGGCCTTATCCGTCCATGTATGGAGTATGGCTCTCATGTCTGGGGGGGCTCAACACATACAGTTCAATTAAACAGGGCGAAGTCTAAAGCTTTCCGTCTCATCAACTCTCCTCCTCTAACTGACTCCCCTGATTTTTTAAGTCACCGATGAAATGTTCCATCTTTATCTCCATTCTACCGCTATTTCCATGCTGACTGCTCTTCTGAACTAGCTAACTGCATGCCTCTACCCCTTCCCCAGCCCCGCTGCACAAGACTTTCTACTTCTTCTCATCCCTATTCTGTCCATCTTTATAATGCAAGAGTTAACCAGTATCTTCACTCTTTCATCCCTTACACTTACACTGGTAAACTCTCTTCTTTGTCTGTTTTTTCCACCTGCCTATGAATTGAACTCCTTCAAAAGAGGAGTGTCAAGACACCTCTAATGCTAAGATGGACCTCCACCCTCTGCTTCTATTTCTCCTACTGTCCTCTTTACAGGGTCCGGCGACAAGCAGGATTTCTTTTTAATGTATTTTTGTTGTCCCTTGGCCAGTACACATTTAATGTAGAAAAAAATATATATAAAAAAACATCATACACCCACATCCCCTTGCTCAAGAGGGACAGTAACTACTCCCTGTCAGTGAAAAATTTCTAGCAATATAAGTAAGATTCAAACCTATGTTTTGCCGGATGACTAACGGGGACGTTAACCATTGACACAGAGGAGCGAAAGTGTGTGTGTGAGAGTTTGTGTATGTGTGTGTGTGTATGTGTGTGTGTGTGTGTGTGTGTGTGTGTGTATGTGTGTGTGTGTGTGTGTGTGTGTGTGTGTGTGTGTGTGTGTGTGTGTGTGTGTGTTGTGTGTGTGTGTGTGTGTGTGTGTGTGTGTGTGTGTGTGTGTGTGTGTGTGTGTGTGTGTGTGTGTGTGTGTGTGTGTGTGTGTGTGTGTGTGGGTGGGGGTGTGTGTGTGATGAAGTTAATGTGTCAAAATGAAGAAAAAAAATATGAACAAGGGAGACGTCAATTTTTTTCTTGGAACTACTAAAGTAACCTAGGATAGACATACTCCTACTACGTTGCTTCTCATTCCAGGAAACTGAATGTTTTAATGATGTTAAAATATTATTATGGTATATTTCACTGAGCTTTCTCTTATAATTGCTGATTATTTTTTTTCAAAATACATATAATTCCAACTCACCTGTAATTACTTGCTGCCAGCTCCTCTACTGTTTCCAGTTTTTTAGGATAGAGAGGAATGGTAAGAAAAGCAATAAGGTTGGCGGTGTAGGCTGTTGTAAGGATGAGGCTGGTCAACCACCATGAAGCAACGAATATCCGCTGGCTGTGGGTCGCTGGCAGCCGCGGCAAAGCGTGACTGAGAACAGGACGTAGCATGTACAACCACACAAGACCGAGGGTTCCCAGTATTGGTTTGGTTTGAGCAAGGTCCTGCATAGAAGAAGGAAGCAAATTTATACAACCTTTAGAATACAAAATTATAATATAGCTTATAGATATATCGGAAGCGTATTCATCTAAGAATTCGCTGACTATCATTCAAGTCCTGCCCTTAGCAGTTAATGTACAACTTGCTTCCTCCAATCTACAGTCGTCGATAAGCGAGAGCATCAAGATGCCTGGAGAATGTCAACCAAGATAGGACAGTCATGGCAAAGAGAAAACATTCACCACACACTCTGACGCACAGAAGATTAAATGTCTAATGCAACATGTAAGGCATCTATCATATTACATCGACTTTATCTTTTACCTCAATTATGTGGTTAAGCATTATCATGTTAAAAATATAAACTTCTACAATACAATGTTGTCCTAACATGTTAGAAGGATTCTATGTATGGATTTTTTTGTGTAAGGTACACGAATAACAATAGCTTGTCATCTTAGTGAAAACAATTGGAAGTGAAATTGGTTCTGTCTCACTAAATTAATTCAGGCTAATAAAAAAAAATTGTTTTTCCGGACATATATTAAACACTTTATCTTAAATGGAAAAATCATTATTATTTACTGCAAACAATCACTTCCCCCTCCCCTTAATGGATCTGTCTGCCTTTAAGTACACTATCATGGAATGGCATCGTGTCAAAAGCTATACAAGTGCTATAAAGTAATAAAATTAAGAAAAAAACTCGACATTATATTATATTATTCTTCAACTCTCATCGAAAGGATTTAAGCTCATATTTTGATACTAATATTCAGTTTATGATTGAAAAAAACACTACATAAAAGGTTTTGAGCTGTATACTTACTTGTAAATAGAAAGCTAGTGTAACGACTGAGAAAGAAAATGCGGCTGATGCCCATACCAATGCTGTGAAAGGATAGTACACGCTGCGCCACTTGGGCAATGACTTTGGCTTCATGAGTGCAAGTCCGAAACCCTCCATCCAGTAAGACACACTGGCATCAAAGTCTTCAATTCTCTTGTTGGTGAAACCGAAGTAGTTCACGGTAAAGTTTTTTTCTCCTCTGTGGACCATTCCAAGCATGCCGTTCCATGAACCATTCTCAAAACTGCCCCATTTTTCATCGGGTGGCTCAGTGGTAAGATCATATGTATAATTAAGCTTGGATGCTAAGGAATCTAACACCTCTACCTCTACCCCATCTCCCACACCTTCTGGCCTATCTAACGCCTGATGTAAGTATGGGTAATCATAGAACCAAGTTCCCAGCAAGAACGTATATCCCTCAAATGACGGGAAACGATCTACGAAAATATCTTTGCTGGATAGCCGGGCAGCAACCGCCCACAATCCAAGTGACACTATTTGGGGTCTGTGTGAGAATGGGAAAAAAGTAAGCATTTCCATTTGACCACCAAAATCTATATTTCTGCCGTTATTTTTCTTGAACATAACAATTTTTTCAGGTCTGCTAAACTCCTCGGCAGTTAGGATCTTACTGTTCATATCATTTGATAGATCAAACATCATTAAGTACTTTGGCTTCCAACGAGTGCTTGCATTGACCATTGACCGGAAGAAAGGACGGGGATCACTGACAAACACTACAACATGAATAAGATATTCTGCCCTCAGCACTGCCAATGATTGCTCTTGACACCATTTTTCTCCATCTGAACCAAGGTCAACCAGGAAAAAGGGAAGTCCTTGTATGGCGAGCAAAGTTGTGATTTGATCCAGAGTTTGGAGTCCAAGCACAGGGTCAAGGTAGAGTACTAAGCCATGTTCCACCAGTGGACCGGATACAACCTCTTGCAGGACTTGCACCTGTAGTGAGAGTTGAATGTCAATAGAATATGGTCGGTCAGGAATGATAATGGAAGCCAGCGTTCCCGCTGGACTCACCACCACAGGCACCACAAATAGCACAGTCAAAACACCTCCCAACGACATTACACCCGATCTGTGTTCATTCCTCTAATACACTATATTTTATAAGCCAAGCAAAAACGGTCTCATATTTTTTTGTTTGCTTATGTCATGAAGGTGGTGTCAACACGAAATGTCATCTTATAAAATGTCAAAAATAGTCATTCAAATTATACATATACACGCTATGACATTATGATTATTACCATTAAAAAAAAATAGTGAGAATTACAAAAGCATATTAAAAATCAGTCTTTCTCGCTGTCTATTTTTCCTAGTTCTCTCTCTCTCTCTCTCTCTCTCTCTCTCTCTCTCTCTCTCTCTCTCTCTCTCTCTCTCTCTCTCTCCTCTCTCTCTCTCTCTCTCTCTCTCTCTCTCTCTCTCTCTCTCTCTCTCTCTCTCTCTCTCTCTCTCTCTCTCTCTCTCTCTCTCTCTTGCTCGCTGGCTCTCTCTCTCTCTCTCTCTCTCTCTCTCTCTCTCTCTCTCTCTCTCTCTCTCTCTCTCTCTCTCTCTCTCTCTCTCTCTCTCTCTCTCTCTCTCTCTCTCTCTCTCTCTCTCTCTCTCTCTCTCTCTCTTGCTCGCTGGCTCTCTCTCTCTCTCTCTCTCTCTCTCTCTCTCTCTCTCTCTCTCTCTGGCTCGCTGGCTCGCTGGCTCTCTCTCTCTCTCTCTCTCTCTCTCTCTCTCTCTCTCCTCTCTCTCTCTCTCTTCTCTCTCTCTCTCTCTCTCTCTCTCTCTCTCTCTCTCTCTCTCTCTCCTCTCTCTCTCTCTCTCTCTCTCTCTCTCTCTTTGTCTCTCTTTCTGTTATCATTTTTGTCTTTCTCTTTCTGTGTCTCTCTTTCTGTCTATATGTTTCTGCCTCTGTCTGTGTGTTTTTTTTTCTCTCTCTCTCTCTCTCTCTCTCTCTCTCTATATATATATATATATATATATATATATATATATATATATATATATATATATATATATATATATATATATATATATATATATATATATATATATATCTTTTATGTATTCATTTTTTCTTTAAACATTAATGAGCAAAAAGGCTTAAGGTTACATTTTTTTAGGGGAAACTATTCCAAAAGGCTTTGGTGAAACATATACATACATAGCGAAATATTCATAGATATACGATTCATACAAACATAAAAGAGAAAACTTACAATATATACTCCTACACTATATATACACAAAATAAAAAAATATATAAATGGGCTTAGAATGTACTTGAATAAACATATAAAATAACAAATATAAAGATATTTGTGTTAGATGCACAGCAAGAGCGATGAATATCTTCTTTCGCGCCTCCTGTGGGCGGAGATTTATCTGTGTCTGAGAACATGTTCAGCAGCAATGTGGAGGTCGACAACGACAACGGACCACGGCTACTTCCAGGATCTTGATGTTTTCCTGGAGTAGCAGACTCTTGCCCCCGAAGCGTATCAGTCCTGAGACAGCTTGAGAGGCAGCGGGGGACCGTGAGATGATCATCGCCTGCGTCTTCTCCGGAGCAAAGTTGACCTGTCACATTCTTCCCCACTCTTCCACCTGTCTGAGCTGCCTGTTAACCTCACTCACAGCGCGTTGACTGTCCAGGCGACAGTAGGAGCGGAAGAGTGTGCAGTCATCAGCATATGCTGCTACTTTTGATAGCTGCCGGAGGAGGTCATCAATGTAGTTGTTCCACAGGATTGGGCTCAGCACTGAACCCTGTGGAACCGAGACTTGAATGGGGGAAGGCTTTGATATCTGCCCGTTAGTCACCACCTGGAGAGTCCCTCCTTGAAAATAATCCTCGAGCAGCACTAGCAGGTCACCCTGGCGCGAAGCTTCTCAACATGCCACGCGTGCCAGACCCTGTCAAAGGCTCCAGCAATATCCAGGGCCACTACAAGGATGTCTAGGGCTTCCTGCCAGTCTTTAAAGAGGAGGAGAAGGAGGTCTGAGGTAGAGCGGCCGGGCCTGAAGCAAAACTGTCTGTCTGAGAGGAGATGGTTGTCACTCAAGTGTTGACAGATGGCCTCAGCCACAATCCTCTCCAGCCCCCTTTTCCACTACGGAAACCAAGCAAATGGGCCTGTAGTTGCTGGGCTCACACTTCGAGTTCCTCTTGTGAACTGGAATTACTCACGCCTCCTTCCATGATGTTGACCACTTGTTCTCCCTCAGGCAAGAAGGGAAAACGGTGAAGAGCGGACCTGACAGTTCCTTAGTACACTGTTTGAGGAGTCACGGAATGACGTAATCGGGATCTGTAGCTTTAGTCACATCTAACGCAATGGGCTCAACCGCTCAACCTGCACTGCTGTCACCGATACAGTAGTGACAGTGCGGTGAGTTTCCTGCATCAGCTAGAGTGTAGGTCGTCTCAGATCATAAGCCTTTATTTGTTGGCAAACAGCTCGGCGAGGAGTGAAGCCTCTACCAATGGTAATGGTTCCGTCTGACCAGGAGAGGGGGGGCATGGCGTCACGGTGGCTTATTCTCAGCCTCTCCTTAACAAGGCTCCACTAAGTCTTGTTGTCAACTCCTGGGCCACAAAGTTTCCTCTTCAGGTTCTTCCACAACTGGTTCTTCACCCACCTGCATGCAGTTGTCATCTTCGTGCAAGCGTCGAGTTGTCGTGTTCTATTGTGGTGTGACGGGTGCCGCTTAGTATACCTCAGCCAAGCGTCATGTTTGGCCTCGGCAGCAGTCCTGCAGCCGTAACCGAATCAAGCGGGATCACCAGGCCTGGTGAGGTACATTCGGCTGGGGACATGTTGCTGCTGGAGAGCAAGGAGCTTGGAGGTGAGGGCACGAGGATTGGCCTCAGAATTTCCCACTAAGGGGGCCTTCCAGTCGATGTGTTGAGGAGCATACCACATAGAAGGCCAGTCCGCTCTGTCCCACAGCCAGATAGTACGCTGGGTAATGTCTTCCCTCGCCATGTTGTGTTGAACCTGAGCCAGAAAGGCATAGTGGTCCGAGCTGCCCACTGGCTTCAGCTGCTGGCAGAAGGATGCTGGTTTCAAGAAAGTCTGACAGTACAGGGTCCAGCAACCCTCCCAGCTCATGTGTAGGGAAGATGACAAGGTTTATGAGGCCCTGCACCATCAGGAGATTTTTAAATACTTCCTGCTCCAGGTGAAAGTTTAGGTCCCCCACTACCATCACATGTGAACACTTGTGACGCAGGAGTAGGGTGTCAGGCTCTTCCATCAGGAAGTCCAGCGGGGAAGTTCCTTGCCTAAGGGGGGTACATGATGTACATGAGTAGACCACTGTTGTCTGTCCGTACTATTCTGAAGAGTGCCTTCATCAGGTGAGGCAACATTACCTCAAGTTCCTGTGTTTGGAGGCCATCTTTAAATTAGGTAGCCACACCTTCTGCTCTGTTCTTCCGGTCCTTCATCACCCAGTGGGAGTAGCCAAGAATTATGCCAAACGTCGGCTCCATTTTACAGTTAAACCCCGTTTCCGTCATAGTAACAACGTCGGTACGATGTCGCAGAACAAAATTACGGATGAGGTCACCGAGATTGCTACGGAGCCCCTTAACATTGGCAGACACCAACGTCAGGTTAGTGGTGAAGTGTCTGTTTCCTCACCTCGCGTTGGCATAGCTGGTTATCGTGGTGGCGGAGCAAGACGTGTTGCTGTTTGCCCTGCCACGAAGGGGTGTTCCAGGCGAGATGTTGTCCTGATTGTGGTTGCCTGAAAGAGCAGCTGAGGATTGAGGTGTTGCTCCTTGCCCCAGCTTTTGGTCAGAATCCTCCTGAGCATCAACTCCAGTCTGTGGTCAGCAGATCGGCTGTAACATACCTCAGCTGTGTTTCAAAGGCGGAGACAGTAGTCACACCTTGGCCTTGGATTCTGTGGTGACCTATTGGTATGTTGAAAATCAGGCGGGGTGGGGTCGTTCGTACTTGTGATGTTAGTGGGTGAGGTACTGTCAGTTGGTGGCCACGTCTCCTATCCTCCTCTTCAGCTTTGACCTATTGTTGTTGTTGATGTTGTTGTTATTTTTGTTGTTGTTTTTGTTGTTGTTGTTGATGTTGTTGTTGTTGTTGCTGTTGTTGTCGTTGTTGTTGTTGTTGTTGTTGTTGTTGTTGTCGTCGTTGTTGTGTTGTTGTTGTTGTTGTTGTTGTTGTTGTTGTTGTTGTTGTTGTTGTATTATTGTTGTTGTTGTTGTTGTTGCTGTTGTTGTCGTTGTTATTATTGCTGCTGCTGCTGTTGTTGTTGCTGATTCTTTTGCTGCCGCTGTTATTGTTGTTATTGTTGCTGCTGTTGCTACTGTTACTGGTATCGCTTTTGAAGTTGCTGCTACTATTTTGTTTTGTCTGTGTTCCCTGGAGGTGTTGTGGTGGTTGGGGCTGTGCTGGAGGGGTTCTGGACAAAAGTTCGCATAGAAAAAATTCGTATGGCAATAATTCGTAGGATAAAGTTCGTTTGCCTAAAGTACGCCAGGATAAAGTACGTATGGTATAAAGTTCGTCATGTCAAAAATTCGTAATGGAAAAAAATCGTATTGGAAAAAAAATCGTAAAGTTAAATGTTCGTCGTGCCAATGTTCGTTATAAAAATGTTCGTACGCGTTAGGTTAGGTTAGGTTAGGTTGGTCGTTACAAATATTTTACATACGTACATATGTACCATATGAACATCTGCATACGAACTTTAGAGTACGAACTTTTTTGTACGTACTTTTTTTAAACGAACAATTGCGTACGAACTTTATGCATACGAACTATTTCCATAAGAAGAAGAAGAAGAAGAAGAAGAAGAAGAAGAAGAAGAAGAAGAAGAAGAAGAAGACGAAGAAGAAGGAGAAGAAGAAGAAAAAGAAGGAGAAGAAGATGATGAAGAAGAAGAAGAAGAAGAAAAAGAAGAAGAAGAAGAAAGAAAAAGAAAAGAAGAAGAAGAAGAAGAAGAAGAAGAAGAAGAAGAAGAAGAAGAAGAAGAAGAAGAAGAAGAAGAAGAAGCAGAAGCAGAAGAAGAAGAAGAAGAAGCAGAAGAAGAAGAAGAAGAAAAAGAAGAAGAAGAAGAAGAAGAAGAAGAAGAAGAAGAAGAAGAAGAAGAAGATGATGATGATGATGGTGATGGTGAAGAAAAAGCAGATGAAGAAGAAGCAAAAGAAGAAGAATAAGTAGAAGAACAAGAGCATATACAAGAAGATGATGAAAGAAGGAGGAAAAGAAAAAAAAGAGGAAGAAGCGAAGGAAAGTTTTAATGAAAATAGTAACAATAGTTATAATAATAACAATAGTAACAATAATGATAATAACAATAATAGTGATAGCAATAATAATAATAATAATAATAATAATAATAATAATAATAATAATAATAATAATAATAATAATAATAATGATAATAAAAATAATAATAATAATTGTAATAATAATATCAATTATAATAACAATAATAATAATAGTAATAACAATATGAACAATAGTAAAAATAATAATCATAAAGATAATAGTCTGGCGACAAGAGGGATTTTTTTTTTAATGTAAAAAATTTAAATAAAAAAATACAACCTGTTCCAAAAAGGATGACTGCTCCAATCCTTCAACCTACCGTTCTATTTTATTTTTTTTTATTTCTTACCTTTCTAAAACCTTTGAGTCTCTCTTTAACATGACGAGTCAGAGGCATCTATCCGCTCACAACTTTCTATCTGATTGTCAGTATGGTATCCGATCTGAACGCTCTACTGGCGATCTTCTGGCTTTCTTTACTAATTATTGGTCATCCTCTGTTGGTGGTTTCGGTGAAACTTTTGCTCTTGCCTTATACTTATTAAAAACTTTTGATACAGTATGGCACAAAGCTTTGATTTATGAACTTCCCTCTTTCGGTTTCTATCCTTCCCTCTGCACCTTCATCTCTAATTTCTTTTTTGACCGTTCTATTACTGTTGTGCAAGACAGCCACTGTTCTTTCTCTAAACCTATCTATAGTGGTGTTGTGTCCTATCACCCACTCTTTTATAGTCATACTCGGTGTTCTATCCACTCTTATTCGAATGACTCTACCTTGCACTTCTCCACATCTTTCTCCAAACGTCCAAACCAGAAACAGATAAATGACTCACGTGGAGACGCTACAGAACACCTAACTTCTGAACTTTTCTTAATTTCTGATTAGGACAGAGAAAACCTTGTGTTATTCAATGCCTCAAAAACTCAATTATTTCATCTATCCACTCGAGGCAACTATCCCCTCTATTTCGATGACACACACCTGTCCCCCTCTTCCTTGGGCTATCCTTTACTAAAACTCTTAGCTGGAAGTATCATATCTGTTCTCTTGCTAAGATAGCTTCCAAGAAGTTAGGTGTCCTGTGTCGTCTCCAATAGATATTTTCCCACTACCAGTTGCTGACTCCGTACAGGGGCTTTATCTGTCCCTGTATAGAGTACGCATCTCACGTATGGGGGGTGGGAGGTGGGGCGCTCCACGCACACAGAGTTGCTAAACAGTGTTGAGTCAAAAGCTTTTCGTCTTATTGACTCCCCTCCTCTAACTGACTGTCTTTAACCTCTTACACTCCACTGTAATGTTGCATCTCTTGCTATCTTCTATTTTTATTTTCCTGCTAACTTATTTTCCCTTCCAAGAACTTAGATGTCTTGTGTCGTCTTCACCAGTTTTTCTCTACCTACTAGTTGCTGACTCTGTACAGAGGCTCCACGCACACAGAGTTTGTTACAAGGTTGAGTCAAAAGCTTTTCGTCTTATTGACTCCCCTCTTTTTACTGACTATCTTCAACCTCTACACTCCGCCGCAATGTTGCATCTCGTACTATCTTCTACCGTTATTTTCATGCTAACCACTCTTCTGACCTTGCTAACTGCATACCTCCCCCCATTCTGCAGCCTCGCCGCAAACGATTTTCCACTCACTATCATCCCTATTCTGTCCACCTCCCTTATGCAAGAGTTGACCAGTATCTTCAATCTTTCTTCCCTTAATCTGGTAAACTCTGAAACTCTCTACCTGAATTTGTATTTCCACCTTCCTACGACTTGAACTTATTTAAGAGAGGAGTATCAAGACATCTGAAACACTAATTTGGCCTCACTTTTTTATTACACCTTCATCATTAGGGAGCCCGCAATCCCAAATGTTGTTTTTATAACGTGTCTTATTGCCCTTGTCTGGTTTTCCAATAGAATAATGAAAGATTATTAGTATTATTATCATGATTATTATTATTATTATTATTATCATTATTATTATGATTATTGTTTTTATCATTATCATTATTATTATCATCATTATCCTTATCATCACTATTGTTATGATTATTATAATCATTAATATTATTATTATTATTATTATTATTATCATTATTATTATTGCAAGTATCATTATTATTATTATACAAACTTTTTTTTATCACTATCAAAATTATTTTATCTTTACTATTATTATAATTCATTTTAATATTATTGTTCTTATTACTATTACTATTAATATTCACATAATGATTATTATTTTTGTTATTGTTATCAAAATTATTAATACTATTGTCATCATTAATGATATTACAATGATGATTATCATATATCATAGTATCATAATTTTTTTATGATTGATAGTTTAATGAATTTTTTGTTATTAATTTTCTTTTTATTAATATTATTATAGTGAAAGTCATTATTATTATTATTATTTTATCATTATCATTATTATTATTATTATTATTATTATTATTATTATTATTACTATTATTATTATTATTATTATTATTATTATTATTATTATTATTGTTATTATTATTATTATTATTGTTATTATTGTTATTATTATTATCATTATTATTATTATTATTATAATAATAATAATAATTATTATTATTATTATTATTATTATTATTATTATTATTATTAATATTATCATCAATATTATCATTACTAATATTATTATTATTATTGTTATCATTGATATCATTATTATTATTATTATTATAATTACCATCATTAATATTATCATCATTATTAATATTACTATTATTGTTGTAACTATTTATATTATTACTTTTATCATCTTTATTATTATAATTGATTTTATTATTATTATTATTACTATTATTATTAATATTCACATAATGATTTTTTTTTTTTGTTATTGTTATCATAATTATCAATACTATTGTCATCATTAATTATATTACTATGATGATTATTATAATCGTTATTACTACTATTAGTATCATCATTTTTTTTTATAATTGATAGTTTCATGATTTTTTTTTATTATTTTTCATTTTATTAATATTATTTTAGTGAAAGTCATTATTATTGTTATTATTATATTATTATTTTTATTATCATTATCATTATTATTATTATCATTATTATTAGTAGTATTAGTATTAGTATTAGTATTATTATCATTATTATTATTATTATTATTATTATTATTATCATTATTATTATTATCATTATTATTATTATTATCATTATTATTATTATTATTATTATTATTATTATTATTATTATTATTATTATTATTATCATTATTTTTGTCATTGTACTCTTATTATTATTAATATTATTGTTATTATTATTATTTTTATTATTATTATACTATTATAATCAGTATTATTATTATTATTATTATTACTATTATTATTACTATTATTCTTGCTGTCATTAGTAGTATTATTGTTGATATTAATATTATTATTATTATTATTATTATTATTATTAATTATCATTATTTTCCTTTTAATTATCATTATTATTATTATTATTATCTCTATGATTATTACTACTATTATTATCATTATTACTATTATTATCATTACTATTATTATTATTTTCATTATTTTTTTTTTTAAATATTTTCATTATCAATATTAATTTTAATATTAAATTTTATCAGTAATATCATAATCATAATTATTACTTTTGTTGTAAATTCTATTATTACTACTTTTAATAATAATATTCGTTTAAGTAAAATATTATTATATTATGATTTTTTTTTTTATTACAATAGTTTTATAAACAATGTTATTATTATTCACATTATCATTATAGTTTTTGTTACTATTAACATTTACATTATTAATTATATTATTATTATAATTTTTATTTTTATTATTATTATCATTATTATTATTAATGTTATAAATTATTATTATTTATATTATTATTATTATTATTATTATTATCATTATTATTATAATTATTATCATTATTTTTATAATAATTATTATTATTATTATTTTCATTATTTTTATGATTACTATAAATCGTACTATTATTATCATTATTATTATCATTATTATTAAATGTATCATTAATAATTAGTACAGTTTCAGATATTGGCAAAAGCTCCCTGTCAAACGCGCTGTATGTCTGCTGCCAGTTTTCCAGATGTTTGCTGAAGAAGGCAGTTGGAATGACGACGCCGTTGATATCCTGCTGCAGCACTGCATCTACTGCTTTGGATGAGGCGTCCGTGGTCAGTATGGTAGCTGCGTTCGGCTCGGGGTCTGCCAGACTCGTCTTGATGGAGCTAAACCTCCTGTGTCTACTCTTGTGTCCACTCCAGTGGCTTCTTCAACGATTTCTTTTTCCTCTTCAGGAGATCGTTGAGCGGCGCGAGGAAATCTGCAGCATGAGGGATGGATCTGTGGTAGTATCTAATCATGCAGTGGAACTCACGTAGTCTTCTCAGAGTGCTGGGCCTGGGACACTCTTTGATTGCGAAGACCTTATGCGGGAGTGGCACTATACCTTCAGCAGACACCCTGTAGCCGAAGAAGTCCACCGTCTCTGCCCCAAAGTTGCATTTGGATGGGTGGATCCTGAGGCCGTATTTCTGCACCCGTGTGAATAATTACCTCCAGTGCTCGCACGACCTGGTCCATGAACCTATGGAACGTCTGGGCGGCGTTGTGTAAACCAAAGTTCATCATGGGGAACTCGAAGAGGTCAAAAGGGGTCATGATGGCCGTCTTGGGGATGTCCTTCTCTACTAATGGAGTCTGATGGAAGGCACGGACCAGATCAATCTGCGAAAAAAAATTATGTCCGTGGAGTTTTGAGTGGAAGTCCATGATGTGAGGTATGGGGTAATTGTCTGGCCGCGTCATGGCATTGAGGGCTCTGTAGTCACCACAAGGCTTCCACTCACCAGTCTGTGGCTTGGGCACCATATGTAGGGGAGACGCCCAACAGCTCGAGGAAGGCCTGACGGCTCCATCGTGCAACATGCACCTGAACTCTTTCTGTGCTGCCCTTAAGCGCTTAAGCGGGATGCGCCGCGGGCGGGCAAAGCACAGGGCCCAGTCGTGACAATGTAGTGCCTCACGGTATGGGCAACATTACCTTGCTGTGGGTTGGGCGTTGTGAGCAGCGCAAAATGGTGCAGGAGGCCGTCTTAAGGAGATAGCTGTTGCAGGTGTACGTAATATGAGCGACACACGAGTGTGGCACAGCATTGTCTGATGTAGGTACCCGAGGGCCTGTGGAGAAGGCATCTCCTCTTAGGGTCCACCAAGGTCATGGGCACTCAATAAATCCACGCCCAGAAGTGGTTGGCTCACATCAGCTTTGACAAAATGCCAGGTGAATGTTACATAGGGGGCCAGGGTGGGGTGCAGGGCCTTTGTGCTGTAAGTAGCGATGAGGGTGCTTAACGTCTCCCGCAATAACCATTTCCTTGCCACGCGGAAGGGGCCTCGCAACGTCGCGCATGACCACCGCGCCGTCACATGAGCTTGTGGTATAGGGTATAAGGCGCTTTTCGCGGCCTTCAAGATGCGCTAACACTTTGTACATCATATCACTACTCTGCTCAGGAGGGGGACTGACATGCGGGCATTGCATAGCCGAGAGGCAGTGTTCGATTTCATAAATACGCCATAGCACCTTACTAAACACGTCACTGGGATCACTGTTATTTGACACTGCAGTGCACTGAACTTGCGCAGAATTCACACGAGGGTCGGAAGTAAGAGGCCAGATCAGACCCCTGGTTGCGGAAGGACATGGAGAGGTTGTCTGCGGGGGATGCACGAACACATTGTATAAGTGGTCCGCCTTCACCGCTTATTTTGAAGTGTTATGTCACCTGCAAGGTGACCAAGTGAAGGCGAAACACCTGTTGATGTCAAAGTGGTTAACCAGCGCTCTGGTTAACCAAGTCGACATCAAGGGACACTTACCAAGATGTGACAGGACAAAGGTACTTAAATACAAGGTTAAAAAAAGAAAAAAGAAAAGCCTTAGAATCCCTCTACACACACAACAACAGGAACAACTTAAACAAAAGAACAAGCAAAGTGGTGTGGGAGCGCACCAATGAAGAGGCAGGATGCTTGACCCAACGAGCGGAGTCAAGAGCAGGATACACAACCCAGTAATTTGCCAATAATGGACCAATCAAAGCGGTTGTAAACAGCCAGCGGATCTTCCAGGTCATTATACATATAAGTTAGCTTAGCCTGCGAGCCACATTCATCTAAACAAGCAAAACTAGTCACAAATAAAGTTCTCATTAAAGCCCAAGTTTACCTACCCACATTTGTCACAATATCCATACAATAATAAGAATATTAATAAAAATAATGATAATATTACTATTAGTCATATTGATAAAAATAGGGATAATGATAATAATAATATCAAAACAAGTTCCGTTAATATTAATAGTAGTAGTAGTAGTAGTAGTAGTAGTAGTAGTAGTAGTAGTAGTAGTAGTAGTAGTAGTAGTAGTAGTAGTAGTAGTAGTAGTAGTAGTAGTAGTAGTAGTAGTAATAGAAGTAGTAGTAGTAGTAGTACCAGTAGTAGTAGTATAATACTACTACGGGTACTACTACTACTACTACTAGTACTACTACTACTACTTTTTTTTTAAATTTACACACTACATATTAAAAGATACCTCCACCCTGCGTTTATTTCAAAGGGCTCCACGAATTGGAGGTCATCAGCCCCAACTCTGGTCGCTAATGACTGTGGCATCCAACCATAATATTCCTAACCCTAAGAATGTATTAAAATTAACATATATCTATACTAACTATCTACCCCAAAATTTACGTCCTTACTCTATCTCTAACCTATCTACCCTTATCCCACTCTCTACCACTGTGGCCTCGTAATCGAGGTCACTTATGTCCGTGTTGGAGGGAGTGGAATGTCTCGTACCCCTGAGACACAGGAGGGCAGACCGGAGCAGGGAGAAGGAGAGGCGACACCTCATCCAGGCGGCGACGGAGCTCCTTGGCTGGTGCTTCTTTGATGACATCAAATCAGCTAGTCTTGAGTAGAAGCTCCTAGCCTTGGGGCCCATGCCGCCAGATGTGGTGAAGACCAGGGGCGTGAAGGTACCATGGTCGACTTGCAGGATCCTCTCACCGTAGGCCCTTGTCTTCTCCTGCTCGTTCTTTTGGTGGACAGCCTCGAGGGAGAGCTCGCGATGGGAGGCGGCCATCGGTCGAAGATCCGGATGTCCAAAAAGGCCCGCTGCCCTCTGGTCCAGAATCCCCGAGCACCGATGTCCACGCGAGCCTCAGGGGCGGTGTTGGTTGTCCTGTACCGCAGGTGTTCCCCATCTAGAGGCAGAAGAGTTGGCTCGGTGGAGACGTCATGGCACACCTCCCTGAGCATGCTGGCTGTTAGGTCCCTCACCTCGTCGTGCTTGATACACACGAATCCCCCCTTTTTGCACGTCATGGTGTGGTCGACGTTGTTGGGGGAACCACACACACAAGTGTTAGGGAGCCCTTCCACTGGCCAGCCATACCTCAGAGCAACGGCATCGACAAATTCTTGTTTGTTGAGGTTGAAGCCCTTTGCTCTGATTGGTAGTGATGCTAGCCAGTTGGACGTTCCCGTCTCCTGTGCGATGTGGATTTTTCTCACGGTATCTGGAGGCAGGATGGTCAAAAGGTGTTCAAGGCTGGTCTTCTGCCCTTGTTGCCTGTCTCGTGAGATTCGTTTCTTTTGCTCAGCGATCGCACTTTGGTCAATTTCACCATGTGCGTCCTGAGCAATGATCATATCCGTGAGGGACCTGGTAAGGTTGATGGAGTTGAGGTTCTCCACCACAGCCAACTTCTCCGGAGAGGTGATTCCCATCCCGCCCAGTCTTGGAGGGAGTTCGAGCAACGCCCTCTCGTCATTCCCCAGGCCGGGAGATCTCAGTAACGCTGGTAGGAAGGTGTTCTTTATAGATTCCTCCAGCGGTCTGAGGAGTGGGCTGATGCCTGGGATGGTGCGCATGACGAAGTTCCATCGATGTTGCAGGCCATGCGTGTAGGCCGAGTAGGCTGCGTGAGGCTCAGTCCTGGCCATGGCTGACAGGACATCGACCTCTTGCACCCACTCAGACACTTTCTCTCCGACGTACTCCTTCTTATACTCCTCTGTTCCGATAACAGCACCCAAATGCCGCTGTCCATCCTTTGTTATCAACACTCCACTGCCACTGAAAATGTTTACGGCCCAGTCATAATGATCTGGCTTGACAATGAGGACGGATTTAGCGGCGTTGGGTGTGTATCCTATGGTAGGGCCATTGTCCTGTATTAACCCCCACCAGTGTCTTAGTTCCCGTAATTTGCCGGCCCCTGACAGGTCGTCAGCATATGCCACCTGCTTCACATTAGTTTTTTCACACGCAATCACGTCTTGAAGCACTGACATGCCAAGGGCGTACATCGCCATGGCCACTGGGTCACCTTGAGTTGTTCCTTCCCTTGACCTTAAAACCCTAACCTTATTGCTACCACTACTATTTACATATAAATTAGAAGGTTCACTATAAGTGTTTTCAGCGTATGTAGCCAGGGAAGGACACTTGATTTTAATATTATGAAGCATTGTTTTTCTGTTAATGGAGTTAAACGCGTTTCTTGCGTCCACTAACAGAACCGCCTCACAGTCTTCTTGGGTGAAGATCTCCCTCATGGCGTGGATGGCTGCTTCCCCTCCTGCCTGTTGTCCTGCACACACCTGCAGGTTCCCCGCCGCCCTCCTCACATCCTCCTTAACGACAGCCATGATGCATTTACCCACGACGCGTCGTATGACTTCGCCGATGCCGATGGGTCTGCATCCTGGCTTCTTGTCAAGAGGAATGAGGCGGCAGGCAGTGAGGGCGTCGAGATGGTGACAAGTGGTGGTGGCAAGTTTCCTTGCTAGTGCTGCGAGGGCACTGCAGAGGTCACTAGCGCCACTGCCACAGATGGTGCTGCTCAGCAGGCGACGCCACCCTCTCGCATCCAGGCCTGAGGGACCAGCACTGCCATGTGTCTGGAGGGATTTCTTCCACACCATTTCCCCCGTGATCATCTCGTAGATGACACTATTCGGGGGTATATGCGGGCCCTGCAGTCTGAGTCCGGTTAAGTCGCTGGGAGGAGGATGTTTTTCCTCCAGCTGACTGATGGTTTCCCTACTGAGGGGCAACACACCACCGGACTCATTCTCGTTGAGGGCCCGCAGTGCCGATGACACGTTGCCTTGCCGCATCCTGTCGGCAAAGCTACGGGCTTTATCCTCTTCTCTGTGACGGTTGATGGAGGGTCTCGGCAGTCTCTTCTGTATGGCCCTGGCCTCATCCAGGAGCTCATCCCGTTTATTTTGGGGCCACAGTTCCACTCTTCTTGAGACTGCCTTAATATTATCACTTGTCTTG
>JAPQNM010000043.1:22081352-22086352 GCA_029783475.1 Metacarcinus magister | reverse complement strand
AGGAGAAGAGACGCTAACTGAGCTTCATGATGCTATGCCAGTGTAGGGTGGCATCTTTAGAGGTGACTCACTAAGAATTTTCTTACATATGATTTCTATAATTACAGATCATTGAGATATGAGATTATTACTAAATTATATAGAATTAATTTTGGTGTAGAAAAAGTGTTACTATTTAAGATAATGAATTTGATTTCAAATACTACATGAGAGAAATTTTGATCACTTGATAACTCAGCTGGGATTTGGCGCGAAGATTCTATGTTTGGGTATGTTGCATCATTTTTTGTCTAATTAAACTTATGAAGGGAAATCTAGTTAAGTTAATTACTTTAAGATATAGAGTTTGATTTTAATTGGAAATGAATGTTACTAGAGCTAATATAATTAAATCATTTTCTTTTCATAGAAAACTGATTTAAAGAACGGTAGGGGGATACTGTACAAGACATAAAGATTTCGGGCATTACATGTGCAGGCTGCTGGTGCTCCTCGCCATCCACTAATCGCAGGGCATGTCGCTACATGGCATCCAGTCTCTACACGTGGGTGGCGGCACTCGACATCCACGTCAAGGCACCGTACTCCATACATGGGCGTATCTGTGCCTTATACAGATTGAGGATGCCGTGGGCGTCGAGGTTGCCTGCCATCCTACGGAGGGCAGAGACACGCTGCGAGGTCTGTCAAGCGACGGCGGCAACATGGTGATCGAAACGCAGGCAACGGTCCACGGCCACTCCCAGGATCTTGATGTGCTCCTCGAGTGGCAAACACTTGCCCCCGAAGCACACCATTCCTGAGACAGCTTGAGAGGCAGCGGGGGACCGTGAGATGACCATTGCCTGCGTCTTCTCCAGAGCAAAGTTAACCTGCCACACTCTTCCCCACTCCTCCACCAGTCTGAACTGCCGTTCAGCTCCCCGACAGCTCGCTGGCTGTCCAGGCGACAGTAGGAGCGGGAGAATGTACAGTCATCAGCATATGCTGCCACTGTTGATAGCTGCCAGAGGAGGTCGTCGATATAGATGTTCCACAGGATTGGGCCCAGAACTAAACCCTGTGGAACCGAGGCTTGAATGACTGCCCGTTGATCACCACCAGGAGGGTCCTTCCCTGGAGGTAATCTTGGAGCAACACTAGCAGGTCACACTGGATGCCCTTTGCGCGAAGCTTCTCGACAAGCCCCGCGTGCCAGACCCTGTCAAAGGCTCCAGCAATATCCAGGGTTACCACGAGGGTGTCCAGGCCCTCGTCTAGGGCGTCCTGCCAGTCCTTGGAGAGGAGAAGGAGGAGGTCTGAGGTTGAGCGGCCGGGCCTGAAGCCAAACTGTCTGTCTGAGAGGAGATGGTTCTCCCTCAGGTGTTGACAGATGACTTCAGCCACAATCCTCTCCAGCACCTTGCCTACCACAGAGAGCAAGGAGACGGGCCTGTACGTAGTTGCTGGGCTCAGACCTCGAGTTCTTCTTGTGGACTGGGAACACACGCGCCTCCTTCCATTGCGATGGTCACTTGTTCTCCCTCAGGCAGGAGGTGAGAGCACCTGACAGCTCCTTGGCGCACCGTTTGAGGAGCCGCGGCTGACATCGTCGGTACCGGTCGCCTTAGTCACATCCACCGCACTGAGTAGCCGCTCAACCTGCTCTGTTGTCACAGACACAGTAGAGACAGTGCGGTGGGTTTCCAGCTCCAGCTGAGGTGGAGGTCGGCCTGGATCATTGACTCTCATTTTGTTGGCAAACAGCTCGGCGAAAAGTGAAGCCTTGTCTCCGCTGCTAATGGAAGATGTTCCGTTGGAACGGCAGAGTTGTGGGACGGCATCACGGTGACTCGTCCCCTGCCGCTCCTTGACAAGACTCCACCAAGTCTTGTTGCCAACTCCTGGCCCACAGAGTTTCCTCTTCAGGTCCTCTCTCTGCTGGTTTCACGCCCAGGTGCAGGCAGCGGTCCTCCTCTTGCAGGTGTCACGGTGCCTTGAACTGTTGTGGTGTAACGGGTGCCGCTTGTACCTCAGCCAGGCAGCGTGCTTGGCCTTGGCGGCAATCCTGCAGCGATAACCAAACCAAGCTGGGTCACCAGACCTGGTGAGGTACATCCAGCTGGGGACATACTGCTACTGGAGAGCGAGGAGCTTGGTGGTGAGTACGCGAGTCTTGGTCTCAGCGTACCCCACTAAAAGAGTCTCCCAGTCAGTGTGGTGCAACGCACACCTCATGGAAGGCCAGTCCGCTCTGTCCCAGAGCCAGATGGTGCGCTGAGCAGCGTCTTCTCTCGCCATGCTCAGCTGAACCTAAGCCAGGACGGCATAGTGGTCTGAGGTGCCCACTGGTCCTAGTGGCTGGCAGACGATGCTGGTCTCAGGGAGGTCTAACAGTACAGGGTCCAGCGACCCTCCCCTCTCGTGTGTAGGTAAGGTGACATGGTTGACAAGGCCATGCACCGTTAGGAGGTTGTTAAATGCTTCCTGCTCCAAGTGGAAGTTCAGATCCCCCACTACCATCACGTGAGAACACTTGTGACTCAGGAGTATGGTGTCCAGCTCCTCCGTCAGGAAGTCCAACGGGGAGGGTCCCTGCCTAGGAGGGCGGTACATGACACACAGGAGAAGGCCGCTATTGTCTGCCAGCACCACTCTGAAGAAGAGTGCCTCCGTGAGATGAGGCAACACTACCTGAAACTCCTGCGTTTGGAAGCCATCCTTAAAACAGGTAGCCACACCTCCTCCTGTCCTGTTCTCCCGGTCCTTCCTCACCCAGTGGGAATAGCCGGGTATCTTGCCAAACGTCGGTTCCACCTCACGGTTAAGCCACGTCACCGTCATGATGACAATGTCTGCTTGGTGACGCAAGACAAAGTTGTAGGTGAGGTCCCAGACGTTGGTGCGGAGCCGCCTCACATTGGTCGACACCACAGTCAGGTTTGAGGTGAGGTGTCTACTCTCTCGCCTTGCGTCGGTAAGACTGCTTATCGTGGTGGCGGGGATAGACGGGTTAGTGTCTGTTCTGCCACGGCGGGATGTTCCAGGCGAGGTGCTGTCTTGGAAGGTTGGAAGGTTGGAGGGTGACCTGAAAGGGTCCTCTCTCTCTCTCTTTCTCTCTTTTCTCTCTTTTCTCTCTTTTCTAACGTAGGGGAATCCACTTACAGACGTTCTCAGGAAGAATTAAAAAAGGAAGAAGCAGTTACGGTTGATGGTCCTCATCTAAATACCATTAATGTTAATTCTTCTTTCAGACCCAAGCCTGTAGACGCTAACTCACTAATCTTGATCGTTAAAGACCTTAATGCAACCAACTCTATCGGGTCGGACGGCATAGCTTTACGGTTTCTCAGGGATGCGCTCTGTGTCATAGTCCCTTTCCTCACCTGTATAGTCAACACGTCCCTGGTGACCGGTGTGTTCCCCGAGTCATGGAAACACGCATTGGTTGTCCCAATATATAAAAATGGTGATCCTGATGTTGTGAGTAACTACAGACCTGTATCTTTATTACCCATCGTGTCTAAAATACTTGAAAAAATTGTTGCTAGACAACTGTCAGATTACTTAGAAACAAACAAGCTACTTTCTAATAGTCAGCATGGCTTTCGACCCAAGCTATCAACGGAGACAGCTCTAACAACTATAACCGACAAAATATATGAAAATATGGACAACAAGAAAATTTCAATGTTAACCTTATGTGACCTCTCAAAGGCCTTTGATTCTGTACATCATAAAATTCTTCTACATAAGTGTTCTCTACTAAATATTGATGAATTTTGGTTTAACAATTATTTATATAACAGAAGCATGTCAGTTCACCTTGATAATCATACATCTAAAAAGACATTTATTAACTATGGGGTCCCACAAGGTTCGATTCTTGGTCCAATCTTATTTAATATATATGTCAATGATTTATCTGCAAATGTTAACGGTTTCTTGGTACAGTATGCAGACGATACGCAATTCTTACATTCTAGAACGATTAAGAATCTTGATCGGCTTATTAAGGATACCGAGGAAACTCTGGCACAATGTAGAATATTTTATCTAAACAATGGTCTCATGTTTAACTCCTCCAAGACTCAATGTATTTTTATAGGAAATCGCCAGCTTTTATCTCAGATTTCCCCAAACATGACTGTGAACTTTAATGGAAATGTATTATACCCAAGTAAGTCCGTGAAAAATTTGGGAGTTTACTTCGATAGATATATGCTTTTTGATGTCCACACAAATGAGTTGAACAAGAAAGTGATGGGGATTTTAATGTTTGCAAGTAGAATAAGTGATAAATTAGATAAGAAAAGCAGGACCATGGTGATACAGGCGATTGTCTTAAGCCTAATTAATTATTGTATTAGAATATGGGGCACTACAAATGATACATTATTATCTAGTATTCAAAAGTTGCAAAATTTCGCAGTGAGGATTGCCATAGGTGGTGTCAACAAATATGATCATATATCTCCATTTTATGATGAACTCCAATGGTTACGAATAAAAGAGAAAAAGGTTTTTGAAGTGGGTACAACAATATTCAAGATTTTACGAGGGTTTTATCCTGACTGGTTTGTATCATTAAGAAACAGACAAGATATCACCAGTAGTGTCACTAGACAGGGGCACAGCCTGCATGTGCAGCGCACCAATACACACACTGGTGATAGGCACACCGCCATATTGGGAGCCAGACTGTGGAATGCTCTCCCCCCCCTCCCTTACACATGAAACAAATCTAAACTCTTTTAAAGCTGGACTGAAAAAAATTCTTTTAACCGAGAACATATTTTGTTAGGTTTATTTTATATTCATGGTATTTCTTTTAAATGTAAATATATTGATTTTATGTGCTGCATGTTTGATCTTCATGTCTTTATTTTTATTTTATATTGACTTAGCATTTATATGCTGCATTTTTATTAAGGACGAGTATTTTACAATTTTATTGTATTACATACCGGTATTAAGTTAAGTATTTTGCTTGTAACTTGTGTAAGAACCACTTTTGTGGA
>JAPQNM010000043.1:22068852-22078852 GCA_029783475.1 Metacarcinus magister | reverse complement strand
TTTTCTTCTTTTATTGAGACAATTGAGGTTATTCATTATTGTAGTCTTAAATACCAGTTTAAGTAATATAAACAAGATCAATCTCAACAAAACTTATACCTTTTTTTTTTTTCCTTTCTCTACAGTGTTCACCCTTACACACACACACACATACACACACACACACACACACACACACACACACACACACACACACACACACACACACACACACACACACACACACACACACACACACACACACACACACACACACACACACACACACACACACACATATACACAGACATACAAAAAGAATACAAAAAATTCCTTCCAAACAAAAGACTACACAAAATTCGCCTCGACGCCTGCCAGCAATACTTAGTTTCTCGCGGACCTTCGCCTCCAATAGCTGGGCCGCATAAACCCGTGCCTGGAGGAGGAACAATCCCCGCCGAGCCACTTCACAGAGGGAGGGATGGCGCGGGAACCAGTGAGAAAAGGAGGAAATGAGGGAGGAAAGAGAGGAAGAAAAACTGAACGTGTCACGGGGGGTTTTTTTGTCTACTCTCCCTCCTTACAATATTGTAAGTAGTAACAATATTATTATGTAGAACTCGTGATGATAAAACTGTAGGATATGTACCAGCCTTCCGACACCAACCTCTATTCACTCACCTTCGGAGGCTCTGTAGGGCCTAAGTTTTAAATCTAATGTACCCAGAGTGTTTGGCGATATAAACAAGTAAGACATACTTCTATAGTTTATTTAAATAAGTTCACCCTGAAAAAGAAGTCATGATTAAGACTCACACACCATTCACTCGCTACCTGGCTATAAAACTTAATTGTAAGCCTTACGAGTTTCCTTACTCCACTTAAGACCTTCCTCTCTCGAGGAAGTAGTGTGCGCGTGCGAGCGTACACACTTGTGTGAGGGCGCGCGCGGGAGTACACACGTGCAGGCGTGGGCGGCTCGCAGGCGTGGGTAGCTCCACCGCTTCACAAGACAACCCCACTCACCACCACTCTTCCACCGCCGGTTTCTTCTGCAAAGAAACTCCAAGAAACTCCACCTCTCTCCACACAGCTAGACTCAGTCTCTCCACTCAGAGACGACTCCACTAACTAGCTCCACATAAAGGCTCAGTCTCACCCAGACGATTCCTCTCTCTCATGAGGCAGGACAAAACCAGACTCCCCTTAGAGACAACTCCACCTAATCCACCTAGCTAAACTCTGGTAGCTGTACGTGACTCCACTTCACACAGCAAGACTCAGAGCACGTGGCAATATGGTTCCTACCATTTCCACTTAGCTACTCCACTCACTAGCTCAGCCTCTCCACGCAAGGCAACTCCACTAGCTAGCTCCACATAAAGGCTCAGTCTCACCCAGAGACGAATCCTCTCTCTCATGAGGCAGGACAAAACCAGACTCCCCTTAGAGACAACTCCACCTAATCCACCTAGCTAAACTCTGGTAGCTGTACGTGACTCCACTTCACACAGCAAGACTCAGAGCACGTGGCAATATGGTTCCTACCATTTCCACTTAGCTACTCCACTCACTAGCTCAGCCTCTCCACGCAAGGCAACTCCACTAGCTAGCTCCACATAAAGGCTCAGTCTCACCCAGACGATTCCTCTCTCTCCACACAGCTAGTTAAACTCCACCTCACTAGCTCAGCCTCTCCACACAAAGGCTACTCCACTAGCTAGCTCAGCCTCTCCACACAAAGGCTCCTCCACTCACTAGCTCCACGTAAAGGCTCAGTCTCACCCAGACGATTCCTCTCTCTCCACATAGCTAGTTAAACTCCACCTCACTAGCTAAACTCCACCTCACTAGCTCCACCTCTCCACACAGCTAGCAACTCCACTAGCTAGCTCCACGTGGCTCCACGTGGCTCCACTTACCTTCCCTCCACCTCACTCACCACCTAATCCCCACCAGTTTCTTCCCAAAGAAACTCCACGCAATTCCTCACGCCACCATGCAACTGCAGTCCACCCTTTGGACTATGCAAGATTGCAATGGCGACGCGAGTAACAGCGTGGAAAAAGACTCCTTCCCCAACCTTTAACCTAACTCCACCTCTGCGCCAGCCAGACTGACCTCTCCCGGGCAGCGTGGGGTCAGAGCGGCGTCTCTCCGCGCCCAGGTCACTGACATGCCACAAACTGCCAGAAGGCGTCAGTCTGGTTGTGTTAATTCGCATAACACAACCCCAATTTAACATGCGCGTAAATGTTACACATCATGCAACTATCTCTACAATTAAGTAGACCTGCTTGCATGCAGAAAATGTCTCCCAGCCTGATAATACCCCCCCATGGAGATAAAGCATTTTGGTTTCAACTCACTCCCTTGTCTAAAATGCACCGATCTGATTGGGTCAGGCACGTCTACTTTTTGTGACTCACCGAAGAAATATTCGGCTTAATGTAGCGTCCCCACCTGCACGTAGGCCCAAAGGAAACATTCCTTACCCATGACATTCTCACCAAATGTCACGTAGGCCCCAAATTCCACCCATGACAGAACGAAAACATAGCATTGTTCTTATGCTGACGGTAGACAAGATGCAGGAGGGAGATAAAAGAGTGCAATGGGGTGGAGGGAAGATGTCGGGTGGAGCTACAATATTCTTGAGAAAAAGACTGAGTTCATTGTAAAGTGCGGCGTGCAAGTGGTGGTGGCCAGACAGACACAAAGCCGCCACAAGACTTAGTGGAAGGGTAGTGGAGCGCGACCTGTGAAGTCTTCCACACGAATGCGTACTTAGATCACACAAGAAAGGAGTTGATGAAAGAACACGAAGGGCTGGATTGTCACTCAGCGAACACCTGGTTGTTGGGTAAAAAGGACAGTAGTGGCAGCATCGCGTACTTTTAATTTTATACATTTATTTACATTTAGCTTGGTGTAAACAATTCTGATACCTTTGTGTAGGCTTCTAAAACTCGACACAGACAAAGGGAAATGTTTACGTTTATGAAGCTGAATGTAATCATCCCCGTGGGTCTATACTTCCCGCCGCCCACGAGACACAGAGGTACAGTGGAGGACGGAGCACACAACATGGAAGTCTCTAAGCACTGATCATCCTTGTGAAGTGATGAGTACGCTGGGTAGGTGCATTGCTAACTTGTCTATACCATTACCTTTGCAGCCCTTTCACTGCATACACACAGGCACTTGTGGAAAGAGGTAATGATAGAAAAAAAGAAAAATATGAATCTGCAGCAGCCACAACACCTGTCATACGTATGAGCTAACGAGCAGATCACCGCCTCGCAGGACGCCAAAGCGTCTGTTACCTTCTAACGAGGGGTCGAAGCCGCAAAGCTTGAGCGAGGGAGACAAAGTGAGCCGAGACACAGACTGGCAGGACACATACACGTTACCATTATCAATGACGTTTCTGTCGATATTCATTCCAGTGTGGATTGTTTTCGTTCTGAACATGCAAGTCAGTGAGTGAGCCTTGCAAAAACACACTCTCACACACACACACACACACACACACACACACACACACACACACACACACACACACACACGCACACACACACACACACACATACACACACACACACACACACACACACACACACACACACACACACACACACACACACACACACACACACACACACACACACATATACATACACTGCCCTTGCTTTTCTTTTTCTCTTTATATTATATTATTTTCAAGCTTTCTCTAACATATTTTCTGACTTGAAATAGTAACCCACTTCAGGTTATCAAATATTTTCCACTCCACCTCAATGATTATATAAAAATGAAAAACACGCATGCACCTTTCCTGGACACTAAAGATAACTCAAGTGACAAGGGACTGTACTTACACAAGGTCACCTCATCACCTCCACCAAGCATTCATGACCAACACTCCCTGACGTTCCTTGACACGCGCCAAAACTTGTGTCGTAGGATGTCAGATCACACACACACACACACACACACACACACACACACACACACACACACACACACACACACACACACACACATACACACACATACACGCGCGTGCTATTAGAATTCACTCTGTAGATTTAACAGTTGATGTGACTTCGTTTGATCAGACTTCCTTCTATATAGGATTTTCACGCGTGCAGTCAGCCACGAAGGGTTGTGAGCGACGCACCAGCTAACACCGAGGATAGGGATGGAGTGTCACGCTACGTTGATGAGTTATTCCGTTTTGAAGCCGCGGGTTGGAAATGTTGAGGACTGGTGTGGAGTTTAGAAGTGTGGACCTGACTGTGTGTGTGTGCGTGTGTGTGTGTGTATGTGTATGTGTGTGTGTGTGTGTGTGTGTGTGTGTGTGTGTGTGTGTGTGTGTGTGTGTGTGTGTGTGTGTGTGTGTCTGTATCATCCTCCCTCGGCTGTCTTGTGCTTTCATCTCACCTTATTACCACTTTTCTTTCCTTTCCTTGTCCTTTTTTCCTTTTCTTCCTCTTTTTTTTTTTCTTTCTTTGTCCTGTTTTCCTTCCCTTCCTCTTTCCATTCCTCAATTTTTTTCTTCCTTTGTCCTTTTTTTCCTTCCCTTCCTCTATCCAATTCTCTTTTTTCCTTCCTTTGTTCTTTTTCCTTCCTTTCCTCTTTACATTCCTCTTTTTTTTTTTTTCCTTTGTCCTTTTTCTTGCCTTCCTCCTTAAATTCCTCTATTTTTCCTTCCTTTGTCCTTTTCCTTGCCTACCTCTTTCTATCCTTCCCTCATTCTTCCCTCCTACCCTTGTTCTTTGCTACATCCTTCCTTCTTTCCTTCCTCCCTTCACGCTATCTATACTCCCTTTCCTCTCCATTCAAACATCCCTCCCTTCTTTTTTCTTTACTCATTCACTCCCTCTAGTCTACTTTCATCCTCCCTCCATCCCTGTTTCCTCTCTTCCATCCTTCGTCCCCTCCTTTCTCTCATTCATCTATCCCCATCCTTTATGCGAATGTTTCTGTTTCTCCATCACCCACTACAACTTGCCTCCACCTTCCCCTCTTCACTCCCTTCAAGACTCATAACCAAGTGTCTTCCCGCCTCTCTCACACCTCATCTTAATATATATTTTTTTTCCTTTGGTGCCAGTGTTAAGTTTTTTTTGTCTTCATTCAAGCAGTAGTTTCATATACACTTTAAATACTCTTTTCTTTAAAACATGAAATTACGATATTTAGAGGAATCAGTTGTATCGTTATTTTTGCGGAGATAACTGCAAGAAACAGACACACACACACACACACACACACACACACACACACACACACACACACACACACACACACACACACACACACACACACACACATACATATACAAATATACATATACGTATACACTCACACAGACAGACAGACAAACACACACACACACACACACACACACACACACACACACACACACACACACACACACACACACACACACACACACACACACACACACACAGACACACACAGGCACAAAACAAACGTGTATTTTGTAACTTAAAGAAGAAAAAAAAAATCATTATTCTTAATGAGGAAAAACAGAATTCCCAGAAATTTCTTTCATACTTTTCATTTCACTTGAACGGGAGTGAAAAAACGTATTAAGTCTTGCTAAGGTTTGTAGTTCTTTAAGAAAAAAAGAAAAAAACACACACACACGAGAACATTCTCAACCTCTATTATTTCCTGGTATTTGTCAGCCTTATTCAGCTTGTCTTTCTCTGCTGCTTCCATCGAATACAGTAATTTATGTGGTAGTGGCGAGGCTGACGAGCTGACAATAGTGTGTGGTGGTGATGGTGGTGATGGTGGTAGTGATACAATGTACGGAAAGAGGAGGAGGAGGAGGAGATGGAGGAGGAGGGGAAGGGGAAGCTGCAAAGGAAGGAACGCTTGAGGAGGAGGAGGAGGAGGAGGAGGAAGGAGGGGTAGTTTTAATGGTCAGTTGGCGATACGGTGAGGGTCGTTACCGCTGCTGATGGGTAAAGTTTGCCTGCCTAGGGAAGGTCTCCTGGGCTCATGGCGACGTGGTGTTGGTGTTGCTGCGACCTGGCTCGTTCCTCCCCGTGGCTGGCTGTGACTTGCTTTGGTTCTGTCGGCGGCACTGAGACTCGATGCGGAGGTGTAGCACAGAGCCACGCCGCGGGGTGATGACGTGGCGGTAAAGAAGAACAAGAACAAAAAGACTAAGAAGAACAAGAACAAGAACAAAAAGAACAGAAAAAAAAAGAACAATGAAGCACCATAATACCCTGAGTTAACACATTACCATATTACTGAACCAGGGCCCCAAACGGCACTTAAGGTTCCATAATAAAGAAGAAAAAAATTATAAAAACTCATTCCAGCAAGAAAGAGACGCTGGAACATAACCCTTTTTTCCCCTTCAGTTGTTTAAGGCGACGTAAAAGTCACACATGCAGGAGGCAACACCGCAAAAACATCGCTATAGATGCACAAAGGACGAGGCGGAGGAGCAAAATGTAGCGGTGCAAGTGCCTCCCAAGTCTCGATACGGACAGTGGACGTCGGGGAGGAGCGCCATGCAATTTGGGAAAGTACATAAGACTCAGCTACATTTAATGATGTCCAAAGTTGGGTCCTTAACGTGGGAACTAAACTGGAAGAGGAAGCGGAAGAGGAAGAGGAGAGGGAGGAGTAGGTAAAGGAGGTAGAGAAAGGGGAGGAGTAGGGGGGAAAGATAGAGAAAGGGGAGGAGTAGGGGGAGAATTAGAGAAAGGGGATAAGTAGGGAGAAGAGGAAGAGAAGGAGCTGGAGTAGGGAGAGGAGGTAAAGCAGGGGAATGAGTAGGGAGAAGAGGAAGAGGAGGAGGAAGGAGAGGAGGAGGAAGAGGAAGAGGAGGACGAGAAGGAGGAGGAGGAGGAGGAGGAGGAGGAGGGGGAGAAGGAGGAGGAGTTGGAGGAAAAAGACAACCATAAGGACGGCGAGAATGACGGGAATGAAGACAACGAAAATGAGGGGAGAGAGACATAAAGTAAAACTACAATGAAGATGAGAAAAAGAAAAAAACAACAACAACAACAACAACAACAACAACAACAACAACAACAACAACGATAACAACAACAACAACAGCTATAAAAACAACCACGAGAAAAATGAGGAAGATTTAGGACGAGGAAAACGACGATGAACAAAATGAGGTGAAACACGACGTGGAGGAGGAGGAGGAGGAGGACAACACCATCACCTAGGCGGATGAAGACGTGGAAGAGGAGGAGGAGGAAGAGGAGGAAGAGGAGGAGGAGGAGGAGGAGGAGGAGGAGGAGGAGGAGGAGGAGAAGGAGGAGGAGGAGGAGGAGGAGGAGAAGGAGGAGGAGGAGGAGGAGGAGGAGGAGGAGGAGGAGGAGGAGGAGGAGGAGGAGGAGGAAGAGGAGAGCAAAGTTTAGGAGACGGAGGCGGAACAGCATACGAGGCCAGGGAGTTTTGCTAGTCGGGGAAAGCAATCAACTCCTTGTGATCCATTTACCGGCACCTTTTTCGCAACACACACACACACACACACACACACACACACACACACACACACACACACACACATACACACATACACACCCAGGAAGCAGGAGTCAGCAGGGAAGGCTCATGTAATTTTTTTTTAAGAGCGGAAGACGAGAGTTGAAGGGATGCGTCCAGGGTGTTTATGAGACTCCTTCTCTGTCGGTCTGTCTGTCTGTCTTTCGGTCTGTCTGTCTGTCTGTCTGTCTGTCTGTCTGTCTGTCTATCTGTCTGTCTGTATGTCCGGCTGGCTTTGGGTCTGTCTGTCTGTCTGTCTGTCTGTTTGTCTGTCTATCTGTCTGTCTGTATGTCCGGCTGGCTTTGGGTCTGTCTGTATGTCTGTATATTTGTGTGCGCCTTTGTCTTTCATGTTCATTTGTTTTGTGTTTTTCTGTGTGTCTAGCTGCCCTTTCGCATATAGATAGATAGATAGATAAATGGATAACGAGATACACAGACACAGACATACAGACAGAGACAGATCAAGACAGAGACCAAATACAAACAGCCAAACGAACAAACAGACATACAGACATAAACAGACAGACCAAGCAAGACAAGATACAGACATAATCAAACAGAAAGAAAGGGAGGTAGACAGACAGTTAAATGCAAATACAAAGGAAGAGGAAGGACAAAGTGGAGGAAGAAGGGAAATGAAAACGCCAGAGTGATCATAACAAGAAGATAAATCGAGGATAAGTTAAACTATAAAGAATATGAAGGAAAAAAAGACGTAATATGGAAGGGTGAGATGCAAAGGATAACAGAAGAGAGAGAGAGAGAGAGAGAGAGAGAGAGAGAGAGAGAGAGAGAGAGAGAGAGAGAGAGAGAGAGAGAGAGAGAGAGAGAGAGAGAGAGAGAGAGAGAGAGAGAGAGAGAGAGATTTATATTGTAATACGTCTTTTTTTAGGATAGGGAAAGTAAAGAGAGAAGGTAAGAGAGCGAGGTGCCACAGCTTGTCCTTTGAGAGAGGGAAGCTCCACTCACTCACGGGGGTGAGTGGGCTTCCTGCCCCCAGAGGAGGGAGGGCGAGGGAAAGCAACGAAGGAATGAAGGAAGGAAGAAGGGATGGAAGGATGAAGGGAAGAAGTGAAGGAGGAGGGACAGTCTAGAAGGGAAAGAAGGTTTCTACTCTAAGCGGCCGCTTTCCTGTTTGTCATGCCGTTGTCTGCTTGTTTGTTTGTCCTGGGCTTGCCGTCTGCTGTCCTGTTTGTCCTGTGTGTGTCGTCTGCTGCTGTCGGCTAGTGGGTGTGTGTGTCGGACAGTCAGGACACTTTACGTTTCTATGGTTCTTGCAGCAGGGACGCTGCCAGCGTAAGGAGGCACCGCGTGCATGGCTGCCTGCTTGTGGTCCCTGTGCATGTGTGTAAGGCCATGGCACGCGTCCTTATGGCCCCCAGAAGCAGTATTTCCGGAAGGGAGCGGCGGGCCATCGGTTGACTTTGTATGACACGGTCGGTCAGCGGCGGGGGTTCTGACACGGGTTTCACCACAACTAATTTTGAACAATTTTCTGATGGTGGGAAGCCAATTGTGATGAGTGATGGGTGAATGGTGTCCAGCAGGGGGAGGGGGAGGGTGAAGGACAAGGATGGGGAGGCCGACGGGTGGGGAGTAACCATTGGGGGGGGCAGGGAGGGGAAGGGGGAGGGGGCAGGATAAGGATGGGGAAGCCAACAGGTCGGGAGTAACCATCGGGGGGGCAGGCAGGGGGAGGGGGAGGGGGCAGGATAAGGATGGGGAAGCCAACGGGTGGGGAGTAACCATCGGGGGGGCAGGCAGGGGAAGGGGGCAGGGCCAGGATAAGGATGGGGAAGCCAACGGGTCGGGAGTAACCATCTGGGGGGCAGGCAGGGGGAGGGGGCAGGGGCAGGATAAGGATGGGGAAGCCAACGGGTGGGGAGTAACCATCGGGGGGGTAGACAGGGAGAGGGGGATGGGGCAGGATAAGGATGGGGAAGCCAACGGGTCGGGAGTAACCATCGGGGGGGCAGGCAGGGGAAGGGGGCAGGGGCAGAATAAGGATGGGGAAGCCAACGGGTGGGGAGTAACCATCGGGGGGGCAGGCAGGGGAAGGGGGAGGGGGCAGGATAAGGATGGGGAAGCCAACGGGTCGGGAGTAACCATCGGGGGGGCAGGCAGGGGAAGGGGGCAGGTGCAGGATAAGGATGGGGAAGCCAATGGGTCGGGAGTAACCATCGGGGGGGCAGGTAGGGGGAGTGGGAGGGGGAAGGCTAAGGATGGGGAAGCCAACGGGTGGGGAGTAACCATCGGGGGGGCAGGCAGGGGAAGGGGGCAGGGGCAGGATAAGGATGGGGAAGCTGACTGGGGGGTAAGGAGGGGAAGGACACCTGCCGGACGATCAAGCTGAAGTTTAATTGGAATCGGGATCGGGATGCGGCACTGCTCCGATGCCAGAAGAGTGCAGTGCCGCGGTGGTGTTGTGGTGGTGTGTTCATGCCCCTTAGTGTGGCACCGC
>JAPQNM010000043.1:22043607-22048607 GCA_029783475.1 Metacarcinus magister | reverse complement strand
ACAGTTTTTACTTCCCCTTCCTGTCTTTCTATTCCTCCTCCTCCTCCTCCTCCTCCTCCTCCTCCTCCTCCTCCTCCTCCTCCTCCTCCTATATTCACAGCTCGCTCCATCCGATCTCCATTAAAACAGAACCCATCAACGGTATTGACACAGTTTTTATCGAATTAAAGAGTAACTCAAGTAGAAAAATACTCGGATTGATTTACAGACCACCGGGGCGCACCGCTGAAATTGACCGTTTACTATTCGAATCAATCTCCGAAACAATTAGTCAATGCGAGACAATTATTATGGGTGATTTTAATTTGCCAGTAACGAGATGGGGAAATCCGTTACGATCTCATACAGGACACGACCTGTACACGAACTTATTAGAGAGCGAATTACATCAACACGTTCACGAACCGACGCGAGACGTAAATACCCTTGATCTCATTCTTTCAACAAGTAAAGATTTAGTCAGTAACGTAAATGTCGGCCCAGTTTTCAGTTCTAGTGACCATCGAATAATCACGTTCAATTTGAAAATTAAGGAAATAAAAGTAAAAGACAGTAAGGAGAAGGTACCAAATTATCAAAGGGCGAATTTCATCAGAATGCGATCAATTCTAGAAGACACTGACTGGAGTGAACTGTTGTCAGAGTCAGATATTGATAAGTCATGGGAGGCCTTTACCACAAAACTGAATGAAGTTATAAGCGTATGTGTACCGTATCGATACAGACGTTCAGCAAGGAAGAACAAACCAAAATGGTGGAACGAAGAGATAAAAAACAGCCTCACTCTCAAAAAACATGCGTACAATAAGTACATATTAACTAAAAGCCAAGATGATAAAGTAGAGTTTGACAGAATTCGTCGCGATACTAAGAGATTGATAAAGCGTAGCAAGAAAAACCTGGAAGAATATATAGCGGAATCATGTAAATCAAATCCTAAAGAATTTTATAGTTTTGTTAAGAGTAAAAAAGCCCTTACCTGCAATATCGGTCCACTTACTAAAGGACATGGAAATCACACAAATGACGAAAACGAAATGGCTACAATCCTTAATAACTTTTTTGCATCCGTATTTACAGAAGAGGATTGTTCATCGTTTCAGCCACTTGAGATTAGAGGGACCGTAAACTTCTTAAATGATATACTCATAGTAGAAAATGACGTTTTGCAAAAAATCAATAAGATGAAAACAAACAAAACCCCTGGACCAGATAAAATTTCCCCAAGAATCTTGAAAGAGGTCAAGCACCAGATCAGTAAACCGCTTACAATCTTATTCAATAAATCCTTAAGAGATGGTAAAGTTCCATCAGATTGGAAACGTGCAAATGTAACACCAATCTTCAAAAAGGGGGACAAGTCACAACCCGGAAATTATAGGCCAATCAGTCTGACATCAGTTGTATGTAAATTAATGGAGACAATCATTCGTGACAATGTGGTGAAATTCCTTGAAGACAACGATATAATAAAACCATCACAACATGGTTTTCGTAATAAACGTTCATGCTTAACTAACTTATTAGACTTCTTCCACAATGTTTTTGACGCGTACGATGAAAGCAGAGCAGTAGATGTCATATATCTGGATTTTCAAAAGGCTTTTGATAAAGTACCTCATCAACGATTGCTTAATAAACTAATGACTCATGGTATCTCTGGTAGCATTTACAATTGGCTTCTGGACTGGCTCTCTGAACGTAAGCAGAGAGTAGTCTTAAACGGTGTCTCCTCTCAATGGTTAAACGTTAAAAGTGGCGTACCACAAGGCTCAGTGCTTGGTCCTGTCTTATTTTTGATATATGTTAATGACATAGATGATGGGATCACTTGCAAAATATCGAAATTCGCTGACGATACGAAAATTCTCAGCAAAGTAACTACGACAATTGACAGAGAAGTCTTACAATCAGACCTAGATCGACTAACGTCTTGGGCCAATAAATGGCAAATGAAATTTAACGTTGAAAAATGCAAGGTACTACACATCGGAAGAAATAATGATCACGTTCAGTACTCAATGAATGGTAAATCACTTTCTACAGTAAATAAAGAAAAAGATCTGGGAATCACAATATCAAACGATTTAAAACCCAGTCAACATTGTTCAGAGGTAGTTAAAACTGCTAACAGATTGGTCGGCTTTATTGGGCGTACTTTCGAAAATAAATCAGAAAAAGTCATATTAAAACTGCATAATTCACTAGTACGACCCCATCTTGAGTATTGCGTACAGTTTTGGTCCCCATATTACAGAAAGGACATTGACAAACTGGAAAGAGTCCAGCGAAGAATAACAAAAATGATTCCAAGGCTGAAAAATAAACCTTATGAAGAAAGACTTAAAGAACTAAACTTATTCAGCCTAGAAAAACGAAGGATGCGAGGGGATTTAATTGAAATGTTCAAGATAATCAAAGGATTCGATAATATCAATGTAGAAGATTACATTACTTTTGATCGATCAAATATAACAAGACGACGTCATTCTTTTAAGATTACTGGTAAAAGATTCACATCAAACGAAGCCAAGCACTTCTTTTTCAATCGGATCGTTAATGTTTGGAACTCCCTGCCCGCCAATATCGTCGACAGTAAAACAATTACTACGTTCAAAAATAGACTTGACAAATATTTAGAAGCCAATCCACAACTAAAATACTATCCGTTAACGTAGCAAACTTTGAGTAAGTTCATCCTGATGTACCTAATTTACGAAATGTCGATTCAAAAGACGTCGCTAGTGACCTGACATCGCTTGCCAGGAAGTAGTGGTAGCAGTAGTGGTAGTGACAGTATGGTCTTGGTTGGCCTTCCTTTCCCTGCCAGCCATGGCTGGGGAGAGAAGCCTTCACCCTTACTATCCTGTATCCTACACTCTAGAGTAGATAGTGTAGTCTCACAAACAGCCTCGTAAGGGCCAGCAGGCCTGTTGTTGTTTGTTCTTCCTATGTGTTCCTATGTGTTCCTCTCATTGTCGCTCATCCTCGCTGTCCTCAAGCTGTCGAGTCGTGGTTCAGTGTGATGAGTTTAATTAACGTGTGACGGAGTGACGGTGGGGAATGCTGATGTTCTTGTTCTTATTATGGTTGTTGTTGTTGTTGTTTTTGTTGTTGTTGTTGTTGTTGTTGTTGTTGTTATTGTTTTTTTTGTTTTTTTGTTGTTGTTGTTGTTATTGTTGCTGTTGTTGTTGGTGTGCTGTTGCTGTTGCTATTGTTGTTGTTGTTGACGTTGATGTTGTTGTATCTGGTGGTGGTGGTGGTGGTGGTGGTGCTTATTATTGTTGTTGCTTGTGGTAGTTATGGCTGCGGTGAAGTACACACACATGGATACGCTGATGGCGATGTATTAGTATGACGTAAAGTAACAAACAATTTGAAATATATATATATATATATATATATATATATATATATATATATATATATATATATATATATATGTATGTATATACGTGACATATTTAAGGAATGACAGACAGAAGGACATGTGCATGTGTTATTTGCATCGTCAGGCTTTCGATTGTCAATTTTATTTAGTGATTTTTTTTCTTCTTCTACTTCATCGTTGATATCGTTGTGACTGTCATTGGCATTGGTATTGTCGTCATCATAGTCATCGTCGTCTATCATGCATCTATTCATTGTATTCAACTCGTTTTTTCGCCTCTGATACGGAACATAACAGGCAACAGGTGTCCCCTTCATAAAGAACACCTGAGTCAGCGCAGGTTGATTGGCACCGCCTTTAGCCTGGCTGGTGACTGGGATGTGCACACACTAACGAGGCAACAAACACTTGCTGTCTTAGCGTTAGTGAAACAACAGTAACCTAACATTATCTATGGAACGGAAATGAGAGTCACACCAGTCATTGTCTTGCTTCAAGTCTTCCTCTACCCAGGCCTTGAGAGGAATCGCGTGGGCTTATGTCGAGGGTAATGTTGCTTGTAGCACACCCCTAAACACCACCCAGATATTAGTGAAGACGGCTGACATCGTGGTGGTAAAATATCATGGTGGACCAAACATTATGGTGTAGTACATACAGGTCCCCCAACAATCCAACTGTAAACTCGTACATTATCTCATTTAGCATAAATCAAACGTCACAGCTGAGTGCACCTGTAAACGTGCACGCAAAGAAATCGCCGTCATCATTCAGGTAGCAGATGGGCAATGTTGCGTGCACAGAGGGAATAACGGAATGACCATGACACCCAGACCTACGTATGTTACTTTCGTTCATGGGGATTATACATCTACCTATAAACAAGGCTAATATCCCCCTTAAACGAAGGTAACCCAGGCAATGCGTGTACTTAGGGTTCAGGGAGAATTTAATATCTCCTCTCCCTCTACGCCTTGCCTCATAATAGGAAGAAATAATACAGAAAATGAGTCCTCAGCCCCCTCGTTCCGTCCCTTTTAGTCGCCTTCTTACATCACAAAGTTAATAAAGTGGCAGTATTATTCCAACGTGGCCGCTGATGTGTGACCAGGCTGAGTCCTCGTATCACAGAGGTAATGAAAATTATAGAAAGAGTAAAGAAAAACTGTACAAACTATTTGATACCAGCTTACATTTTGACAAGAACGCAAGGCTGGGACGACATCTGTACCTCCTGAAGTATTAACCGCAGTCAGGCGCAAACAACAGATATTTCTTTGTTTTTCCCTTTGCTTACCTGCGTCCTCTTTCTCCTTTGTTGCCTGGTGGGTCCAGTTCTGTAGTGACGGATAACAGAGGCACTACAGAAGCACCTCTCTTTTCCCTCTCCTCGTGTAGCCTCTCCTCCCCAAATAATACAGTGTTTGCTGAGTCCAAAGATTTAGAAGTTGTGTTGGTTTGCCTGAAGGAATATTGAGAAAGTTAAAGCGTTGAGGAGCAAGTCTAGTACCTTGACGTCGCTGCCTGCCTCGCTTCCTCCAGTCGCCCCATGAAGGCAGCCTTAAGTTATAGCCGTGAATCCGCCACAGCCAGCCTCGAGCTTCACCTC
>JAPQNM010000043.1:22028607-22038607 GCA_029783475.1 Metacarcinus magister | reverse complement strand
TTTCTTGCTCTTCTACGTAACTGATCGGCGGTCGAAAAGAAGCTAAAATGGCTCGCATTAGGAAAAAGGAGAATCAAGAGGTGTTTTCCCTTTTTGCTCCGTCCTGCAGCTCAGCCAAGAGGAAGGGTCTGCCGGGGACGAGGATCAGAGGCTGCAAGCGAGGAAGGGTTGGCGGAAAAACAGAAATGTTGTGGCAATGTTGTGGCGACGCAGAGCTGGCGCCTCAGTGCGTGTTGGAGGATTGTTGGGCCTCGAGTGTGCGGAAGCAGAAGGTCAGATCTATAAACGTACGTACCTTTCTTTGTATTAAGGCATTCAGGCGTTGACGCTGCCTTTTCTTCCTGGGTTCAGGTTTTTTCCCAGAGATGAAAACCCTTTTACGAGTTGTGATAAACGTTTCACCCGAGAACACCACTGAAGGGAGAACGAGAAAAGCGAATTGGATCCCTTCATTTCTCGATAGAAGGCGTGAAGAGGACGTACGCGATGCATGGAAGGCGAGGGTTTTGCTACATTCGTTCAGTGTTTTACGAGCAAGCGGATGAAAGGATATATGTCGAGAATGGCTTCGTTAAGGCTATGCATGTATTTGGTGAGGTGGGTTGGAAACATGAGAGGAGTGGGAGAGAACTGCAGAACCCACCACGCCTGTCTCCATGATGCCTTCTCCCGTCTGTCATCTTTGATTAGCCTTCTAGATGGTAGTGTTAACTCAAAACAGACGGAAAGACACAAGCAGACATTTTTCCAGTACAGGTCAGTTTTTCCTGAAAGCCTGCACCAACACCAGAGCGCGGGCAGGTCCTGGTTGTCCCTGCAAACCCATTAAAATCACAAAATCTCGTCAGTCCTGCACGTGACGACTCTTAAAGGAAAGGAAAAAGTCCCCGGCTCATGTGTGGGCTTTGAAGATAAGCTCTCAATGGGCTAATAGAGGCTTGAGCTGCCACGTGTAGGTGCAATTAGCGAGGCGTCAGTGAGGAAAGGACGGAGTGTCACGGAGGTGTTGGACGAGGATCGATCAAATAAAGATAAAGTGGTTCTGTTTCCCACTAATGAAGGGAAGCCAAATTGTTTCTCATGATTCATCGTGGTTATCTAAGTGGGTCACTTACCGGAATGAAGAGGAATGAGGCAACGGCACTGGAAGGGAGGGACGAGTCATTTAGAGGAAGAGGAGGAGGAGGAGGAGGAGGATATGATTTGTCGAGGGTAGAAGAGGGACCGTCACACAGGAATGATGGAGCGCTCTAATGGGAAGAAGGAAGATTACATATGAAGGAAAAGAACAAATAGGTCACTGGGTGAAGATGGGGTAGCGAGCAGGTCTCAGGTGTGAACGTAAGACATATCCCCTGGTTGAAAGGGAAAGCAATGCGAGTAAGTCATGCAGGAGTGATGGCAAGACGGAAACATGCACTTCGAGGGAAGGCACTAATAGGTCACTGGCAGGTGTTGAGATAGTGCCTCAGCGTCAGTGTGTGCAGGAAAGATGTATCACCCGACAGAAGAAGGAACATAATGTAAGTAATGTATCACGTGTATGATTGAAACTGAAATCACAAACTGGAGATTTATTGCTACACTTGAATATTATGAAAAGGAACTTGACTGGACGACGACGAGGAAAAGCAGTTTCAGCACAATTCCGTGAAGAGCAAGGAGATGCAAGTCACGAGGCGAGACCACCGACCGCTGCAAATGCACTTCTCTCAACTTCATTCGCTACATCCTCCTTCCCTCCCTCCCTCCTTCCCTCCCTCCCTCCCTCCCTCCCTCCCTCCCTCCCTCCCTCCCTCCCTCCCTCCCTCCCTCCCTCCCTCCCTCCCTCCCTCCCTGGGCCTCTCGTCGGTGATGCATTGCAAACATTCCCTCGACAGTTGGCTCTCCCGCTGTTCATATCTAAGGGTCTTGTGAAGGCTTAACGCACCTCCCCCGCCGCTGCATCATTGGGGGTCTGCTGGAGGTGGACTATTGCCCTTCGGATATAAATCAAAAGTATCATAAATAAGGGACATGTTTTCTTTCTTATTATTTGTGTGTGGAGAATCTCAAGTTTTTCCTGCGATAAATTTGTCAAGGGACGCTATAAGGAAGGTCCTCTGACGGTGCATTTTGTGTCCTGTGAGGTTAATGTTGCACGCAAGATTTATAGTTGAATTATTCGATAAATACGCCATTTGTCAGGAAAAATGTCTAAACCTGCACTGTGCGAGACTTTCAACAATTTTACTGGACGTCGTGATGAAATTCTGTGGCATTTACGTGGTTGCCTTTCATAGAACGAAAAGCGAGCAGTGTGTGTGTGCGTGTGTGTGTGTGTGTGTGTGTGTGTGTGTGTGTGTGTGTGTGTGTGTGTGTGCGTGTGCGTGTGTGTGTGACGTCTTAGCCTTCGCCTTTACTGTCCTACGTCTCTTACTTCAGATCAAATAGTGTAATTTAATCACAAAAAGCCTCGTAAGGGCCAACACATTTACTGCTCTTTGTTCTTCTTTTGTTTGCTTTCTTTGTTTCCCGCCGTATCTGAGGTGTTCGGGTCTTTTGGAATGACTCAATACCGATGCTAAGAGTGTAGGTGTAAATGCGTCTGGGGTTTCGTGTCATTACTAAGCATTAATCAGGCTCAACGGAGGTGCACCTAACACTCTTTCTCGCCGCCTGTGTTGGGTGAAGGAGGGTGAAGAGTGTGTCTTTGATGCTCTCGAGTAGACTGTCACGCCTAATGAAACACTTGGTAACGAGGATTTTGTTAGGGAGAGTGAATAGGAGATTATTCCCCTCCCCTATCTCTCTCTCTCTCTCTCTCTCTCTCTCTCTCTCTCTCTCTCTCTTTTATGGAAGGAAGTATAAGGTTTCCATTTCTGTCGTCGCCTTCCCGTGGCTTTGATCCTCTTCGTGTCATCTTCAAACTCTCAGCCGTTTGTATAAGAGTAGTTAAAAGTAGTGTAAAGGCTCGATTCGAAACATTTCACGTGTGTGTGTGTGTGTGTGTGTGTGTGTGTGTGTGTGTGTGTGTGTGTGTGTGTGTGTGTGTGTGTGTGTGTGTGTGTGTAAGCATGAACATGGGTTTTAATAATGAGGGTGCATCTAATTGTTATGTTTTGTTATTTTGTAGCGTGTTATTTTATCATTATTTTTTGTTTGGATGTGTTTTATGAGTGTCTTCCTACGTGGATGTTACCTCGGGATTGATAACATAATTGGAGCACAAGCGTCATTTTTTTTTTAGGGGGCGATTGTGCTTTTGCAATCAGGTGGCGATATGCTTGTGCTGCGTGTGTGTATGTGTGTGTGTGTGTGTGTGTGTGTGTGTGTGTGTGTGTGTGTGTGTGTGTGTGTGTGTGTGTGTGTGTGTGTGTGTGTGTGTGTGTGTATACCTTTTACCTGCATGAAAAGTGCGAGTGTCTTTGTCGAGCGGCGTTTGGTAGGTTTTCACTTTATATTTTTATTCCACCTCTTGATCTTCCTGCTGTGTAAGAAAGCAAAGAAAAGAAGAAGAAGAAAAAATAGCTTAGAGTCAAGAGCTGTTTGCTTCATCGAATGTTATCTCCGTCTTTCTTTTCTCTTTTCCCTTTCTTTGTTTATTTTTCTCTCTCAACAACAACACACACACACACACACACACACACACACACACACACACACACACACACACACACACACACACACACACACACACACACACACACACCACACACACACACACACACACACACACACACACACACACAGCACAGAGAGACGAGAGAGAGAGAGAGAGAGAGAGAGAGAGAGAGAGAGAGAGAGAGAGAGAGAGAGAGAGAGAGAGAGAGAGAGAGAGAGAGAAGGAGGGAGAGAGGGAGGGAGGGAGGGAGGGAGAGCAGCAGCAGCAGCAGCAGCAGCAGCAGCAGCAATGGCTTAAACCCCTTGATCCTTTTGAACAATTGTTCATAAATTTATAGTCGTCATAATTTTTTCCAAGGCTTACTGGGCCTCGTTCATCCCTCCATCACCGCACGTTTTTAACTTCAATACAACACACAAGGAAAACACACAATCAAACAGTAATCAAACGTGTAAACCAAACTGTCACGGGTAATTAAAACATTTTACCCCAAGAGTGAGACACAGGAAACAGTTAACATTAGGTTTATTTATTAATTACAGAGAAGAGAACACAACAACCTGACTGAAGAACCTAACTGAACGACTAAGTAAGAACGCTACTGAACACGATTTAAAGGCGACATCACTGCATACCCTCGCACACAACACTTGAGTTTTAAGGCCACACGGTCACGTATACGCAAGACACAAGAAGTATACTCAACAACACACGGTGAAAATTACGACGCCCAAATTAATCTTTAACATTACTCAATATTATTCATGCGCGACAAAGGGCACACAGAACACTTAACACAAACACCACGTGGCTCACTCACACACTCGTCGGACACGTGGGAGTAATATGCTAATGTGTTACTGGACCAAATAGTATGTTTCTCTGCTAGAGTGTAAGACGTGACAGAGGACGTGGCTTCACTCCGCTGCTTCTTATTGGCCACGGCTTAATCCAGGTGGTGGTAGTGGTGGTGGTGGTGGTGGTGGTGGTGGTGATTACCATTCGCCTCCTGGGATGGAACACTCTCTGAAATCCTGTCCTGATGCTGCAATCCACTTGGCCGCGAGGATGCTGCACCAAGGCTCATCACTAATTGCAGGGCGCCGCGCTTAGGGGAGGAAGTGGCGGCCAGGACGTGGGTGGGTGGGGTGGGGGGGGGAGTGGCAGGCTGACTGGGGCTTGGTGTAAAGGGGACAAGGTGGTGGTGGTGGTGGTGGTGGTGGTGGTGGTAGTGGTACTGGTGGTGGTGGTGGTGATGGTGGTGGTGGTGGTGGTGGTGGTGGTGGTGGTGGTGGTGGTGGTGGTGGTGGTGGCTTAGTTAGGTTATTGCTGTGATTGTTTTTTTTGTCGATTCTTGTTCCTAGTTTGATTTTTCTTGCAAATTTTTTTCGTTTTCTATATAAGTCATGAATGTTGTTATTGTTATTTCTTTCTTTCTTTTTTTTTGTCATCATCTTTTCTTTTTTTCTTCATATTGTTATTGTTATTGTTATTATTATTATTTTATTATTAATATTATTATCAGTATTATTACTATTATTATTATTATTATTATTATTATTATTATTATTATTATTATTATCATTATTATTAGTTATTATTATTATTATTATTATTATTATCATTATTATTAGTTATTATTATTATTATTATTATCATAGGCGAGAAAAAGAACATGTTGCTATATATCTCTTAGTTTTTTGTATCGTACTTGACTTCATATGGAATTGATTTATATATTAGTTATATTTTGTTCACATGTTTTGTGGAATTCCATCCTAACGTGCTTTTTTTTCTTTAATTTTATAGCAACACTCGTTACTTTGATTATGTCGGAAAAGAGAGAGAGAGAGAGAGAGAGAGAGAGAGAGAGAGAGAGAGAGAGAGAGAGAGAGAGAGAGAGAGAGAGAGAGAGAGAGAGAGAGAGAGAGAGAGAGAGAGAGAGAGCAGCACCACTTACAACATTGTAATACAATTATCACAAAGCTTCTGCTGGTATAGATAAGTGCATTCCCTCCCCTGCCCCTGCCATCCACCCTCCCCTGCCCCTGCCATCCCCCTCCTCTGCCCCTGCCATCCCCCTCCCCTGCCCCTGCCGTGCCCCCTCCCCCCCACGTCTTATCCTGCCTCCTTCACCCACAGGAGTTGATCGTTCCTTTTCCTTTCGTTCTTTCATCTCATTAACAGGAAGACTCTGCAGTGAAACACCTTCATCACTTGCTTGCCTTTTCCTCAAATTAATCTTTACTTGATGGGAATGGCAGTGCACTTCCGAAATTTGATTGTTATAGTAAAACGATACATTCACAGCCTGGGAGTATCATCATCCTTTCTTTCGTGTTGTGAGAACATGTAACTGATCGATGAATGAGAGACACATGAATAAAGAACGGAAAAAAAATATTGGTTTTAGCTCCAACAGTTATCAAGAATTGAAATCCATGTTTATAGTGTTTCCTCCCCAAAATGTAGTTACATAAATTCTAATAGAACTGTCGCATTAAATTTCGTTGCAGCTTATTCCCCTAACAGTTTGTAGAACACCCTTACCTATGCTTTTTCCAGCCGCTGGAGTAACACAACAGAGTCCGAGAGAGGGAGGGAGGGAGGGAGGAAGAGAGAGAGAAAGATAAAGGGAAGGAAGGAGAGAGGAAGGGAGGAAGGGAGGGAGAGAGGGAGGGAGGGAGGGAGGGAGGGAGGGAGAGAAAAGGAAGGAGGGGGAGAGAGAGGAAGGGAGGAAGGGAGTGAAGAAGGGAAGGAGAAAAAGAATGGGAGGGAGGGAGGGAGGAAGGGAAGGAGGGAGGGAGGGAGGGAGGGAGGGAGGGAGGGAGGGAGGGAGGGAGGGAGGAGGGAGGGAAGAGGGATGCTCTGTCTTCCTGCGGAGATTTCTTAACTGCACAAATTCTAAGCGTGGTACACATGTCAAACAAGTCTTCGCTGCTTCCTCCACATATTTCCTTGAACTTTTGTGTGTGTGTGTGTGTGTGTGTGTGTGTGTGTGTGTGTGTGTGTGTGTGTGTGTGTGTGTGTGTGTGTGTGTGTGTGTGTGTGTGTGTGTGTGTGTGTGTGTGTGTGTGTGTGTGTTTTACATTAAAAGGGTACTGGCTAAGGAAAAAATAAATTAAGTATAAAAAAAAAAATCCCGCTTGTCGCCAGACCCTGTAAAGAGGACAGTAGGAGAAATATAGACATGGGAAGAAAGTCCAATTTAGTGTGAGAGGTGTCTTGACACTCCTCTTTTGAAAGAGTTCAAGTCATAGGCAGGTGGAAAAACAGACAAAGGAAGAGAGTTCCAGAGTTTACCAGTGTAAGGGATGAAAGAGTGAAGATACTGGTTATCTCTTGCATTAGGTAGATGGACAGAATAAGGATGAGAAGAAGTAGAAAGTTTTGTGCAGCAAGGCCACGGGAGGGAGGCATGTAGTTAGCAAGTTCAGAAGAGCAGTCAGCATGAAAATAGCGGTAGAAGATAAATAAAGATGCAACATTGCGGCGGTGACTTAAAGAGTGAAGACAGTCAGTTAGAGGAGGAGAGTTGATTAGGCGAAAAGCTTTAGACTCCACCCTGTTTAAAAGAGCTGTATGAGTTGAGCCCCCCCAGACATGAGAGCCATACTCCATACATGGGCGGATAAGGCCCCTGTACAGAGCAAGCAGCTGAGAGGGAGAGAAAAATGGACGCAGACGCCATAGGACAACTAACTTCTTAGAAGCTGATTTAGCAAGAGTAGAGATATGAAATTGCCAGTTTAGATTTTTAGTAAAGGATAGACCGAGTGTGTTTAAAGTGGAGGAGAGGGGAAGTTGAGTGTCATTGAAGAAGAGGGGATAGTTATCTGGAAGGTTATGTCGAGTAGATAGTTGTAGAAATTGAGTTTTTGAGGCATTGAACAAAAAAGGTTTGCTCTGCCCCAATCAGAAACAAGTGAAAGATCAGAAGTTAAGCGTCCTATAGCATCTCGCCTTGAGTCATTTAATTCTTGTTGGGTTGGGCGTCTGTTGTACGACGTTGAAAAATGCAAGGTGGTGTCATCAGCATAGGAGTGGATAGGGCATTGAGTCAGATTTAGGAGATCATTGATGAATAATAGAAAGAGAGTGGGAGATAGGACAGATCCCTGAGGAACACCACTGTTGATAGTTTTAGGGGAAGAACAATGACCGTCCACTACAGCAGCAATAGACCGGTCGGAAAGGAAACTGGAGATGCAGGTACAGAGAGAAGGATAAAATCCGTAGGAGGGTAGTTTAGAAATTAAAGATTTATGCCAGACTCTATCGAAGGCTTTCGATATGTCAAGGCCGACAGCAAAGGTTTCATCAAAGTCCCTAAAAGAGGATGACCAAGATTCAGTTAGGAAAGCAAGAAGATCACCAGTAGATCGGCCTTTATGGAAACCATACTGGCAATCAGAGAGAAGGTTGTGAGCTGATAGATGCCTCATTATCTTTTTGTTAAGGACAGACTCAAAGGCTTTAGAAAGGCAGGAAATCAAAGCTATAGGGCGGTAGTTAGAGGATTGGAGTGGTCACCTTTTTTAGGGACAGGTTGAATGTGAGCAAACTTCCAGCAAGAAGAATAGGTAGAAGTAGAGAGACACACACGAAAGAGTTTGACCAGAAGCACAGTTTTTGAGAACAACAGGAGGGACTCCACTCGGACCGTAAGCCTTCCGAGAATCAAGGCCAGAGAGGGCCTGGAAAACGTCATAATAAAGAATTCTAATTTTAGGGATGAAGTAGTCAGAGGGTGGAGGAGTAGGAGGAATATGCCCAGTATCATCCAAAGTAGAGTTGGTAGCAAAGGTTTGAGCGAAAAGTTCAGCTTTAGAGAAAGAAGAGACAGCTGTGGAGCCGTCTGGTTGAAGTAAAGGAGGGAAAGATGAATAAGTAAAATTGTTAGAGATATTATTGGCTAGATACCAGAAATCACGAGAAGAGTTAGAGTTGGAAAGACTTTGACATTTTCTATTGATGAAAGAGTTTTTAGTAAGTTGGAGAATAGATTTGGCATGATTACGGGCAGAAATATATAGGGCATGAGTTTCAGCAGATGGATGGCTACGGTACCGTTTATGAGCCGCCTCTCTATCATTGAAAGCACGAGAATACGAGAACGAGTTAAACTAAGGCTTTTTAGCTTTAGTATCAGAGAAAGTATGAGGAATGTATATCTCCATGCCAGAGATAATCACCTCTGTTATGCGCTCGGCACACAGAGAAGGATCTCTGACATGGAAGCAATAATCATCCCAAGGAAAATCAGAATAGTACTGCCTCAGGTCCTCCCACTTAGCAGAGTTGAAATGCCAGAAGCACCTCTGCTTAGGCGGGTCCTGAGGCTGCACTGGAGTGATAGGACAGGTAACAGAAATAAAATTGTGATCGGAGGAGCCCAACGGAGAGGAAAGTTTAACAGAGTAAGCTGAAGGGTTGGAAGTTAGGAAAAGATCAAGAATGTTGGGCGTGTCTCCAAGGTGGTCAGGGATACGGGTAGGGAACTGCACTAGCTGCTCTAGGTCATGAAGGATAGCAAAGTTGAAGGTTTGTTCACCAGGTTGGTCAGTGAAAGAAGATGAAAGCCAAAGCTGGTGATGAACATTGAAATCCCCTAAAATGGAGATCTCAGCATAAGGAAAGTGAGATAGGATGTGCTCCACTTTAGAAATCAAATAGTCAAAGAATTTTACATAGTCAGAGGAATTAGGTGAGAGATATACAGCACAGATGAATTTAGTTAGAGAGTGACATTGAAGTCTTAGCCAGATGGTAGAAAATTCTGATGTGTGTGTGTGTGTGTGTGTGTGTGTGTGTGTGTGTGTGTGCGTGTGCGTGTGCGTGTGCGTGTGCGTGTGCGTGTGTGTGTGGGGGGGTGGGGGGTGGGGGGGGGTGTTTGGTTACTGGGAAACCTTCGATCCTCACTCAGTACCTTGTCTTCCGGGTTGGGAGGAAAAACTGGAACTACAGAGGTAAAGTGTGCGTGTGGACTGGCTGGAAGGGCAGATAAAGTAGGACAGAACATTGACTGGACATTGACAGGACAGGACAGGACAGGGCAGGACAGACAGAAAGACACAGGACAGAACAGGATAGTAACAGGGCAGGACATGACATTGACAGGATAGGACAGTACAGCACAGACAGGAAGACACAGAACAGAACAAGACAGAATAGGACAGGGTAGAGAGGGTATGACAAGGAGGTGGGTAGCGTTAGGTTAGATACCATTCCATAGAAAAATTACTACATGGTTAAGATGTTTTATTTTTTTCATGGTTCCCAACTAAATCTTGTGTTCCGCTACATGCGTCACGCTTCGCTTTAGTCTTTTTTTTTCTCTCTCTCTCTCTCTCTCTCTCTTTGCTGACTTGTATCATTATTATCTCTTTTGTTTTT
>JAPQNM010000043.1:22016141-22028507 GCA_029783475.1 Metacarcinus magister | reverse complement strand
CGTCATTGTGTGGTGGTCGGCTAATGACATAAATAAGATACATATTATTGCTTTTATGTCTGTCTATTTTATTATCATTATTTATTGTGTATATATGTTTATTATAAAGAGGAGTTTGTGATATTTCCTGACCTATGTGTGTGTGTGTGTGTGTGTGTGTGTGTGTGTGTGTGGTGTGTGTGTGTGTGTTGTGTGGTGTGTGTGTGTGCGTGTTGGTGTGGTACGCCATGATGAAGGATACACCAAACAAGTCATATAGTGTATGTATGGATGACGGGGAAGCAATATAGCAGCGCAGGGTTTTCTGTGACGTCCAAAACAGCACATGTTTACAATAACCAATGGCTGGCATCCCTGTTATTATTCCCTATATTTCATTTATTCATGTATTTATTTATCTATCTATATTAATTTATTTATTTACTTATTTTTCTTTTTTCATCTCTGCTTCTTGCGGAATTCAGACTGACTAGAAATACCAGCAGGCAGTTTTCTCCTAAATGTCGCCGGTGTGGCATGTAAAAGTGACGACCGTCGAAAAAGTGGCGACATCGCTTCTGCGCATGCGCTGGGAGTAGAAATGTCGTACTGCTGTCGGCAGAATGTTGAGGAGTGATGGTGGTCGTCATCACTACAGTCGCTCGCTGAACGCGATAGAATGAAGGAAGATTTGTCATTAATAACGTTATGTAAATATGCATGCACCATTTCATTTGTTATATATATATATATATATATATATATATATATAGATATATAATATATATATATATGATAATATATATATATATATATATATATACTGTTATGCATCTCGGAGGCCAAGTTTTCAGCCTGATAGCTGGGTATACGGGAGAGCGGGACAGTCCGACATACAGGAAGGGCGGAGCGGGACTGAGGCGAGGGAGACAGATGGAGAGAGTGACCCCAGCAGTCCTCTGCAATGTTTGAGTCGTGCGGCTGGCAGCGAAGAAGGCGATGTCGCCAACTTTTTCGACGGTCGTCACTTTTACCCGCCACAACCGGCACCGCGGGGAGTTAGAGCGGTGTACCTGACCACACCCACACCACACCACACCGCACCACACCCACACACGCACCACACCCACCCGCGTCTCACTGTGCAGACGCCACCAACCTCAAACACCGAACCATCATTGACATTTTATACATAGTTGTGTTATTATGTAAACAACAAAGAGCGGGTGTGTTATAGCCTCAAGTTTCATTATATTATATACTGAACGCAATAGAGAGAATACGATGTGATAAATTAGAATGACTTTAGTACAATAGGTGATTAATTAACTGAACTTAAAACAACTGAACTATTGGAACGCTTGTTTGGTATTAAGTGTTGGTGTAGTGTGATCAGTGACTCGCAGGCAGCAAGTGTGAGACACTGTAGCTCAAAGGAATTTACACATCGTCTGCAGGTCCCGGGCGTCCCACTAAAGAATACAGACTCGAGTTAATGATGTAGGATCTTAATAAGGAAACATGCATGACTTTATACATTTATAGAAAGGTTTATAAGTTAGGAAGGCGTCGTGTGAAAATAAATGCTGGTTAGACTGAAAAAATACTGTTAAAAAGAAATATAGATATACAATAATTGATCAATGGAAATGCCAGTATTGGATTTAAATGAGAAAAGGACAGTTGATTCAAATAAAGTGAATGTTGTCAACTCTTATCAGAACAATATGTCTTTCCAATACATAATTATAACGCGGCTGTAACATTCCCGCGACACTTTCAATACACACACCAAAACATCATTAACGACTTTGAAATCACCATGAATCCTGCATGCCAGTTCCAAATCACGTATTATCAAAGTTTATAGAGACCGGTTCCCATACACATCAGAGATATTTTCGTATCAGCAAAGATTATAATATATTTTTTCGTCCTTCTATTTTTCTATATATTTTGTTTATTAGAATCTAGTATCCAGTGACATTTAAAGTTATTTGAACACTGTAGTAATTTCTTTCCTGACCACATTTTTTTGCCAATGAGACCAGACTAAGATATCACTAACGAAATAATGAATTGAACTTTATGCGTAAACAAAAACATAAAAAATAAACATCCTCGAGGTTTGTTACCAGATAAAGTGATAGATTCCTAGCCATAATTGTGTTCTCGATTAAGCGATTCGAATACCAGATCTTGTTTCGAGGAGCAGTACCTCATTGTCTCTTTAACTTGCTACAGTCACATAATCAGTGGACCAATGTGACCTTTAAGTTCCTTAACATCGGGGCACAGCATTATTGACTTTCTTTATCGTGGTGCAACGAGCTATGACTGGCGATTCACTACATCTTGCCTTCCGTGGTGCGGTGACTCTCCTGTCTAATGTTTATCTGATTACTTTGTGCCATGCTCTTGACTACACACACACACACAGAGCACACAATACCTCATACACACACACACACATACCACACACACCTACATACAACAAACAAAGCACACACACACATCAAGTACATCATGTTCCACACACAACTACCCACACACACAAGAGCACACACCCACACATTACACACACACACACACAACCACCACACACACACACACACCAACTTCGATAGACAACAAAGTCATAATTTCTGCTTACCAACTCTCTATAACTACAATTTTTTTTCTAACACTTCCCTTCTCTACATTCCCACCGCATTTTTATAGCGAGGTACAGACTCTAATCAGGTTTCAAGATATCACTCACAATACAATTGGTGGTGCAGCCAGTGACCGTCAACGTAGAGGATGATTATTGACGTCAACGGTTATGCAATGTTTGTTGTATACCTTATCGTGTGCGCGTTCTCAAGATATGGGTGGAAAGAGGAAGATATTAATACTCCTACACAACAGAGCAGACAGGGTCTATCACAGGTCACCGTCCCTTTGCAGGTAATTGCCAATTAATCATGTGGGCTAATTATAGGTGTGGCAGTCCCTTGAACCTCCCTGCAACAAAGTCGTGTTCAGGCGTGTGATCGAGCCAGTAATTGTCTCTGTTTGCAGTCCCACTGAATCCTTCTCTGACGGTGCATTGCTGGCTCATCCACGCCCCACTGCACCTTACACCCTGGCCTCCCTGCACCGACCACCACTACCACCACCACTTGCTCCCCACCACCACATCACCACCACTACCACCACCTACTACACGCCACATTTTCGCATCCCTATCTGTCAACGATCATACCAATACCACTACCATATACCTACTACCTACCATACACCACTACATCTCCCATATCTGCCTAATCTATATCCAACACGACCCATTATCCACACCACCATCAAACCGAACCACACTCGCCTCACGTCTATGCCGGGTTTTGACGCAGGGTCATAACTAACATTCACCATCATCACCACTCCTTACTCATCATCAGCACATCTTCCATCATCCACTTCATCACCAAAATCCGCTCGTGGCCATCCACCACCTTCACCTCCCATATGCCACCATCAATCACATTACTTCCTTTATCGGTTAACCATGCATGTACCTCTATCAACTCTATCCTCCATTGCTCCAGCATCCACATTTTTTATGGTTATGTATTTTTAAGGCATTCACAAGTATCTAGTTTACTACGCGACTGTTACAAAATTTCAAGTATAAAAGTAAGTATTTAGAATTGCTCACATCGCAAAGTTGTACAAGGGGGAGCAAATGCCTCGTTAAAAACATAAAGTAAAATCAAATTCAAGAATATATGTAACGCTATGAGCGCGAAGTTGCAGTTTGTTGTCAGGTAAGAAAGTAATGAACACAGGTATACTGTGGCACGTCCTGTAAGACGCACTCTCCGGAGCGCCCAATTTAGGGCAATGATTCTTCACAGAGTGGTAAACGAGCTGTTAAAAAACATATTCCGGCGCTACAGAGGGTCACACTATTTCCATACTTACCAACTCTGTGTGGTGTGTGTGTGTGTGTGGTGTGTGTGTGGGTGTGCTGTGTCGTGTGGTGTGTGTGTGTTGTGTGTGGTGTGTGTGTGGTGTGTGTGTGTGTGTGTGTGTGTTTAGGGGTGGAAGGTACGCTGATCTGCACGCAACCCACCGCCAGAACAAACAACAGCTGTCATAATATTCAAGGATAGCATAGATAGCCTTTCCAGTAGCCAGAGCGTATTCAATTCCGTCAGAAGCGTTTGTTTTCCCCGTCCCGAATCCACAGCACACATGACGTATAAGTCGTCCTTCTCTCTTTCTCCTCTCTGATTGCATCGCCCAACGTATCATACGACGTCTTTTGTCTGGCACGCGTCTAGCGGTAACGTTTACTGCTTGTACTGGGGATCAAAAAAACTTAATGCGTTCTGGCCTTCTTGCCAGCTCGCTAACTCCTTGCTCTTTCTCGCTGTGTGTTTGTCCTCCTTCGGAATTCCAATGGCCCGCTTGGGTTAAAACTTTACTTGAAAAAGGGGAGTAACAGGAAATAAAAAATCATGGATATAGCTAATGGTTTTATAGCAGCCTGAAATCAGTACACACTAAATCCTATTACTGTGTTTTGAATCGAATTTATTGAGCTAAATTCCACTCTGATGTAAATTGAGATGAATATTCGTTTTTGTTAATTCTGCACTCTTGCCTCATGTTTCTTTCGGATTAAGCTGTCCTTGGTGGTGTAGCATACTCGACTTCCCTTCCATTAGCGTGAGCTGGGCGCCTTGCCTCGCCTCTACCGCCCGCGCCACACACCTAGGGAAAAAGCAGAGGAACTAACACGCAGCACCTTCTTCACCCCTTTTTTTGGCCTATCCCTACCATCCCTGTTATCTGACCTCGGAGGTCGTAACACGCCTCGCCCTTGACTGCGCAGACACAATCTTCCTGCCAACACATGTTTCACCCCAACCGACGCGCCGCCATCCTCTCTCACCACAGAACACTCTTACGTACACTCCCTATACACGACCCTAATCCCATAATACTTCCCTTGGCACACCAATCCCCATACAACATACCCCCAGGCTCCTATAATGTTATATCGCCCAATAACCTCTTCCCTCTCTCTCTCCTCTCTCCTCCTCCTCCTCCTCCTCCTCCCTCGCTCCATTGTCAGGTGCACTCTCCCTCCGTTCCGCCATTTTTTGAACAAGCCTCAAATACGACCTTCAGCTCTTGCTATTACAGCATGCTCCCTTCCGATCGTGCTGATTGATACGTCCGTACCCCCCCCGGGCGTCCCCTACACACAAGCGCCGGCGCGAACCCCTCAATGCCGCCCTCTGTTTGTCTGTCACCAAAATACCGTCGGCGGAGCTAAATTGCAGGAGCCGACGATGTTGGGTGGTCGGGTGCGCCTCGTCCCCCTTTCCTTTCAAGACTGTTATAATGAGCGATAGATAAAGAGGGGGGGGTTGGTTCTGCGAATGAGGGTTAATGAGGCTTGGCGGGTGAGGAACGTGCAGGAGGGGAGGGCAAAGAGGGTGAGGGAGGAGGTGCATGAGGCGAGAAGACCTGCTGGTAGGTATGACAGAATACAAAGGAATACAAAGGAATAACAGGCAACAACAGCCCTGGTGGGCCTTACAAGGTTGCCTGTGTAGCTACTCTACTTCTATAGTCTCTACAAGTCTGAGGTAAAGGATAGTAAAGTGGAAGGCTCCTCCCCACCCACCTCTCCCTCCGGCAAACGCCGGCAGGAAAAAAAAGTGGTTAAAGAAACACCTGCGCAGTAGTAGTAATAAAAACTGCGCAGGAAATTTGATAGTATAGTGTGAAAAAGAAAGAAAAAGGCTATCTATCACTATTAAAATTCATTAACGAAGCGGGTAATAAGTTAGGTTAGGTTTTGTCGTCAAGTACTTATCGAGTTTAGCTTTAAAAATTTCAATCGTATTACTGTTGACTACCTGTGCTGGGAGAGAGTTCCATACATTAACTATTCTATTGAAGAAAAAGTGTTTAGATTCTTCCGATCTGAAGGCTTTACCGATTATTTTGAATCCATTGTTTCTTGTGATTCTTTCCCGATCAACAATTACGTAATCGCTTATATTGACGTTATCGAAATCACGAATCATTTTGAAAACTTCTACTAGGTCTCCCCGTAATCTACGTTTCTCTAAACTGAACAGATTGAGCTCCTTCAGTCGTTCCTCGTATGGCTTATTGCGCAGTCGCGGAATCATTTTTGTGGCTCGTCTTTGGACTCTCTCCAGCTTTACAATGTCTTTTCTATAGTAAGGTGACCAAAACTGAACGCAATATTCGAGATGCGGACGTACGAGGGAATTGAACAGTGTCAGGACGACTTTATCAGATTTAAACTCGAAGGTTCTGCCAATGAAACCAATTAATTTGTTAGCGGTTTTAACGGCTTCTGAGCAGTGTTTGCCTGGTTTGAGGTCGCTACTAATAGTTACGCCCAGGTCTTTTTCTTCATTAACTTTAAGAAGTTCGGTACCGTTCATTGAATAGTTAGTGCGATTATTGTTACTCCCAATATGCAAAACTTTACACTTATTTAAGTTATACGTCATCTGCCACTTCTTTGACCAATTTACTAAGCGATCGAGGTCGGACTGTAGTAGCGCTTTTTCGGCAGTAGTAGTAACTCTTCCAGTTATTTTCGTGTCGTCAGCAAATTTGGATATCTTACAGGTGAGGCCTTCATCGATGTCGTTTACGTAGATTACAAAAAGAACGGGGCCGAGCACTGAACCTTGCGGCACTCCACTTAGAACGTTTCGCCAGTTTGATGCTTTACCGTTAATAACGACGCGTTGTTTTCTCTCGTAGAGCCAGTCTTCGAGCCACGAGTGAATTTTACCAGTAATGCCGTGCGAAATTAATTTACTTAGAAGGTGCTTATGGGGAACTTTGTCAAACGCTTTTTGAAAGTCCAGATAAATGACGTCTACCGCTTTGGATTCGTCGAATATGTTAAATACGTCGTTGTAGAAGTCTAGTAGGTTAGTGAGGCATGAACGTTTATTACGGAAGCCATGTTGGGAGTTTTTAATGAGACTGTTCTCTTCCAAGAAGCTTACTAGTTTGTTACGCAATATGGTTTCCATTAATTTACTGACTACTGAGGTGAGGCTGATCGGTCTATAATTACATGGAAGAGACTTGTTTCCCTTCTTTTGAATGGGGGTAACATTTGCAAGTTTCCAGTCTCGAGGTACTTTACCGGAGTTTAGTGATTTATTAAAAATTATCGAGAGGGGTTTACATATTTGATTTTTGGTTTCTTTTAATACACGTGGCGCTATGCGGTCAGGCCCAGGAGTTTTGTTTACTTTAATATTATCAAGTACTTTTATTACGATATCCTCTGTAATCTCGCAATTATTTAAAAGGATGCTATTGTCTGTGACTTGCGACGTCTCTATGAAACCATTTGTGTCTTCACTTGTAAAAACTGAGGCAAAATATTCATTTAATGTTTCGGCCATATCGACCTCGTTGTTAACGTGTTCCCCATTGTCTAGGCGAAGTGGACCGATGTTACTAGTTTGGACTTTTTTACGGCGAACGTAACTGTAGAATTCTTTCGGGTTCGATTTAATTTTACTGACGATAAGCGCTTCACAATTTTTTTTACTTTGTCTAATAAGTTTATTAGTTTCGCGGCGAAGTCTTTGAAATAATATCTTATCACTTTCGAGTTAAGTTCGTTGGTATTTACGGTATGCACGTTTTTTGTTAGACAGGCCTGTTTTTATTCGATTATTCCACCATTTTGGTTTAATATTATTACCTGAACGTCTTTTACAGACTGGAATACACGATTTTACCGCATTGTTTAAGATGTGAGTGAATTTATTCCATGAATCATTTACGTCGGTTTCACATGATAATTGGCTCCAGTCTGTTTCTGAGAAAATATTTTTAAGTCTTTCGTAATTACCTTTACTGTACACGTAAACTAATTCTTCACTAATGTTTTCATCGTAAATCTTGAGATTTATGTCAAACTTAACAATTTTATGATCGCTCGTGCTGAATTCTGGGCCAACAATGACGTTACTTATTAGCGTTTCGTTTGTTGAGAATACAAGGTCTAATATATTATCACCTCTCGTTTGTTCGTTAACATGTTGACTTAGAGCGCTTTCTAGTAAATTATCGTATAAATTTTGACCAGAGTGGGACGATATTGGATTTCCCCATGAATTTACGGGTAAGTTAAAATCTCCGAATATGATACTTTCGCTTGAATCGCTTATCTCAGTTATCTGGTCGTATAAATCTTTATCGGTGTTAGCGCTTTGGGCTGGAGGTCTATAAACAAGTCCGATAACAATTTTTCTTGAACGAATAGTTAAATTTAAAAATACTGTGTCCACGTTGTTTATTTTTCTCTTGTCGGTTAAAATTGGTCGAAGACTGGCTTTTACGTAGAGAAGAACTCCTCCACCTAACTTATTTTTTCTTTCGCAGCTAAACATCGAGTAACCGGGTAAGTTATATTCAGCTAAAAAGTCTCTGTTTTCCGTATCGAGCCATGTTTCAGTAATGCCTAAAATGTGATATTCGTCCGACGCTGCAAGGGCTTCGAGATCAAGGAATTTATTACGTATACTGCGCGCATTGATCATGCAACAACTTATGACGTTCCGCTTACGACAGCGAGAATCACTTACGACGACACGTCTGCAGGAGGCTGTGTTTCGTTTTTTTGCCTGAAAAGAGAAACTTTATTATTGAGAAGTCGGCCAAAGCGTGCGGAACCGATACCATTCAAGTGTAGTCCGTCTCCCCGGAACAGGCTATCCTTATCGTAGAAGTCGCCCCACATGTTGATGAAGTCGACGCCTTCCTGAGAACAGAGACTTTTTAGACGATTATTCGTGCTGAAGGCTTTGTCATAGAAGGCGGCTGACGCACGGATCCTGGGGAGAATGCCTGAAATGATAATGTTATTAGTTTTTGTCTTGAACGCCTGGATCATTTTCTTGTACTTTTCCATCAGCTCCTCGGAACGGGTGTGCTGAACGTCGTTTGTGCCTGCGTGTAAAAGGAAAAGAGTACTGTCATTTGTGTTCACGGTTGCCTCCTCGCAGGCTGCCGTGATGTCGTCCAGTCGTCCACCTGGCATACACAGACGCTTCCGTGTAGCTCGTGCCCTGCCGCAGAACTCTTCCAGCTGTCCTCTCACGATTGAGTCGCCGATGAGTCTCGTCTCGTGAGCCTCCTCTTCTTCTTCTGCTAGAACGGCGAAACTATTGTAAGTAGAGATAGGCAAAAAATATTTATTAGTAGGATTGGCACCATTTCTGACTGGGGTGAAGGGTGCTGTCTCCGAGTTAGGCCTGGTGAGAGAGTGTGTGTTAGTGGTGGGGCGCGGTGTTGCAGCAGCGGTGGCGTAAGTCATGACTTCTTCGCGAGCGCATCCTACGTTGGAGGCGACGAAGTCCTGGAGGATTGAAAACTTTTGTGCAAGGTCATCGTGCATCTTGCGTGTCTCGTCGTGGCGCCTTTCGGATTCCTCCTGTTTCTGCTGCAAGTTGCACAACATGCAAGTCGAAGAATCTCTGAAAAACTTAGTGGTGTATTTAATATTACAAGCCTCGCACAGTATCAGTGTGGAAGGCATGGTGAGGAAGTAGGAGGAAGTAGGGGGGGAGGCGGGGGGTTGGGTAGAAGGAGGAGGAAGTAGGGGGGGAGGCGGGGGGTTGGGTAGAGGAGAGGAAGTAGGGGGGGAGGCGGGGGGTTGGGTAGGAGGAGGAGGAAGTAGGGGGGAGGCGGGGTGGGTTGGGTAGGAGGAGGAGGAAGGGGGGAAGGAGAAGGAGGAGCAGGAGGAGAGAGTAGGAGGAGGGGAATGGGGGGCGGAGGAGGAGAGGGGATAGAGGGGTGGTAAGGAGATGAGGCTTTAGGGAAGGAAAGGGAATGGCCAGGTAGCCTGGCTGAGAGGGGATTAAGATCTGAAAAGGGTCAGACAGGTAGACGAGATACAGCTGTAGTCAGGTCAAACTAATTTTCAAGGTCAAATTTTTTGTGAAACACTTTCTATTTTTTAACAAAATACAACTGTATAAGGAAAAAATCGGATGTTACTGAGTAAATACCACCACAAGAACAATTAAGTAAGCACTAATAGTAAATAATAACAATACTACTAAATAATAACAATACTGACGAGTGAAGAGGTTAAGGGCTACATGGAAAATTATACACAGGAATTATATGTATCACTGCTGTATGTGTATGTATGAGTCGTATAAAATGTATAAAGTGCACAGACAATAAGGATAGCAAGAGATATTCTAGGAGTGATATGAACTTAGCGTAATTCTGCACAGGGTCGGTCCTCTCTTCACGAAAGACAGGTCACGAATTTAAGTGTGGCTTCAGGTCAGGATAGCAGCAAAGATCACGTCTACACTCCACTGAGGTAATTGTTGCAAACAATTCTCATTACACAACAGCTGATGTTCACTGACATTACAACACACATAAGTATGCGCCTTGCTAATTATTTGCAGAGTCCAGTAAAATGGTCAGTAAACAAATCTCTCTTTCCTACTTCTTAACAAGAATCTTCTTGCAAGACTACCAGGAAATATACTACCAACATACACATTATACTCATGGTTAGTAATTCAATAAAAGTCCATTAATATCCGATAATCACCCTATCATCGGGAATCCACAGTATATACTACTCTTAGTGACAGTCAGGTTTCTTTACATATTATAAAGGCCAACCTCTAATACCAATCACTGGATTCTACTTACGCAAACTAACACAGCATAGGTGAGCACCGGACGTCGTAAACAGCCATGGTTGGCTATGATGAAAAATACTCTAAGTTATTAGAACCCCAACTGGGTTAACCTCTCCTTTACTGTAGGAGGGTGTATGGTCTGAGCTGCTCAGAGCCTGGAGTGTATCTGAACTACGTTAGGGACTTTGGGGTGTGACCAGTGCTGTTAGATGGTGATCGAAACTTCCAAATTTTCCCTCTCTAGGTGTCTTATACTATGGAAAGCTTAAGATTAACTTGTGCTAAGCATTACATTCTCAAGTATTCGCTAATGCTGTTCACGTGATTTTAAGTCTATGTTCGTATGTGTATTTTAGTGATATATTATGGTATGTCATTTTTTATAGCTTGTTATATTTTCTTTTCATTAGCTGTTGGGATGGTGGGGATGGTGTTGAGGACAGTACCACCCCTTCTAGGCTGTAGGTTTGAAAAAAGTAGGTGTCCTATGTGAGTCAGGGGTCAGAGGTCAGGAGGGGTCCCACGCTGCATTCCTGCTACTCACTGGTGAAGGGTGGTAAAAGCCTCATTAATCATCCTCTTCCTCGTCATCCCCTTCTTCTCTATATTCGTGTTCCTCGTGTTCCATTCCCTGTTTTCGTGTATGTCTGTCAATGTTCCTACCGGTACCACAGTACCGGTAGCACAGTACCACAGTAATAATGATAGGTATAATGAAGACCCCAATGAAGAGATAATGAACATCTAGGTAAACACAAGTTAGATATAAATACATTTAAAAGAATGAGCAGGGCCAAAGCAGTAGGTGAAAATGATTTATTTATTGATCTAATAGAAAACGGAAGCGATTTTCTAATTGACAAAATTGCATTACTATTTACAAATTGCTTTCAAACTTACTCTTTACCGAGATCTTGGAAAACGACCACAATAATACTAATTCATAAGAAAACAGATATAAAAAACCTGAAAAAGTACCCGAAAAATTAAGTTTACTCTCTTATGTATACAGATATTTTTCAGAAGTTCTCAGGAATAGTATTTGTGCAAAGTTTCTTTCGAAGATTTTTTTTTTTCAAAGAATAATTCTCGCTGGTATCAAAGATCTGCAGAACAGTGTTGTCCTTCCTGTACAAGTTGTCAACGCCGTTCTAACCCAGTAGGCCTTCTGCTCTTGCTATTTATATTCTCCCTCCCCCTCCGCCTCCTTGCTTATTCATTCTGTGTTTTGTAAAAGTTGAAAATCGCCCAAACTATGCGTGAGAGAGAGAGAGAGAGAGAGAGAGAGAGAGAGAGAGAGAGAGAGAGAGAGAGAGAGGAGAGAGGAGAGAGGGAGGGAGGGAGAGAGAGAGAGAGAGAGAGAGAGAGAGAGAGAGAGAGAGAGAGAGCACCACTATAGTCACATACATAAGCTACAACGTCTTAATGTATACCCATCATCATGACGACCTGCCTCTATTTCCTGTCTCATTCCTGCCTCCTCTTTTTCCCCTTACTTAACTCGGTAAAAATAACGGTGCACAAGGCGACACTTAACGGTTATCTAATCCTTGTTATCCTAAGTAAATCCACTCCCTTAGTTACCCCCGAGACTCTGAGTTACATAAGAGGTATATAATTATTCTCCTTAATATAACGCAAGTAAGAC
>JAPQNM010000043.1:22006141-22011141 GCA_029783475.1 Metacarcinus magister | reverse complement strand
CATATATTTCGCAACAGGACGGTCACGTGTCAAAATGTAGCGTCCACGGGCGAGGTTTATTGACTTTGTTAGTTGGTCATACAACAACTGAACGACTATTTGGAAGTGACATAAACATGGAACTATTTGGTGCTTATATGACAGAGGAATGGCTGCCGTGTTGGGAAAATATCTATCAGTATCTATCTGTATGTCTGTTTTACGCGGCTGTGATATAAATGGTGGTAATCAACACACTCACTCACTCACTTGTCTATTACAAAACTTAAACCCTCATTACTGTGTGTGTGTGTGTGTGTGTGTGTGTGTGTAGCTACTTATCACCCAACACACACACACACACACACACGCACACGCACACGCACGCACACACACACACACACACACACACACACACACACACACACACACACACACACACACACACGCCACACACACACACACACACACACACACACACACACACACACACACACACACACACGCACACACACACACACACACACACACACACACACACACACACACACACACACACAGGGAAGCACGTAATTATTCACTTTCAGTTATCATCAACATATCTTTGGCATGGATCCGCGCCCAGATCCCAGTGGGTGTGTGTTGTGTTGCGTCCGTGTGTCCCCTAACTTGGGGGCACTGCAGCCACACACACACACTCCCGAAACTCTACTTCTTTTTTTTCATACGAACATCTGCTAATTTACTGGTGTTGGTGTTGACTGCCCAGAGTCCGCCACCACCACACGACATCAGCGATTTTAACGAAAACTGCGATGGGCTCTATTGCTAGCCCGTGTGCCTCCTTCGGGGGCACGATAGACACCACACACACATATCTTTGGTTGGAAGTTTTTTGTGTGTCTTTTCTATGATCAAGAAAGTGTTTTAGGCAGTGTTAATGTGGATGCAAATGCAGCGATGCGTTTACCTCCTGATTTGGTAAGAAGGCGAATAGTGGTGATGGTGGTAATGGTAATGGTGGTGGTGGTGGTGGTGGTGGTGGTGGTGGTGGTGGTGGTGGTGGTGGTGGTGGTGGTGGTGGTGGTGGTGACAGCGGGAATGAGGCTGGAGCAAGACGGGAGGGGACGGTGACGTAGGCTGAAAATTAGGTTCTCAAGAAATTAGGTGCGGTTGCCATGTCTTCCTAGTTCACATGAGCACGGGTAAAAGTTGTTCCTAATTAGTACTACCTTGACATCACATTAGCTGTGGAGTGACGTCAGGAAGGATCTGACAGCCTGAGTTAAGTAGGGAAGGAAGGAAGAGGGTGAGGGAAGGGAGACGAAAAATCCTATAAAGACATAATACGTTCTGATAAACTGACGCCAGGAAAATATATTGAAATTAATACTTGTTGTTCTATCAAAATTTTGTTTTTTTCTGGTGTTGTAGTTTGAATCTCGAGTTGCACATTAAGAGGTGGAGGCGAGGGAAGGTAAGAGGAACGCATCTACATCAGCCTTCCATTCTACATGTCCAATAAATGGGTTTCCGAGACAATTGGGGGAAGGAAAACAAGAGGTAATTTGGATATCATAGTCGAATCTGTATCCTGGAATAAGACTTTTTCTTTACTGCACATTGGCTACGAGTACAAAGAGACGGGGATGAACGCTGTAGCAAGGCGTAGGTAAGAATGTGTGTCTTTTGTAACCTTAACATTACCCTTCGACACTTTCCAACTCAACATGTGTGTCATAGGGTTTTTTGTCCTCCTTACATATTATTGTAAGTAACAATAATATATTATGTGTAGAACTCGTTACGATAAAACTGTAGGATAAGTACCAGCCTTCCGACACCAACCCCTATTCACTCACCTTCGGAGGCTCTGTAGGGCCTAAGTTTTATATCTAATGTACCCAGAGTGTTTGGCGAAGTAAACAAGAAGACAAGCTTTTTTAGTTTATTTAAATAAGCTTCCCCTGTAACGGAAAGATTATTAAAGACTCTCACACCATTCACTCGCTAACCTGGCTATAAAGAACTTAATTATAAACCTTAAGATTCCTTACTGTACTCACAACCTTCCTACTCTCGAGGAAGTAGCGTTCGCGTGTGCGTGAACGCGTGGGTGCGTGAGGGCGTGTAGGTGCAGGCGTGCACACGAGGTCCCGCGGGCTTGTGTGTCGTCCGTGGATGTAGCAGATGGGTTGAGGGGGGGACGTGGTATCCAGATACACATCCACCTTCCGTTTCTTCCACACGGTCAGTTTCTTCTGCAAAGAAACTCCAAGAAACTCCACCTCTCTCCACTCTCTCCACCACACACTTCCCTTTCTCCACCTACAGTTTCTGTACAAGAAACTCCACGTAAATCCTCGCTCCACCTCTGCAAATCCCAGTCCACCTGACGATGATATACAGGGCAAGCGAGAAATAAATACGTGGAAAAAGACTCCTTCCCCAACCTTTAACCTAACTCCACCTATGCGCCCACCAGACTGACCTCTCTCGGGCAGCGTGGGTCAGAGCGGCGGCGTCTCCGCGCCCAGGTCACTGACATGCCACAAACTGCCAGAAGGCGATCTCTGGTTGTGTTAATTCGCATAACACAACCCCAAATTAACATGCGCGTAAATGTTACACATCATGCAACTATCTCTACAATTAAGTAGACCTGCTTGCATGCAGAAAATGTCTCCCAGCCTGATAATACCCCCCCATGGAGATAAAGCATTTTGGTTTCAACTCACCCATTGTCCAGAATGCCCTGATCTGATTGGGTCAGGCACGGCTACTTTTTGTGACTCACCGAATAAGTATTCGGCTTAAATTAGCGTCCCCACGTGTGCGTAGGCACAGTTAAACATTCCAAGCTCCCAACGTACTTTACCCATGGGAGCTCACCTCTGTCACGTAGGCCTCAAATTCCACCCATGACATTCGCCCCTGCTTGAAAAATTTTTTACCAAGGGAAAAAATTTGCCATGAAAAAAAAACTGCTGCAGACATTTTCTTCCCAATATGCACTTATATGCTACCTGGCTCTGGTCATGCAACCTATTAGAATCCAGACACTCACTCGATCATACCTGTGGTGTATGTCACTCTACCCTTAGCTCAGATGACAAGACGAGGCGCCCACAAGGAAAAACCCCATATTTACGTTAAGCTCCATACTAAGGGAAAACTCTAGGGCACGGCGCCTTGGTCTGGCTTAGGCTTGCTCAGGCTGTTATACCACATTTAATTTCAAGTGTTATGTAGTGCCTGTATGTTAACACGGTGTATATGGTAAATATGTGGTGTAAATTGCAGGTGTAACATAGTGGAAAAAATAATCCTGGCTACCTGCCTATTTATCCTATTCAACCACGCCATGCAACACACCATGCAACTTAGTTACCATGCACGTAACACTGACTGGATCTCCCGTTTACTCCGCCAGTAAACGCGACAAAAAAAAATGCCCTGCACTGCCTCACAACAGTGCCAGTTTCCATTTTTTTTTCAGAGGCACTACCTCTGGTCCTCTCGTGGCAAAAACCACCAATGCCGGAATATATCCGGAGCTATCACTAGCTCGTGGCAATATGGGCCCTCCCATTTCCACAGCATCAGCCTGCCACAAACCGACATGCTAGCTAGTATGTCACTAACTTGCGTAAGGACAACGTCCAGTTACTTTAACACACTCTGGGTTACATTCACGAGTCCCTGTTCGGGCTCCAATTGTCATAGGGGATTTTGCTGCCCTCCTTTACATATTATTGTAAGTAACAATATATATATAATGTGTAGAACTCGTTACGATAAAACTGTAGGATAAGTACCAGCCTTCCGACACCAACCCCTATTCACTCACCTTCGGAGGCTCTGTAGGGCCTAAGTTTTATATCTAATGTACCCAGAGTGTTTGGCGAAGTAAACAAGAAGACAAGCTTTTTAGTTTATTTAAATAAGCTTCCCCTGTAACGGAAAGATTATTAAAGACTCTCACACCATTCACTCGCTAACCTGGCTATAAAGAACTTAATTATAAACCTTAAGATTCCTTACTGTACTCACAACCTTCCTACTCTCGAGGAAGTAGCGTTCGCGTGTGCGTGAACGCGTGGGTGCGTGAGGGCGTGTAGGTGCAGGCGTGCACACGAGGTCCCGCGGGCTTGTGTGTCGTCCGTGGATGTAGCAGATGGGTTGAGGGGGGAACGTGGTATCCAGATACACATCCACCTTCCGTTTCTTCCACACGGTCAGTTTCTTCTGAAAAGAAACTCCAAGAAACTCCACCTCTCTCCACTCTCTCCACCACACACTTCCCTTTCTCCACCTACAGTTTCTGTACAAGAAACTCCACGTAAATCCTCGCTCCACCTCTGCAAATCCCAGTCCACCTGACGATGATATACAGGGCAAGCGAGAAATAAATACGTGGAAAAAGACTCCTTCCCCAACCTTTAACCTAACTCCACCTATGCGCCCACCAGACTGACCTCTCTCGGCCAGCGTGGGTCAGAGCGGCGGCGTCTCCGCGCCCAGGTCACTGACATGCCACTGACTGCCATAAGGCGACACTCTGGTTGTGTTAATTCGCATAACACAACCCCAAATTAACATGCGCGTAAATGTTACACATCATGCAACTATCTCTACAATTAAGTAGACCTGCTTGCATGCAGAAAATGTCTCCCAGCCTGATAATAACCCCCCATGGAGATAAAGCATTTTGGTTTCAACTCACCCATTGTCCAGAATGCCCTGATCTGATTGGGTCAGGCACGGCTACTTTTTGTGACTCACCGAATAAGTATTCGGCTTAAATTAGCGTCCCCACGTGTGCGTAGGCACAGTTAAACATTCCAAGCTCCCAACGTACTTTTACCCATGGGAGCTCACCTCTGTCACGTAGGCCTCAAATTCCACCCATGACACTCACTATACATTTTCTTTATAAATGTGTGTGTGTGTGTGTGTGTGTGTGTGTGTGTGTGTGTGTGTGTGTGTGTGTGTGTGGGTGTGGATAGAGGGAATGAAAT
>JAPQNM010000043.1:21954044-21998513 GCA_029783475.1 Metacarcinus magister | reverse complement strand
TTGTTACGTCTTATAGGTTCATTAATAACAAAAATAAATCTTTTTTGGCTTTATATTCCCAAAAGTCCCCAAAAATAAGTAAATCCTATCTATCTACAAAATCTAATCTAACCAACACATAAGGATAATCAACTACGTCGCAAGGGAAAAGAAATTATGAAACAAAAAGGCTACTTAGCGAGCTGGTAACAGTCCCAATGGTACAGCGGAGATTGTAGGTCTAGCGAGGCAGGCAGTCGCTAGGAGAGGTGAGGTGACTCTGCCAGGCTAGTGTGCACGGGAGTAGGAGGTCATCTCGCCTCCAACTCGATCCTTGAGCTGGAGTCGGCCATCCGAAGCTCCAGGAATAGTAGCTGAAGTGGTGGTGGTGCTGGCGTCGTCCCATTGGCTCCCCGAACGCCGTATGGTAGGTAGCGAGGGAGTAGACGAGCGGTTTGGCCGCAAAAGAGGTGGTGAAGGCAGTGGACATTGGCGAGGCAACTAGCGAGATGATGGTAGTTGGCCCGTCAGATACATGGTTGTAACACTCATATATATACACTATACAACACACTCCTGTACATACACGTGCATACACTTATATATTACATTCTTTCTACACACACTTTCATTACTCCATCTACACTACCATTCACATCATCACATAAACAACATCACATAATTGTATCTTTGTTTCTCCGTGTTGTATATATGTCAATGTTTTTCTAAAATAAAGCAGACAAGAGTGGAGTTGGATTATCTCTATCCTCTTCCTCTTACAATGAAGGCCTTAGTGGACTCAATACAGCCTGGATACACATCCTGGTTTAGCCTTCCATCTGACAACTGAATGGTTCGCGCCATTTTGTCAAACCACTTGTCCGAAGGCTTTAAAGGACTGACACTGCCAGGATAACCTTCTGGTCTAGCCTTCCATCTGGCAACTGAATGGTTCGCGCCATTTTGCCACTACATATATATATATATATATATATATATATATATATATATATATATATATATATATATATATGGAGGAAGCACTTCTCTTCTTCTTCTGCTCACGAACTTTTTCCATGAGACTTATAATAGCGTCATGGGACCAATGAATTTAACTATTCATGTTTTCGGCCTTTGTAGAAAGATTTGTTTTGGTGGCGTTCCATTTATGTCATGCGAGAAGTAAATGCTATATTTGCATCGAATTAAAATTTATATATGGGTGTTTTCTTGTATTGTCGTCTATCCTATTTTTCTCATACTCATAAAACGTCATTGAAAAAAGAAGTGCAATAGTTTTTTTCGTTGCATATATACTGAATAAACGATAGTTTCTTAGTACCTACATTCGTCTACCGCTAGCGCTAGCAAAACATGCCACTGAAGGCGTGGTCACACTAGCTTCTGAAGAAGAAGATGTAAACATTAAAATCATTTGAAGGTAAAGTAAGACTTATAAAAATTATATATGTGAATTGTTTCACTTGACATGTTACTGCAACTTTTTATAAAGAAATAATTGCAAACTTAATTATTAAGAAAAATACGAATTATTGAAGGAGAAATCAACTCATCAGCAAAGTTTAGACATTTTTTCCCGACCAAGTGAAGAATATTGGAACTGTTATTCGCGCCAACACCTCGATCACCATCCCACGCTGCCTCAGGCCTCACCAGCTGCTACTACTGCCTTTCTCAAACATTCATATACTCTGATTTCTTTGTTTGTAAGTACCACTTTACAATGAAGAATTAATTGCTCACTCATGCCCGTAGTTTTTTGGCTTGCATTGATCAATAGGTACAAGTATCTGTGTGAAATTTAATCATATGTGTTGCATCAGGCTGTCTTATGGCTTCTGGTCAGCTTTCAAATAATTTTTTTGTGTACCAAATAAAATCATTATAAGCCACATTGATGTTGGGATAATTGTCGTGTATCATAGAAAGAGCAATCACTGTTACCAAGTCATGGTGGCGGGACTTCTACTTACTTAGTATTCTCGATTATAATTCGGTATCGCCGGGTGGGACCACACTTTTTAACCAGTGCCTAGTACTGTATGACCATGTCGTCTAGATGGAGTCGACAAAGACGGGAAAAGCGTAAATATGAAGAATATTTCCAGGGTGATGCAAAGCCCATTACCTCGTTACCAAGTAGTAGTGGTAATGAAATTGTTGGTCCTGCTCAGTACACAGAAAGGACAGAAGGTGCCGCTGCCAATGAAACGTCAGTAATGGATGAATCATTCGAGGCACAACAAATTAATTTCTTTACTTGCACGAGTGAATCTTCTGACTCAGATCATGTAGCTTGCAGTGAAATTGAAAATAATCTGAGTTTGTCTGCCCAAAGCTTATTAGTTGAATGGGCTATCAAATATCAAATAAACCATTCGGCTTTAAGGGAACTTCTTGGAATTCTAAATAATGACTATGATTCACTGTTGCCTTTATATCCCCGCACATTATGTAAAACACCATCACATCTTCCTGACAAAATTTTTAAAATATCTAGAGGTGAGTATTTTCATTTTCGGTTGTTGAATGGTCTTAATGAATTCCTTGAATCCCTATCTGAGCGGCAAAAAAGCAAAGTCACGTACATTCTCCTGAAAGTTAACTGTGATGGACTTCCTTTATTCAAGAGCTCAGGGAAACAATTATGGCCAATTCTAGTTCAATTCTGTACAGAGTGTGACATTTCCTCAGATCCATTCCCAATTTTTTTGGGGAGAGGGAAAACCGAATAATCTTGAAGATTACTTAATAAAAGAATTCATTGAGGAGGCAATTACACTAAAAAATGGAGTTGACTTCAAGGGCACCAATTACTTAGTAAGAATCCATTGCTTTTTTGTGATGCCCCTGCATGACAGTACTTAAAATGCATAATATCACAAACAGGGTACAGCAGTTGTGAAAGGTGTATGCAGCAAGGGGTCTACGACAGAGCAATGACCTTTCCTGAATTGAATGCTCAGTTACGAACGGACGAAATTTTTTTCAGCAATGAGTGATTATGATCACCACAAAATTCGAATCCACTTGTCAGACTGAATGTTGGCCTTGTTAGTCAATTTGTCTTGGATCCCATGCATCTCATTTACTTAGACGTTATGAGAAAGTTAATGCACCTGTGGTTCAAAGGACCTCTGCTAACTAGGATTGGTTCACAAAGTAAAGAGAAGATTTCCACAATGCTTAATGAATTTGCCAAGTACATGCCTGATGAATTCAGCAGAAAACCTAGATCAATGAATTATCTAGACAGATATAAAGCTACAGAGTTGAGAACTTTCTATCATACACTAGACCTGTTTGTCTTATGACCAATGTTGATGTGAATATCTATAAGAATTTTCTCTTACTAAGTGCTAATATAACATTATTGTCTCAACATTGTGATCCTCAGAATCTAGAATTGGCAAAGAAATACATAAATTCTTTCATAAAGCATTTTGAACTTTTGTTTGGAAAGAGACACATAGTCTATAACATACATAATCTAATACACTTGACTGACGATGTGTACAAATATGGATCTTTAGACAAGTTTTCTGCGTTTCCATTTGAAAACTACTTGGGGTCCTTGAAGAAACTGTTAAGGAAGCCCAACTGTATCCTCAGTCAAATTGTTAATAGACTACATGAAAAGAAGTTTTCCTCATCAGCAAAGCAAATAATAACATATCCATTTGTCAAACTGAATCATGATGATGGACCCCTTATAAATGATGATAAATGCACTCAGTTTAAAGCACTGTATCTTGAGAAATTTATTGTGAAACTTAACATCTCCAATTCAGGAGTAATGATTGACAACAGAGTGTGTAATGTACTGAATATTATGAAGTATGAAAACGACTCTGATATCTTTGTACTTTACCATTCATTTGAAACTTATGAGGACCTGTATGAATATCCCCAAGAATCTGGTTCACTGGGTATTTACAAAGTGAGTATCTTAAGTAAAAAATTTTAATATTTGTCTTACAAAGACATCGAGAAAAAATACATTCTCTTCTCACTTGGATCCAAATATGCTGCTTTTCCTATGATACATACTAGCCACCAACAGTAATATACAGAAACTCGTCATTCATCAACAAAATAAAAACAATATAAATATATCAACAACTATTGCCACTATTACTACTGATGTCATAACATTACCAGTACGTATATTCCATTGTTTTTCGATCACATATTCATTGAATCATGTTTTAGCAGATTAAAATGAGTGAGAAAGAGAAAGGGTACGCAGTGGTGCCTTTGATCATCTAGGGGAAGTCAGCGTGTGTCATGGGTGGAATTTTGGCCTGCGAGAGCAGAGGCAACTCGTCATGGGTTTGGAATGTAAGGTCCTGGAAAATTTTCTGGGTGTCTACGTGACACGGCTGGGGACGCTTCGGCGTGGAATATTCCTTGGGTACGTCATAAACAAAACATGCCGGAACCAATCAGATTTGCTCATCGAGACAAGGAGTGTGGGTAGAATCCAGATTGCATTATATCCATGGGGGGTATTATCAGGCTGGGAGACATTTTCTGCATGCAAGCAGGACTACTTAATTGTAGGGATAGTTGCATGATGTGTAATATTTATGGCCTTGTGAGAGTAAGGTTATATTATACGAATTAAGTCTTACCGAAGACTTAATATGGCGGCGTATGGCAGGTCGGTGACCCGGGCCAGGTAGCACGTGACCCAGCCCGCCCCATGCCGCGAGACGGTCAGTCTTGGTGGGGTCGCGGCTGAGAGAGGTCAAGGTTGGGGGTGAATTTCTTTTTCCACGTTGTTTCTCGCATCGCTATTGCAATCTTGCATAGTCTGGTGGACTGCAGTTGCAATGGTGAGGCGAGGGATTGCGTGGAGTTTCTTTGAGAAGAAACTGGTGGTAAGTGGAGTGGAGGTAAGTGGAGGAGGCTACTCGGCGAGCTGTGTGGAGAAGCTGAGTCTAGCTGTGTGGAGTGGAGTCCAAGGTGGACGCCACGTGGTCTCAGGAGGCTCAGCTAGCTAAGTGGAGTTGTCTCTGAGTGGAGGCTGAGCTAGCTAAGTGGAGTTGTCTCTGAGTGGAGAGGCTGAGTCTAGCTGTGTGGAGAGAGGTGGAGTTTCTCTGAGCTAGCTAAGTGGAGTTGTCTCTGAGTGGAGGCTGAGCTAGCTAAGTGGAGTTGTCTCTGAGTGGAGGCTGAGCTAGCTAAGTGGAGTTGTCTCTGAGTGGAGTTTCTCTGAGCTAGCTAAGTGGAGTTGTCTCTGAGTGGAGAGGCTGAGTCTAGCTGTGTGGAGAGAGGTGGAGTTTCTTGGAGTTTCTTTGCAGAAGAAACCGGCGGTGGAGCTGAGGTGGAAGAGTGGTGGTAAGTGGAGTTGTCTTGTGAACCCACGTGAGCCGCCCACGCCTGCGCACGCCCCGCCTGCACCTACGCGCACGCCCACGCCTACGCCCGCGCGCGCCCGCACCCACACTACATCCTTAAGAGTAGGAAGTTCTTAAGTGGAGTAAGGAAACTCGTAAGGCTTACAATTAAGTTTTATAGCCAGGTTAGCGAGTGAATGGTGTGTGAGTCTTAATGATGACTTCTTTTTCAGGGTGAGCTTATTTAAATAAACTAAAGAAGCTTGCTAGACTTGTTTACTTTGCCAAACACTCTGGGTACATTAGATTTAAAACTTAGGTGATACAGAGCCTCCCGAAGGTGAGTGAAAAGAGGTTGGTGTCGGAAGGCTTGTAATTATCCTACAGATTTATCATCACGAGTTCTACACATAAATAAATTGTGGTATAACAACCTGAACCCGTGACAGCGTGGTTCCCCAAAAGTGGCTCTTTGATGATAACAATTCATGTTACTGGCCACCTTTTTGCAACACAGCAAAGATTGCAAAATCCATAAAAGTGATGGTGGATCCTCAAGATGATTGGGCAAAGTATCCTGTAAGGATTCTAAGTAAATGTGGTAAGTGTGCTCATATTTCAGTGGTATGATTTTAATATATGTATGTATGATTTTGTAGTCATGAAGTGTCACTATACTGATTTTTTTTAAAGTTAATTTTGAACTTTACATATGCTCATCTTCTTACACGAGAGAGAGAGAGAGAGAGAGAGAGAGAGAGAGAGAGAGAGAGAGAGAGAGAGAGAGATTTTGTGATGCATTTCATCTAAATACTAACTCAGTACTTAAGCTGTCAACAGGCCTGGTAACAAATATTGGCACAATAGAGATATCACTGCATAGGTGGCGCTCATGTTTTGTAGATACGTACTACGTAAAAAAAAGTTCCCGTAAATTACTTTAAAAACTAATCAGGCTTACTCTTTCGTTCATCTCAACTTCAGGTGACTTTATAAAGGCTCGGAAGTTGTGCAAAGAAGCCGAGTATCAGTCTGATCTTCAAAGTGAGGTGGAATATGGAAGAGGTCTCAGAAGGTAAGGAATATATTTTTTTTTTAATTCAGGTGTACCTCGGTTCTCGAACTTAATCCATTCCAGAAGGCTGTCCTAAAACCGAATCAGTTCACGAAAAGCTTCAACAAGGGTCGTTTGGGTCATCAGTCAGATTATTTCGGTAGTTCGCCACAACAAATTGGCTCTGGAACCGAGTTTATGTTCAACTTTTTTTTCTCAAACAATATGTTTGAGACCCGAATGTTCAAGAAGGGAGTCGTTCGGGAACCGAGGTACCACTCAAAATGGATCATTATCATCTCTAGCAGCAGCACTAACATTATTTTTTCCTCCTTATTCCACATACCTATCTTATAGTAAGAGAAGTTTTACTGGACCGAAAAGTGATACTGGACCATTACTGTCAGTGTGAATGCTTCCATTGCAATGCATGTGATAATATTTGACCGGACTGTGAGCGGAGAGAAAGCAGAGCGTGACCGTCCTCTATAGTGTGAATCAATCCTAAGGCTTACTTTATACAATGTTTCTTCAGAATCAAGAAGAGAATGGTCTCCAAGTCAGATTCAGACACTAGTGGATCTACCATCATGCTTCCTAGATCTAATCTCCCATCACCACCAACCCTGAATGATTCCCCACCTCTAGAGTGTCAGAATGCCTTTAGAAGTCCAATGAGTGGGAAACAACTGAGTGCTGCTTCATCATCTCTTGAGTCTTCGCAGCAAGACAGCGGTCACAACACGTCCAGCAGTACTTCTGAAGGTAACATATTACTATGGTTGTTTGTTAGCTTTTCATAAAACCAGAAACAACAAAATTATCTTGACTGTCATCATGGTATTTTTTTTTGCCATTTTATAGAAATAAATGAGAAGTTATCGGACAGATGTGAAACAGGTATAACAACTCCCTGTATACTAATAATTATTAAAGTTAGGAGGGCCACATGTTAGGTTATAGAATGCAAGGTAAGATGTCTGCATGCAAGAAGGAAGTGCTGAAATAGATAGGTAAAGGTCTGTTTAGTCTCCATAAATGTTTACTTGGATTTATATATAATAATATTTATAATTTTTTTCTGAAATTCTCATTTTATGTTGTAGGAATTAACACTATCTTACTAGAAGTAACAAGATGTCTGCAAGCAGTAGCAAGATGCCAAGCTACAATTGATGAACAAAATGGAATCCTGAAGAAAGTTTTGGCAACTGTTAAAAGTAATGGTCAGGGTCAAACATCAAGAACTGAAGAACTTGCTCCTATAAACAAGATTTTGCCTGTTGCAACTATGAGTGACTTCTATGAGCTAAACAAGAAAGTGGAATGTGAACAACAATTTGAAAATTTATTGGTAAGCTGATTAGTACACTTTGATTTGATGTTATATACTTAGTTATAAGTGATCACAAGTTCATAAGTGGTGACAGGTATATTTTTATGCTAAGCATATAACGTCACAAGTGATGTTATATACTTAGCACGAAAATATGGAATATTGCTACCCATAATTTCACTGGTAATTTTTTTTTCTATAAACTCGTACGTGTCATATTTAAGAGTATGAACAATACACGAATATGAAATAGGTATAATTGAGATAGTTAATCATTATAAAGATAAATGTGAGTCCTGAACACGTTTCACTTGCCTTCTGAATACTGTACGTACTACGTAGAACAATATTAGCATTGTATCGTTTATTTTATTTTTTTTTATTTTTATCCGTCCCGACCCTTTGATATATTAAACAAAGTGGGGGAAAAGTTTGGTCATTATAGTTGAAAGTTCAAAGGTTTTATTATATACTATATTTATTATAGGTTGTCTGCATGCACATATCAAAATTTGGGTTGACTGGTTACATGTATGTGGAAGTTTGGTAGACAAAATTAATTTAAAATGCACTACATAGACATACTGTACTAGTAATTTTGGTAAACCATGCAAATGCATGATCTACCAAAATTGCTATATACGGTAACATGTACTGTACATTGTAATTCAGTATCCGTCATATATACCCAACCTTGCAACGCATATACTGACTTGTTTGTTATATCAGACGAATGGTTGTTAGGTGTCACTAGGATTGATATAGCCGAAAATCAGGTATAACGAGGTTCAGTACAGCGAGAGTTGACTACGTATATACACTCTAGGTATGCATAAGACCACATGATATTAAAATATCAAGCTATGTAGGCAGTTTATATATATTATGGTAGTATCAGATAATACCTTTAATTTGATTTTCCCCCATCCATTTTCTTATCACTGTCCAACCTGTTTTGTGTTTCAGTACTACAGACTCCTGACCTATGGGGGCACCAACTTGAAAATGGCTGTGAAGTTCAATGTTGATGCATGTTTAACCACCCACATGCAAATGAAGTTCAATTGGGAAGGCCGTATGGGTTGGAAGACCAAAGCCAATGAAAACAAGACTGGCTTCAAAGCCACACATCTCTGCGCGTTGATCACACGTAAGTTACACGTGGTATTGTGGTCTAAACAATATCCTTTAATTGATGATTTTTATTGTATATATTGAAGAAGTTTGAAACAGGATATGTCTTTCATTTCTTTATTCATGTATATTTTCACTGCCAGGATAATTCCCTTGATATAAGTATGTTTTTTTAAAGAATGTAAAAAAAAAAAAGAATGTAGCTTGACAATATGTGTACTTAAGTTACTCGTATTTGCTGTAGTTACACCTGACATTTCTCGAGGTACAACTGTTCTCATTTTACATTTCATAGATTGCATAGTTGTATTTGGAGATAATTATAGCCTGTCATGTATTCATATGCGTTTTCAACAGTTGCACATGACAAATTAAGAATACGATACATCTTGCTTAACTTTACAGGGGTGCTGCTGGACAACAAGCACTTTCAGGCCACTGAAGAAGAGGTTGCCAAGGGCTTGATGAAGTACTTCAGAAATGCAGCTGACAGATGTGGTAGACGTTCTCGTCGAATGTCCAAGGACTAGAATATCTCAAGTGAAGAAGCTTGTATTATCTTTAAAAATATTGATTATAAATCAATTTATATATGTAGTTTTTTCCATTTCTCTTGAATTTTTTTTTAAATAATTTTCTATATATAATGTAAAGAACTAAAATTCTACAAAATAAGGAATGCATTCTGAGGCTAAGAGTATATTTGAAACGGTTCCCCTTTAAGTGTAAGTAAAGCAGAGAAGTTGTCTTTGTGGGCTATTAATTAGTGCTTCATAACTGATAAGTTATTGAGAAAAAAAATAAATAAATTTTGATTCTTCATGAGGTGTATTAATCCTTACCTAATCGTAGAAAAATATATTTCCTGTATTTTTTTTTCAGGTATGAAGCACTAAAGTTCCACAGACAAAGTTGTCATAGCATTTAAGATTCTACATCAACAAAACAATGGAAGAAACAGCTGTTATATCCCAAAACTTTTTGTTAATTGTTTAGATTTCCCATTAAATTTTTCTCCACTATTTTAGTCTGAGAACCATCTTATAAATCAAAATTATTATGAAAGAACATACCTAAACAGCAAGGTCCAATCTTGATATAAGTAATTTGATAAAATCTTATTTCAATTAATTCTTGTTAAGGAGATACCATATTTATAAATGATAATGGTATCTACTTAACATGAATGAATTATAATTATATTTTAGTTCTCAAATTGCTTGTATCAAGATAGAACCATGTTGGTAAAGTATAGTCTCAAATAATTTTGGTTTATGTGATGGTTCTCAGACTAAAATTATAGGAAAAATATCAGTGAAAAATTTTAACTCACACTGAAAGGTAGAAGAGGGGGAGCATTGCACAGCATGGCCACAATACCAATTACAGTATTGGCCCAGTATAGAAAAATATTCTGGCCAGTGGATGGGGTTACTGAATTGGGATGAAATGGGAAAAATATTATGGCCCGTTATCAAGTACGCAGTCGGGCCGATATAGAAAATTAATCGGGCCGCTGCCTGCCGCGGTGCATGCGGATAACTTTAATAAATCGGCCTGATACCGGCAGATGAACTTTACGGTGTAGGACCAATACAGGCAAATTCGGATTGCCGATGCTGGCCATCATCGGCCCATTGTTGAAATGTTTGCTGGGTATATTTTCCTTGTTCCATACACTGTAAAAAAAAAAAAAAATAGGTATGGGTATAAAAAGGGTACAGTTAACATTCATATTTATATACAATTCCATACGTAAGAGAGAAAAAGAGAGAGATAGAGAGAGAGAGAGAGAGAGAGAGAGAGAGAGAGAGAGAGAGAGAGAGAGAGAGAGAGAGAGAGAGAGAGAGAGAGAATGAGAAGAAGGGAGACGAAAGACGAAAGACTGGAGACAGGGAGAGCGGGAAAGCAAAGCGGGAGACAGGGCATCTGAGCAGCAGTGCAAATGTGTTATTTACAAATTTCTAGCCCGCTCAGAAGACTGAGTCGTGCGGCTGGCAGCAAACTCGCCTCCCGCGCATGCTCAGAGGCAGGGAGACTTTGAGTGCAGAGGGGTACCTCGAGTGAACCCACACCGGCGTTGGCCGGTGTGGGTTCACTCGAGGTACCCCTCTGCACTCAAAGTCCCCCTCCCTCTGCGCGTGCGCGGGAGGTGATTTTGCTGCCAGCCGCACGACTCATTCTTCTGAGAGGGGCTAGAATAATGTAAACAACACAGTCGCACTGCTGCTCCGATCCCCTGGAAGAGGATTGGTTATCACAAAACATGTAAGAATAATAATATTGGACACGAAATTAATGTATCTGAGTAGTCAAACCATCCCAGGAAACCATGAGCCGAATATATCATCTACCGAATTCATCATCAGAGCAGCAGTGCGACTGTGTTGTTTACAAAGTTTAATACTGGACACGAAAATAATGTATCTGAGTAGTCAAACCATCCCAGGTAACCATGAGCCGAATATAACATCTACCGAATTCATCATCAGAGTAGCAGTGCGACTGTATTGTTTACAAATTTTGTCCCACTCAGAAGAGTGAGTCGTGCGGCTGGCAGCAAAATCGCCTCCCGCGCACGCGCAGAGGGAGGGGGACCTTGAGTGCAGGGGTACCTCGAGTGAACCCACACCGGGAAGCATATTTCCGAAATCTACATCACATTTTCATACGCTCCGCCCTCGCCGGTGACGTCGTATAACTCTGCCTCGTGATTGGCTAGCTACACTCGGCTCTTGCGCCATCCCCCTACCACCCCCCCCCAAAAGCTTTCTCTCCCGCTCGCTTCCATCTCCCGCACCCCAGCTTTCTCTCCCGCTAGCCGCTGTAGCGAAATAATATGGGTCGCCTTGAGTAAACTGGGCCGTCGTATTACTGCCAGACGCACGACTCATTCCTTCACAGTGCGTCGCTCACCCTCAGTGGCTCACTAGCCTGGCCGCCGAAACATACAGGGTCGCGAGGTTTTGAGTACATTGAAATATTGAACTCTAACCTGATATTACCGAGCTACCAGATAATACTAAGAAAAACTGAGCCTATCATCGTGTTCGTGATACATCGATGTATATCATGAGCAAATAATATTTACAGTAACACTACATTTATATCAAGATAATTGAAGGAAATGAAATAGTGTATAAACATTTTTCACGTCCGATTCTGATGGTATGTAACAAGTACTGATAAAAGAAAATATTAGGTGGTTAAAATGTCCGAGAAAGTTGTTAGGAACATATTTCCTATACATCTAACTGGCAGGTCATTATAATTTACGGAGCATTTTAACCGCGTAATGGTTTTTTTTATCAGTACTTTTTGTATACTAACTGGATCGGAAAAGTGTGGAGATTTCGAATCAGTAATTTTAAATTCCATACGAGTAAAACTAAGAGAGATACAGCGAGTTTAAGTAAGACATGTGAGAAAAATGTTTATACACTATTTCATTTCCTTCAATTATCTTGATATAAATGTAGTGTTACTGTAAATATTATTTGCTCATGATATACATCGATGTATCACGAACACGATGGTAGGCTCAGTTTTTCTTAGTATTATCTGGTAGCTCGGTAATATCAGGTTAGAGTTCAACATTTCAATGCACTCAAAACCTCGCGATCCTGTATATTTCGGCGGCCAGGCTAGTGAGCCACTGAGGGTGAGCGACGCACTGTGAAGGAATGAGTCGTGCGTCTGGCAGTAATACGACGGCCCAGTTTACTCAAGGCGACCCATATTATATCGCTACACCGCCATCTCCCCTACCCCCGCTCTCTCTCTCTCTCTCTCTCTCTCTCTCTCTCTCTCTCTCTCTCTCTCTCTCTCTCTCTCTCTCTCTCTCTCTCTCTCTCTCTCTCTCTCTCTCTCTCTTGCTCTCTCTCTCTCTCCCTGCCTTCCTCCTCCCCATAGGTTAGGTTAGGTTATGTAACCTAACCTCCCCCCAATGGGTTAGGTTAGGTTAGGATAGATTAGGTAGGTTAGGATAGATAGGTTAGGTTAGGTAAAGAAACCTAACCTAACATCCCCCCCATATGTTAGGTTAGGTAACCTAACTTAACCCAACCTGCCCCCCCATAGGTTAGGTTAGGTAACCTAACCTAACTAAGGCAGTGAGAGAGAGAGAGAGAGAGAGAGAGAGAGAGAGAGAGAGAGAGAGAGAGAGAGAGAGAGAGAGAGAGAGAGAGAGAGAGAGAGAGAGAGCGGGAGAGAAAGGGGTGGTGGGGCAGATGGAGGTGAGATCGTCATTGGGAGGGAAGCAGAGAGAGAGAGAGAAAAGAGAGGTGGGGGTGAGAGGAAGACAACGAGGGAGAGAATAGGTGGATGGGGGGTGGAAGGGAGGAGGGAGGGAGGTATTGAGAGCGGGAGAGAAAGGGGGGGGGGTAAAGGGCCCATGAAGGTGAGCGGGAGAGAAGGAGCAGTGAGCGTAGCCAGCCAATCACGAGGCAGAGTCACGCCTACGTCACTGGCGAGGGCGGGGCGGATGAAAATGTGATGTAGATTTCGGAAATATGCCACCAGGAAGACACATAAGCCGCATTTTTGTCGTCCACGGTTTTGAAGATCGTCTTCGGTAAACCCAAGTCAATCCCGCCTGGCGCGTTTTTGTCGTCCACTTTCGGTTTGGAGGATTCGAAGACAGTTCCAAGCCGAAAAGACTCGGCCTCGAAGACTGCCTTGGAGCTGTCTTGAGAGACGGATTTCAGCTTGCAACCCGGATTCCCCTGAAAAACATCGACAAGAAGGAAATATGGCGGCCCAGAGAGAGTAAATAGTTACTTATTTGAGTAAAATATGCTGATTCCCACCTTAATTGTGGGAAATGACGCCACCTTAGTTGAAAAATAGTGCGTTGAATACACAAATGTGATAATACTGTATGGTAAAGCGGTAAAGCATAGCTTTAATCAGGGTAAAGCACAGCTTTACCCTGATTAATGCCAGTAATGTCATGAAATGAGTATGTGGCGTACTATCTATAATAGCACAGCTTACAGGTACGGCAGCCGTACTTAAATGCTCGCTTATAGATACGGCACGTGCCTAACTTTGGTATAATATAATATAAAAAGCTTATATAACCAAACCAAACCGTACCTAACATAACATTACCTAACCTAATCTAAACATAACCTAACGAATGTTGTATCCTCATAGTGCTCGCTTATAGATACGGCATGTGCCTAAGTTTTAGGTAAAAAGCTTATATAACCGAGCCTAACCGAACCAAACCGTACCTAACATAACATAATCAACCTAACATAACTTAAAAGATGCTTTACCAGGTAAATAATAAGGCACAGGCCGTACCAATAGCGGATGAATAGTGTATGACAACGTATCTTTAAGCACTTCGATCTATAATTTGTCAGTATCCAGGTGTTACAGATACGAGTTTAGTACATTGAATCAACAGTGTTTAGTAATGAAGATGTAAATGTTAGAAGCTATCATATAGCAAGGGCAATTAGAAAACAAGCCATTTTCTTTCGTAGCCACATGACATTCTGGTGAAGATGTAAAAATCTACTGAATGAAATAACTTTGTTAGCATAACCTTCCCAGAGCTGCAGTTAAATAAGCCTAACCAAAACTAACCTAACCAAACCAAACTAAACCTAACGTAACCTAGCCAAACAAAACAAAACCTAACGTAACCTAACCAAACCTAACGTAACCTAAAATAAATTGTATTTTTTTTCTGTAATTCAGCAGAATAACTGTTTGAGGTGATCTTTAGAAGTTTCTGAGGTTGAATTTGCAGTGCATACTAAAGGTAAGTAGATATGGAATAGGTCGTCTTACGAATCTTTACCGGTAATAGGTCTGTAGACTACACATTAAATGACATTACCTTAGGAAGGTCATATAGTGAGAGGGACTTTTGGGAGTTCAAGTAAGCAGCGACTTGCGCCCCAGGGAACAGTGTATTATAGTTAGACATGGATAAATAGAAAGATACTGGGATTTATTGGTAGGTATGTGACAAATAGAAGTTCTGAGGTCATTCTGAGGTTGTATTTAGCGCTAGTTAGACTCCACCTAGATTATACAGCTCAGTTTTGGTTATGTACTGTGTAGGATTATTTTCGGCGCTGACATTAATTTCGGCAACCATAACAAAAAGGAAATTAATGTCGCCAAATAATTTCAAATAAATGTACAGTAGCTATGTTTTACTTTCAATAAAGTTTTTAGGAAAGTTTGTAAGCCAGATAATAATATTTCGGCACCAAGTCAAGAAAAAGTGTTTTTGTGGTGGCCACTGATCGGCCCAAAACGGCCCCAAGACGGTCTTCGAAACCCAATCCCGCGCGTGGACGACAAAAATGCGGTTATAGTGGGTCCCACTGAGTACCCCTGTCGTAGTTAGAAATGACAGGGCTGCGCGCGCAGTCTTATTTTGCTGCCAGACGCATAACGCATTTGAATGCTGCAGCCACACTCCGCCGCCTGAGCCCGCCTTAGTTACCATCACACAATGGTCGTGGGTGGTGCTGTTTCTTCTTACTTACTTCTCACAAATGAGTGCATTGAAATGTTGTGCTCTTACCGGACATTACCAAACAACTAGATAATATTAAGGAAAACTAAGCCTACCATCGTGTTCGTGATATATTGATGCATATCATGAGCATATAATATTTACAGTAACACTACATCTATATTAAGATAATAGAAGTAAAAAGAATTAGTATATAAACATTTTTCTTACATTTTTTACTTAAACTCGCTGTAACTACCTTAGTTTTACTTGTATGGAATGTTCAATTACAGATTCGAAATCTGCACACTTTTCCGATGCCGATGGTAGGTAACAAGTACTGATAAAAAAAGTAATAGGTGGTTAAAATACCCCATAAAGTATAACTATTGCAAACTGGTGCCTGACGGCCAGCTAGATGTATAGGAAATATGTTGCTAACAACATTCGCGGACATTTTAACCACCTTAAAACTTTTTGTATTAGTACTTGTTACTTACCATCACAATCGGAAAAGTGTGTTGATTTCGAATCAGTGATTTAAAATTCCATACGAGTAATACTAAGATAGTTACAGCGAGTTTAAGTAAAACATGTGAGAAAAATGTTTATACACTGATACGGTAGTTAAATCGCATCTAACCTTTCAGTAGGCTTTATTAACACAAAATATCCATCCCTGCAACAATAGTGATAAACCTTCATTACAATGGAGAAAATAAGTATACATAGTTTAAATAAGAGTATAACCAATATCACTAACAATACCATTACAACAGAATACACACCTTACCTGGAAGGCTGCTACGTGAGGAGTGACTGAACAGACTTTATTCAGCAAACACGTAACTGCGGTTGTAGTTCAAATGCACTCTCGAACTAATCCCGAAACTAACCGAAACCCAAGTAGTTAAACTAAATGACAATTAAAAACCCCATCCTAATCAACCCTTAATACCACATTCACCCCTCACTAAAAAGAACTTTCATAACGAGTTGGCGGACGCCGTACACGTGACGACCTCCTTAACACTGGCGGATCGTTGTCTGCCCCAGACAGCCGTGGTGAACAATCCGACTCAGAGTCCTGACTGTTCGTTGGACTCTGTTCATGGCTGTTAACATCATACTGTTGGTGATTAGTATCCGATGCGGTGTTTGACTCTTTTCTCTCGTGTCATATGATTACTTCCAGCAGGCGCCAAGTGCTTGATGGAAACCGTGTCTTCACGCCCATCGGGAAACCTAACATGGGCGTAGTGTGGATTAGCTTGTATGAGGTCCACTTCATCCACCAGGGGGTCAGTCTTGCTTGGTCGAACAAAGCGTCTCAGCAATACAGGGCCAGAAGTGCACAACCATGACGGAACTGAGATACCTGTGGAAGACCGTCGAGCATAGTTCAAAAGTCTTTCATGGGGAGTGGCATTAGTGGCAGTGCATAACAGAGAGCGAATAGAATGAAGCGCGTCCGGCAGGACACTCTGCCAGCACTGGACCGGCAGGCCACATGAGTTCAGTGTTGTCGAGATAGCTGTCCAGATTACGCCATTAAAACGCTCCACCCGACTGTTACCTTGAGGGTTGTACGCAGTCGTTCTACTACAGGAGATTCCTTTGCTAGAGAGAAAATCCCTCAACTCTTTGCTCATGAATGACGCGCCTCTGTCTGTGTGAATATAAGCAGGCATGCCAAACACTGAAAATAGGTTACATAAGCAGTTAATTACTGTAGGCGCTGTCATATCTTGGCATGGAAACACAAACGGAAAACGAGAGAATTCATCAATGATATTGAGAAAGTATTTGTTCTTATTAGTGCTTGGAAGAGGGCCTTTGAAATCCAAATTAAGCCTTTCAAAAGGCTGAGTGGCCTTTATTAAATGAACTTCATTCGGTCGGTGGAATTGTGGTTTACACTCTGCACATACCTTTGCATGATGATGTGATACGTCGTACTTCCTCTAGAGAGTACGGAAGGTTCCTAGACTTTACGAAGTGGAACAGACGAGTAACGCCAGGGTGGCACAGGGCATCATGAAGTTCAACGAGTGAGCGCAGGGTCAGACTTACCATTCCACAGTAAGCTCTAGATAAGGTGTCTGCGGGGATGTTCTCTTTTCCGGGCCGGTACACTATATCGAAGTCGTAGCATGATAATTTCATTCTCCATCGTAACATCTTGTCGTTCTTAATTTTGTTTTTATGTTTTTTGTCAAATAAGTAAGACACAGAGCGTTGATCAGTACAGATAGTAAAATACCTGCCTGTTAGATAGTGTCGCCAATGGCGAACAGCCAGAATAATAGCCTTGGCTTCCTTCTCTACAGCAGCATGTTGTCTCTCGGGGCCTTGGAGGGTACGGGAGAAGAAAGCGACTGGGCGACCTGCTTGCATTAGCACCGCTGCTACAGCTGTGTCAGAGGCGTCAGTTTCAACTTCGAACGGTATCTTGTCGTCGATCATAGTCACGGTAGAAGATTCTATATCTCGTTTCAGTTGGTAAAAAGCCTCTTCTGCTTCCACAGACACCGGGAACACAGTGGTAGAAATCAGCGGTCTGATTTTCGTAGAATAGTCATAAATCCATTGAGAGTAATAAGCAAAAAGACCTAGTGTACGGCGAAGGGATTTCATGTCTTGAGGTAGTGGCAAATCACGAAGCGGCTTCAGTCTGTCGGGATCCGGTCGAATCACACCCGCTTCAATCACGTTACCCAAAATACACAATCTTCTGCATGAGAACACACACTTTTCCTCATTGTACGTGATATTTCTCCTTTTCGCAGCGGTGAGAAACTTTTTCAGGTTTTCGTCATGCTCTTCTTGAGTCTTCCCACAGATGGTTACGTCGTCTAAGTACGCGTAGGTTTCGGTTAGCCCCTCCTCCTTGATGAACGAATCCATGACGCGTTGAAAGCAAGCCACACCATTAGTCACACCAAATGGGACTCTCGTGAATTGGTACAATTTTCCACAGGCTTCAAAGGCAGTGTAAGGCCTGTCCTCCACACGTATGGGAACCTGATGATACGCACTGCGCAAATCAATCGTACTGAAAATATTATGCTGCGCAATCAGGTTCACAGTATCATCAATTCGAGGTAACGGGTAACCGTCAAGTAAAGTGAATTTGTTTATTGTTTCCGAATAGTCGACTACGAGGCATTTTCTACGAGATTCACTTTTTACCACCACCACTTGTGCTCGCCAAGGGGAGTTGCTTTCCTCAATAATCCCTTCACGTAGCGTTCTTTCAACATCTTTTGCTATGAAGTCTCTATCCTCCCAACAGTAGCGTCGCGATTTAGCAGCAACCGGATGGCAGTCAGCAGTCAAGTTCGTGAAAAGTTCCACCGGTTTCACATTTAGCACACTCAACCCACATATCACTATGGGAGGCAGGTCTCCACCATATGTTAACGTCACGCTGTCGTGCAATCGTTGAAAATCCTGTCCTAGAATCACGTCAGTGCATAGGTTGGGCAGCACACTTAAACGTAAATCAGAATATTCTCGTGCATTCATTCTCAACTTAACACGACAGGTTCCTAAAGCGTGCGCAAAGTGCGCGGTAGACGCCATGCTCACTGATGTTCGAGAAGGTTCCACTTGCAACGAACACTTAGTAACAACATCAGGATGAATAAAACTGTTTGTACTACCACTGTCGATCAATCCATCCACTTCTTTCCCTTCGATAACAATCTTTGCTACAGCTTTAGACAAACCAGCGGGAGTGACAGTACCAATAACTGTAGCTAAAGTAACACTGTCGACTGGACTCACTGCCGCGCTTGTGGCTGAACTACAACATACTCTAGCAAAATGTCCTTTCTTTTGACACTTGTGGCAGACAGCTTCTCTAGCCGGACACTTCGAGCGCGGATGCCTCATAGATCCGCAAAAGAAACATTTCAGACTCTGTGAGCTACTAGCAGCCATTACATGATACGAATCAGACACTTCACTCCTACTATCTTCACTTGTTGCACTTAGTACTCGAGCAGGCTCACTGTAAAATGACTCGAGTTCTTCTGCGCAGCTTCGAGACCCCGAGCTTGATCAAACATTGATGTCAAGTCAAGAGTTTTGTTTTCCAATAGTCTTTGCCGGATCGAAGCAGACCGTAAACCACTAATAAACGCATCTCTGATCGATTCATCACAGTGTTGAGAAGCGGTCACCGATTTGAAATTGCAGTCTTTACTCAACACTCTGAGAAACCGAAAATATTCATCCAAACTCTCTCCCTCCTGCTGGGGCCGAGTAGCCAGAAGATGCCGAGCATAGACTTCATTGGGAGTTTTAACATAGAGATTTCAAGGCATCGATGGCGTCCTCATATGTGCGGGATTCAGAAATCGTCTCGTAAACTCTTGGGGTTAAATAATTAACGAGAACTTTGAGTTTGTCCAAGCCGTCCTGTGGTAGTGCTCCAAGGAATCTCTCAAAGGTTCGGAACCAGTGCCTCCACTCTAGTGAAGCCGTCGTCGCACTTGGTTCGCAGTCGAACCTCTCCGGTCTCAGATGGCGTTCCATTTTGTGTTAATAAATTGATACGGTAGTTAAATCGCATCTAACCTTTCAGTAGACTTTATTAACACAAAATATCCATCCCTGCAACAATAGTGATAAACCTTCATTACAATGGAGAAAATAAGTATACATAGTTTATATAAGAGTATAACCAATATCACTAACAATACCATTACAACAGAATACACACCTTGCCTGGAAGGCTGCTACGTGAGGAGTGACTGAACAGACTTTATTCAGCAAACACGTAACTGCGGTTGTAGTTCAAATGCACTCTCGAACTAATCCCGAAACTAACCGAAACCCAAGTAGTTAAACTAAATGACAATTAAGAACCCCATCCTAATCAACCCTTAATACCACATAAACCATTTCTTTTTCCTTCTATTATCTCAATATAGATGTAATGTTACTGTAAATATTATATGTTCATGATATGCATCAATGTATTACGAACACGATGGTACACCTATCAGCATTGTCTATCAGCATCACCTATCAGCATTATCTATCAGCATCGCTTATCAGCATTACCTATCAGCATTATCTATCAGCATCGCCTATCAGCATTACCTATCAGCATTACCTATCAGCATTACCTATCAGCATTATTTATCAGCATTACCTATCAGCATCGCCTATCAGCATTACCTATCAGCATTACCTATCAGCATTACCTATCAGCATTATCTATCAACGTTATCTATCAGCATTATCTATCAGCATTACCTATCAGCATTATCTATCAGCATCACCTATCAGCATCATCTATCAGTATTATCTATCAGCATTACCTATCAGCAATATCTATCAGCATTATCTATCAGCATTATCTATCAGCATCACCTATCACCATTATCTATCAGCATCACCTATCAGCATTATCTATCAGCATTATATATCAGTATCATCTATCAGCATTACCTATCAGCATTATCTATCAGCATTTTCTATCAGCTTCACCTATCAGCATTATCTATCAGTATCACCTATCAACATTATTTATCAGTATAACCTATCAGGATTATCTATCAGCATTACCTATCAGCATTAATACCTATCATCATTGCCTAGATATCAGCATTATCTATTATCATTACCTAGATATCAGCATTATTTATCAGCATTACCTACAATAGATATCAGCATCACATATCAGCATTATCTTTCAGTATCACCTATCAGCTTTATCTATCAGCATCACCATATCAGCATTAATATATATCATCATTACCTAGATATCAGCATTATCTATCAACATCACCTAGATATCTGCATTATCAATCAGCATCACCTATCAACATTATATCTATCAGCATTATCTACAAGTAAAAGAGAGAGAGAGAGAGAGAGAGAGAGAGAGAGAGAGAGAGAGAGAGAGAGAGAGAGAGAGAGAGAGAGAGAGAGAGGAGACCACAACGACAGCCATATTCCATGACATCAGGAGGTAGACTGATGTGCTTGCCGCGAGTGTTGAAGGGGAACTGGGTAAAGCAGTACGATATGTTGGAGTATGCGCGCGCAGCCCTATCATTTCCAACTGGCCAGTCACTTCTAACTACGACACCCCCTCCAAATTTCAGCTCGATCTGACCACATGTAGATAGGTTTTACTGCTAACACACACACACACACACACACACACACACACACACACAGAATTTGACAATTATATATATATTATATATATATATATATATATATATATATATATATATATATATATATATATATATATATTATGTTACGGCACCCACCTTTTTACTCAGTTCGGTGGGTGTCACCATCCACGGGCGAGTTCAGCCAAGGCCACCTGTCTCTAGGTGGCGTTGGTTCAGCGGGGTGGGGGGGGCAGATTTCGGCAACTGAACGATAAAGGACACCAAGCACGTCGATGTGGTTCCGTGTTGTGATGATCAGCTGACTGATCCAAGATGGCGGCGCACCTTTTTCGTGGGCACCCTTATCGCCGTGGAAAAAACTTGCTGATTAACATATAATAGAGTCTGGAGCAATTATAGCTGCAGTAAATGCAGTATTTAGATGGCTAGAAGATGTGAGAGAATAAAAAAAGCAGTAAACTCCTGTGAGCGTGGTGATATTGCGTAGATGATAGTGTGGCTGGTAAATTTCTAGTTCCTCCCAATGCATTTGGATGTAAATAACACACTTTTCGTATAAATATTGATCCATTTCGAACGATTTTGACATTCATTTTCGTCGCAAATGCATATCTAATAAGACATCCCCATCAACCCCCAACAATTCTGGGGACCTGTGGGAATGCGGGGTTCTTGGGGGAAGACAAAATATAATGATTGTCAGTAAGTAGTTTGGTAATTCTGCATAACTACTGCTTCGACGATCTCGATATAGTATAGACGGCAAAAGTGAAACGTCCTCTCGATATCGTCGAAGCAGTAGTTATGCAGAATTACCAACTACTTACTGACAATCATTATATTTTGTCTTCCCCCAAGAACCCCGCATTCCCACAGGTCCCCAGAATTGTTGGGGGTTGATGGGGATGTCTTATTAGATATGCATTTGCGACGAAAATGAATGTCAAAATCGTTCGAAATGGATCAATATTTATACGAAAAGTGTGTTATTTACATCCAAATGCATTGGGAGGAACTAGAAATTTACCAGCCACACTATCATCTACGCAATATCACCACGCTCACAGGAGTTTACTGCTTTTTTTATTCTCTCACATCTTCTAGCCATCTAAATACTGCATTTACTGCAGCTATAATTGCTCCAGACTCTATTATATGTTAATCAGCAAGTTTTTTCCACGGCGATAAGGGTGCCCACGAAAAAGGTGCGCCGCCATCTTGGATCAGTCAGCTGATCATCACAACACGGACCACATCGACGTGCTTGGTGTCCTTTATCGTTCAGTTGCCGAAATCTGCCCCCCCCACCCCGCTGAACCAACGCCACCTAGAGACAGGTGGCCTTGGCTGAACTCGCCCGTGGATGGTGACACCCACCGAACTGAGTAAAAAGGTGGGTGCCGTAACATAATATATATATATATATATATATATATATATATATATATATATATATATATATATATATATAATATATATATAATTGTCAAATTCTGTGTGTGTGTGTGTGTGTGTGTGTGTGTGTGTGGTGTGTGTTAGCAGTAAAACCTATCTACATGTGGTCAGATCGAGCTGAAATTTGGAGGGGGTGTCGTAGTTAGAAGTGACTGGCCAGTTGGAAATGATAGGGCTGCGCGCGCATACTCCAACATATCGTACTGCTTTACCCAGTTCCCCTTCAACACTCGCGGCAAGCACATCAGTCTACCTCCTGATGTCATGGAATATGGCTGTCGTTGTGGTCTCCTCTCTCTCTCTCTCTCTCTCTCCTCTCTCTCTCTCTCTCTCTCTCTCTCTCTCTCTCTCTCTCTCTCTCTCTCTCTCTCTTTTACTTGTAGATAATGCTGATAGATATAATGTTGATAGGTGATGCTGATTGATAATGCAGATATCTAGGTGATGTTGATAGATAATGCTGATATCTAGGTAATGATGATATATATTAATGCTGATATGGTGATGCTGATAGATAAAGCTGATAGGTGATACTGAAAGATAATGCTGATATGTGATGCTGATATCTATTGTAGGTAATGCTGATATCTAGGTAATGATAATAGATAATGCTGATATCTAGGCAATGATGATAGGTATTAATGCTGATAGGTAATGCTGATAGATAATCCTGATAGGTTATACTGATAAATAATGTTGATAGGTGATACTGATAGATAATGCTGATAGGTGAAGCTGATAGAAAATGCTGATAGATAATGCTGATAGGTAATGCTGATAGATGATACTGATATATAATGCTGATAGATAATGCTGATAGGTGATGCTGATAGATAATGGTGATAGGTGATGCTGATAGATAATGCTGATAGATAATGCTGATAGATATTGCTGATAGGTAATGCTGATAGATAATACTGATAGATGATGCTGATAGGTGATGCTGATAGATAATGCTGATAGGTAATGCTGATAGATAATGCTGATAGATAACGTTGATAGATAATGCTGATAGGTAATGCTGATAGGTAATGCTGATAGGTAATGCTGATAGGCGATGCTGATAGGTAATGCTGATAAATAATGCTGATAGGTAATGCTGATAGGTAATGCTGATAGGTAATGCTGATAGGCGATGCTGATAGATAATGCTGATAGGTAATGCTGATAAGCGATGCTGATAGATAATGCTGATAGGTGATGCTGATAGACAATGCTGATAGGTGTACCATCGTGTTCGTAATACATTGATGCATATCATGAACATATAATATTTACAGTAACATTACATCTATATTGAGATAATAGAAGGAAAAAGAAATGGTTTATGTGGTATTAAGGGTTGATTAGGATGGGGTTCTTAATTGTCATTTAGTTTAACTACTTGGGTTTCGGTTAGTTTCGGGATTAGTTCGAGAGTGCATTTGAACTACAACCGCAGTTACGTGTTTGCTGAATAAAGCCTGTTCAGTCACTCCTCACGTAGCAGCCTTCCAGGCAAGGTGTGTATTCTGTTGTAATGGTATTGTTAGTGATATTGGTTATACTCTTATATAAACTATGTATACTTATTTTCTCCATTGTAATGAAGGCTTATCACTATTGTTGCAGGGATGGATATTTTGTGTTAATAAAGCCTACTGAAAGGTTAGATGCGATTTAACTACCGTATCAATTTATTAACACAAAATGGAACGCCATCTGAGACCGGAGAGGTTCGACTGCGAACCAAGTGCGACGACGGCTTCAGTAGAGTGGAGGCACTGGTTCCGAACCTTTGAGAGCTTCCTTGGAGCACTACCACAGGACGGCTTGGACAAATTCAAAGTTCTCGTTAATTATGTAACCCCAAGAGTTTACGAGACGATTTCTGAATCCCGCACATATGAGGACGCCATCGATGCCTTGAAATCTCTGTATGTTAAAACTCCCAATGAAGTCTACGCTCGGCATCTTTTGGCTACTCGGCGCCAGCAGGAGGGAGAGAGTTTGGATGAATATTTTCGGGTTCTCAGAGTGTTGAGTAAAGACTGCAATTTCAAATCGGTGACCGCTTCGCAACACTGTGATGAATCGATCAGAGATGCGTTTATTAGTGGTTTACGGTCTGCTTCGATCCGGCAAAGACTATTGGAAAACAAATCTCTTGACTTGACATCAATGTTTGATCAAGCTCGGGGTCTCGAAGCTGCGCAGAAGAACTCTGAGTCATTTTACAGTGAGCCTTCTCGAGTACTAAGTGCAACAAGTGAAGATAGTAGGAGTGAAGTGTCTGATTCGTATCATGTAATGGCTGCTAGTAGCTCACAGAGTCTGAAATGTTTCTTTTGCGGATCTATGAGGCATCCGCGCTCTGCCACAAGTGTCAAAAGAAAGGACATTTTGCTAGAGTATGTCGTAGTTCAGCCACAAGCGCGGCAGTGAGTCCAGTCGACAGTGTTACTTTAGCTACAGTTATTGGTACTGTCACTCCCGCTGGTTTGTCTAAAGCTGTAGCAAAGATTGTTATCGAAGGGAAAGAAGTGGATGGATTGATCGACAGCGGTAGTACAAACAGTTTTATTCATCCTGATGTTGTTACTAAGTGTTCGTTGCAAGTGGAACCTTCTCGAGCATCAGTGAGCATGGCGTCTACCGCGCACTCTGCACACGCTTTAGGAACCTGTCGTGTTAAGTTGAGAATGAATGCACGAGAATATTCTGATTTACGTTTAAGTGTGCTGCCCAACCTATGCACTGACGTGATTCTAGGACAGGATTTTCAACGATTGCACGACAGCGTGACGTTAACATATGGTGGAGACCTGCCTCCCATAGTGATATGTGGGTTGAGTGTGCTAAATGTGAAACCGGTGGAACTTTTCACGAACTTGACTGCTGACTGTCATCCGGTTGCTGCTAAATCGCGACGCTACTGTTGGGAGGATAGAGACTTCATAGCAAAAGATGTTGAAAGAATGCTACGTGAAGGGATTATTGAGGAAAGCAACTCCCTTTGGCGAGCACAAGTGGTGGTGGTAAAAAGTGAATCTCGTAGAAAACGCCTCGTAGTCGACTATTCGGAAACAATAAACTAATTCACTTTACTTGACGGTTACCCGTTACCTCGAATTGATGGTACTGTGAACCTGATTGCGCAGCATAATATTTTCAGTACGATTGATTTGCGCAGTGCGTATCATCAGGTTCCCATACGTGTGGAGGACAGGCCTTACACTGCCTTTGAAGCCTGTGGAAAATTGTACCAATTCATGAGAGTCCCATTTGGTGTGACTAATGGTGTGGCTTGTTTTCAACGCGTCATGGATTCGTTCATCAAGGAGGAGGGGCTAACCGGAACCTACGCGTACTTAGACGACGTAACCATCTGTGGGAAGACTCAAGAAGAGCATGACGAAAACCTGAAAAAGTTTCTCACCGCTGCGAAAAGGAGAAATATCACGTACAATGAGGAAAAGTGTGTGTTCTCATGCAGAAGATTGTGTATTTTGGGTAACGTGATTGAAGCGGGTGTGATTCGACCAGATCCCGACAGACTGAAGCCGCTTCGTGATTTGCCACTACCTCAAGACATGAAATCCCTTCGCCGTACACTAGGTCTTTTTGCTTATTACTCTCAATGGATTTATGACTATTCTACGAAGATCAGACCGCTGACTTCTACCACTGTGTTCCCGGTGTCTGTGGAAGCAGAAGAGGCTTTTTACCAACTGAAACGAGATATAGAATCTTCTACCGTGACTATGATCGACGACAAGATACCGTTCGAAGTTGAAACTGACGCCTCTGACACAGCTGTAGCAGCGGTGCTAATGCAAGCAGGTCGCCCAGTCGCTTTCTTCTCCCGTACCCTCCAAGGCCCCGAGAGACAACATGCTGCTGTAGAGAAGGAAGCCAAGGCTATTATTCTGGCTGTTCGCCATTGGCGACACTATCTAACAGGCAGGTATTTTACTATCTGTACTGATCAACGCTCTGTGTCTTACTTATTTGACAAAAAACATAAAAACAAAATTAAGAACGACAAGCTGTTACGATGGAGAATGGAATTATCATGCTACGACTTCGATATAGTGTACCGGCCCGGAAAAGAGAACATCCCCGCAGACACCTTATCTAGAGCTTACTGTGGAATGGCAAGTCTGACACTGCGCTCACTCGTTGAACTTCATGATGCCCTGTGCCACCCTGGCGTTACTCGTCTGTTCCACTTCGTAAAGTCTAGGAACCTTCCGTACTCTCTAGAGGAAGTACGACGTATCACATCATCATGCAAGGTATGTGCAGAGTGTAAACCACAATTCCACCGACCGAATGAAGTTCATTTGATAAAGGCCACTCAGCCTTTTGAAAGGCTTAATTTGGATTTCAAAGGCCCTCTTCCAAGCACTAATAAGAACAAATACTTTCTCAATATCATTGATGAATTCTCTCGTTTTCCGTTTGTGTTTCCATGCCAAGATATGACAGCGCCTACAGTAATTAACTGCTTATGTAACCTATTTTCAGTGTTTGGCATGCCTGCTTATATTCACACGGACAGAGGCGCGTCATTCATGAGCAAAGAGTTGAGGGATTTTCTCTCCAGCAAAGGAATCTCCTGCAGTAGAACGACTGCGTACAACCCTCAAGGTAACAGTCAGGTGGAGCGTTTTAATGGCGTAATCTGGACAACTGTCTCGACAACACTGAAATCACGTGGCCTGCCGGTCCAGTGCTGGCAGTGTCCTGCCGGACGCGCTTCATTCTATTCGCTCTCTGTTATGCACTGCCACTAATGCCACTCCCCATGAAAGACTTTTGAACTATGCTCGACGGTCTTCCACAGGTATCTCAGTTCCGTCATGGTTGTGCACTCCTGGCCCTGTATTGCTGAGATGCTTTGTTCGACCAAGCAAGACTGACCCCCTGGTGGACGAAGTGGACCTCATACAAGCTAATCCACACTACGCCCATGTTAGGTTTCCCGATGGGCGTGAAGACACGGTTTCCATCAAGCACTTGGCGCCTGCTGGAAGTAATCATATGACACGAGAGAAAGAGTCAAACACCGCATCGGATACTAATCACCAACAGTATGATGTTAACAGCCATGAACAGAGTCCAACGAGCAGTCAGGACTCTGAGTCGGATTGTTCACCACGGCTGTCTGGGGCAGACAACGATCCGCCAGTGTTAAGGAGGTCGTCACGTGTGCGGCGTCCGCCAACTCGTTATGAAAGTTCTTTTTAGTGAGGGGTGAATGTGGTATTAAGGGTTGATTAGGATGGGGTTCTTAATTGTCATTTAGTTTAACTACTTGGGTTTCGGTTAGTTTCGGGATTAGTTCGAGAGTGCATTTGAACTACAACCGCAGTTACGTGTTTGCTGAATAAAGCCTGTTCAGTCACTCCTCACGTAGCAGCCTTCCAGGCAAGGTGTGTATTCTGTTGTAATGGTATTGTTAGTGATATTGGTTATACTCATATATAAACTATGTATACTTATTTTCTCCATTGTAATGAAAGCTTATCACTATTGTTGCAGGGATGGATATTTTGTGTTAATAAAGCCTACTGAAAGGTTAGATGCGATTTAACTACCGTATCAGTGTATAAACATTTTTCTCACATGTTTTACTTAAACTCGCTGTAACTATCTTAGTATTACTCGTATGGAATTTTAAATCACTGATTCGAAATCAACACACTTTTCCGATTGTGATGGTAAGTAACAAGTACTAATACAAAAAGTTTTAAGGTGGTTAAAATGTCCGCGAATGTTGTTAGCAACATATTTCCTATACATCTAGCTGGCCGTCAGGCACCAGTTTGCAATAGTTATACTTTATGGGGTATTTTAACCACCTATTACTTTTTTTATCAGTACTTGTTACCTACCATCGGCATCGGAAAAGTGTGCAGATTTCGAATCTGTAATTGAACATTCCATACAAGTAAAACTAAGGTAGTTACAGCGAGTTTAAGTAAAAAATGTAAGAAAAATGTTTATATACTAATTCTTTTTACTTCTATTATCTTAATATAGATGTAGTGTTACTGTAAATATTATATGCTCATGATATGCATCAATATATCACGAACACGATGGTAGGCTTAGTTTTCCTTAATATTATCTAGTTGTTTGGTAATGTCCGGTAAGAGCACAACATTTCAATGCACTCATTTGTGAGAAGTAAGTAAGAAGAAACAGCACCACCCACGACCATTGTGTGATGGTAACTAAGGCGGGCTCAGGCGGCGGAGTGTGGCTGCAGCATTCAAATGCGTTATGCGTCTGGCAGCAAAATAAGACTGCGCGCGCAGCCCTGTCATTTCTAACTACGACAGGGGTACTCAGTGGGACCCACTATAACCGCATTTTTGTCGTCCACGCGCGGGATTGGGTTTCGAAGACCGTCTTGGGGCCGTTTTGGGCCGATCAGTGGCCACCACAAAAACACTTTTTCTTGACTTGGTGCCGAAATATTATTATCTGGCTTACAAACTTTCCTAAAAACTTTATTGAAAGTAAAACATAGCTACTGTACATTTATTTGAAATTATTTGGCGACATTAATTTCCTTTTTGTTATGGTTGCCGAAATTAATGTCAGCGCCGAAAATAATCCTACACAGTACATAACCAAAACTGAGCTGTATAATCTAGGTGGAGTCTAACTAGCGCTAAATACAACCTCAGAATGACCTCAGAACTTCTATTTGTCACATAACTACCAAAAAAATCCCAGTATCTTTCTATTTATCCATGTCTAACTATAATACACTGTTCCCTGGGGCGCAAGTCGCTGCTTACTTGAACTCCCAAAAGTCCCTCTCACTATATGACCTTCCTAAGGTAATGTCATTTAATGTGTAGTCTACAGACCTATTACCGGTAAAGATTCGTAAGACGACCTATTCCATATCTACTTACCTTTAGTATGCACTGCAAATTCAACCTCAGAAACTTCTAAAGATCACCTCAAACAGTTATTCTGCTGAATTACAGAAAAAAAATACAATTTATTTTAGGTTACGTTAGGTTTGGTTAGGTTACGTTAGGTTTTGTTTTGTTTGGCTAGGTTACGTTAGGTTTAGTTTGGTTTGGTTAGGTTAGTTTTGGTTAGGCTTATTTAACTGCAGCTCTGGGAAGGTTATGCTAACAAAGTTATTTCATTCAGTAGATTTTTACATCTTCACCAGAATGTCATGTGGCTACGAAAGAAAATGGCTTGTTTTCTAATTGCCCTTGCTATATGATAGCTTCTAACATTTACATCTTCATTACTAAACACTGTTGATTCAATGTACTAAACTCGTATCTGTAACACCTGGATACTGACAAATTATAGATCGAAGTGCTTAAAGATACGTTGTCATACACTATTCATCCGCTATTGGTACGGCCTGTGCCTTATTATTTACCTGGTAAAGCATCTTTTAAGTTATGTTAGGTTGATTATGTTATGTTAGGTACGGTTTGGTTCGGTTAGGCTCGGTTATATAAGCTTTTTACCTAAAACTTAGGCACATGCCGTATCTATAAGCGAGCACTATGAGGATACAACATTCGTTAGGTTATGTTTAGATTAGGTTAGGTAATGTTATGTTAGGTACGGTTTGGTTTGGTTATATAAGCTTTTTATATTATATTATACCAAAGTTAGGCACGTGCCGTATCTATAAGCGAGCATTTAAGTACGGCTGCCGTACCTGTAAGCTGTGCTATTATAGATAGTACGCCACATACTCATTTCATGACATTACTGGCATTAATCAGGGTAAAGCTGTGCTTTACCCTGATTAAAGCTATGCTTTACCGCTTTACCATACAGTATTATCACATTTGTGTATTCAACGCACTATTTTTCAACTAAGGTGGCGTCATTTCCCACAATTAAGGTGGGAATCAGCATATTTTACTCAAATAAGTAACTATTTACTCTCTCTGGGCCGCCATATTTCCTTCTTGTCGATGTTTTTCAGGGGAATCCGGGTTGCAAGCTGAAATCCGTCTCTCAAGACAGCTCCAAGGCAGTCTTCGAGGCCGAGTCTTTTCGGCTTGGAACTGTCTTCGAATCCTCCAAACCGAAAGTGGACGACAAAAACGCGCCAGGCGGGATTGACTTGGGTTTACCGAAGACGATCTTCAAAACCGTGGACGACAAAAATGCGGCTTATGTGTCTTCCTGGTGGCATATTTCCGAAATCTACATCACATTTTCATCCGCCCCGCCCTCGCCAGTGACGTAGGCGTGACTCTGCCTCGTGATTGGCTGGCTACGCTCACTGCTCCTTCTCTCCCGCTCACCTTCATGGGCCCTTTACCCCCCCCCCTTTCTCTCCCGCTCTCAATACCTCCCTCCCTCCTCCCTTCCACCCCCCATCCACCTATTCTCTCCCTCGTTGTCTTCCTCTCACCCCCACCTCTCTTTTCTCTCTCTCTCTCTGCTTCCCTCCCAATGACGATCTCACCTCCATCTGCCCCACCACCCCTTTCTCTCCCGCTCTCTCTCTCTCTCTCTCTCTCTCTCTCTCTCTCTCTCTCTCTCTCTCTCTCTCCTCTCTCTCTCTCTCTCTCTCTCTCTCACTGCCTTAGTTAGGTTAGGTTACCTAACCTAACCTATGGGGGGGCAGGTTGGGTTAAGTTAGGTTACCTAACCTAACATATGGGGGGGATGTTAGGTTAGGTTTCTTTACCTAACCTAACCTAATCTATCCTAACCTAACCTAATCTATCCTAACCTAACCTAACCCATTGGGGGGAGGTTAGGTTACATAACCTAACCTAACCTATGGGGAGGAGGAAGGCAGGGAGAGAGAGAGAGAGCAAGAGAGAGAGAGAGAGAGAGAGAGAGAGAGAGAGAGAGAGAGAGAGAGAGAGAGAGAGAGAGAGAGAGAGAGAGAGAGAGAGAGAGAGAGAGAGAGAGAGAGCGGGGGTAGGGGAGATGGCGGTGTAGCGATATAATATGGGTCGCCTTGAGTAAACTGGGCCGTCGTATTACTGCCAGACGCACGACTCATTCCTTCACAGTGCGTCGCTCACCCTCAGTGGCTCACTAGCCTGGCCGCCGAAATATACAGGATCGCGAGGTTTTGAGTGCATTGAAATGTTGAACTCTAACCTGATATTACCGAGCTACCAGATAATACTAAGAAAAACTGAGCCTACCATCGTGTTCGTGATACATCGATGTATATCATGAGCAAATAATATTTACAGTAACACTACATTTATATCAAGATAATTGAAGGAAATGAAATAGTGTATAAACATTTTTCTCACATGTCTTACTTAAACTCGCTGTATCTCTCTTAGTTTTACTCGTATGGAATTTAAAATTACTGATTCGAAATCTCCACACTTTTCCGATCCAGTTAGTATACAAAAAGTACTGATAAAAAAAAACCATTACGCGGTTAAAATGCTCCGTAAATTATAATGACCTGCCAGTTAGATGTATAGGAAATATGTTCCTAACAACTTTCTCGGACATTTTAACCACCTAATATTTTCTTTTATCAGTATTTGTTACATACCATCAGAATCGGACGTGAAAAATGTTTATACACTATTTCATTTCCTTCAATTATCTTGATATAAATGTAGTGTTACTGTAAATATTATTTGCTCATGATATACATCGATGTATCACGAACACGATGATAGGCTCAGTTTTTCTTAGTATTATCTGGTAGCTCGGTAATATCAGGTTAGAGTTCAATATTTCAATGTACTCAAAACCTCGCGACCCTGTATGTTTCGGCGGCCAGGCTAGTGAGCCACTGAGGGTGAGCGACGCACTGTGAAGGAATGAGTCGTGCGTCTGGCAGTAATACGACGGCCCAGTTTACTCAAGGCGACCCATATTATTTCGCTACAGCGGCTAGCGGGAGAGAAAGCTGGGGTGCGGGAGATGGAAGCGAGCGGGAGAGAAAGCTTTTGGGGGGGGGGTGGTAGGGGGATGGCGCAAGAGCCGAGTGTAGCTAGCCAATCACGAGGCAGAGTTATACGACGTCACCGGCGAGGGCGGAGCGTATGAAAATGTGATGTAGATTTCGGAAATATGCTTCCCGGTGTGGGTTCACTCGAGGTACCCCTGCACTCAAGGTCCCCCTCCCTCTGCGCGTGCGCGGGAGGCGATTTTGCTGCCAGCCGCACGACTCACTCTTCTGAGTGGGACAAAATTTGTAAACAATACAGTCGCACTGCTACTCTGATGATGAATTCGGTAGATGTTATATTCGGCTCATGGTTACCTGGGATGGTTTGACTACTCAGATACATTATTTTCGTGTCCAGTATTAAACTTTGTAAACAACACAGTCGCACTGCTGCTCTGATGATGAATTCGGTAGATGATATATTCGGCTCATGGTTTCCTGGGATGGTTTGACTACTCAGATACATTAATTTCGTGTCCAATATTATTATTCTTACATGTTTTGTGATAACCAATCCTCTTCCAGGGGATCGGAGCAGCAGTGCGACTGTGTTGTTTACATTATTCTAGCCCCTCTCAGAAGAATGAGTCGTGCGGCTGGCAGCAAAATCACCTCCCGCGCACGCGCAGAGGGAGGGGGACTTTGAGTGCAGAGGGGTACCTCGAGTGAACCCACACCGGCCAACGCCGGTGTGGGTTCACTCGAGGTACCCCTCTGCACTCAAAGTCTCCCTGCCTCTGAGCATGCGCGGGAGGCGAGTTTGCTGCCAGCCGCACGACTCAGTCTTCTGAGCGGGCTAGAAATTTGTAAATAACACATTTGCACTGCTGCTCAGATGCCCTGTCTCCCGCTTTGCTTTCCCGCTCTCCCTGTCTCCAGTCTTTCGTCTTTCGTCTCCCTTCTTCTCATTCTCTCTCTCTCTCTCTCTCTCTCTCTCTCTCTCTCTCTCTCTCTCTCTTCTCTCTCTCTCTCTCTCTCTATCTCTCTCTTTTTCTCTCTTACGTATGGAATTGTATATAAATATGAATGTTAACTGTACCCTTTTTATACCCATACCTATACAGTGTATGGAACAAGGAAAATATACCCAGCAAACATTTCAACAATGGGCCGATGATGGCCAGCATCGGCAATCCGAATTTGCCTGTATTGGTCCTACACCGTAAAGTTCATCTGCCGGTATCAGGCCGATTTATTAAAGTTATCCGCATGCACCGCGGCAGGCAGCGGCCCGATTAATTTTCTATATCGGCCCGACTGCGTACTTGATAACGGGCCATAATATTTTTCCCATTTCATCCCAATTCAGTAACCCCATCCACTGGCCAGAATATTTTTCTATACTGGGCCAATACTGTAATTGGTATTGTGGCCATGCTGTGCAATGCTCCCCCTCTTCTACCTTTCAGTGTGAGTTAAAATTTTTCACTGATATTTTTCCTATAATTTTAGTCTGAGAACCATCACATAAACCAAAATTATTTGAGACTATACTTTACCAACATGGTTCTATCTTGATACAAGCAATTTGAGAACTAAAATATAATTATAATTCATTCATGTTAAGTAGATACCATTATCATTTATAAATATGGTATCTCCTTAACAAGAATTAATTGAAATAAGATTTTATCAAATTACTTATATCAAGATTGGACCTTGCTGTTTAGGTATGTTCTTTCATAATAATTTTGATTTATAAGATGGTTCTCAGACTAAAATAGTGGAGAAAAATTTAATGGGAAATCTAAACAATTAACAAAAAGTTTTGGGATATAACAGCTGTTTCTTCCATTGTTTTGTTGATGTAGAATCTTAAATGCTATGACAACTTTGTCTGTGGAACTTTAGTGCTTCATACCTGAAAAAAAAATACAGGAAATATATTTTTCTACGATTAGGTAAGGATTAATACACCTCATGAAGAATCAAAATTTATTTATTTTTTTTCTCAATAACTTATCAGTTATGAAGCACTAATTAATAGCCCACAAAGACAACTTCTCTGCTTTACTTACACTTAAAGGGGAACCGTTTCAAATATACTCTTAGCCTCAGAATGCATTCCTTATTTTGTAGAATTTTAGTTCTTTACATTATATATAGAAAATTATTTAAAAAAAAATTCAAGAGAAATGGAAAAAACTACATATATAAATTGATTTATAATCAATATTTTTAAAGATAATACAAGCTTCTTCACTTGAGATATTCTAGTCCTTGGACATTCGACGAGAACGTCTACCACATCTGTCAGCTGCATTTCTGAAGTACTTCATCAAGCCCTTGGCAACCTCTTCTTCAGTGGCCTGAAAGTGCTTGTTGTCCAGCAGCACCCCTGTAAAGTTAAGCAAGATGTATCGTATTCTTAATTTGTCATGTGCAACTGTTGAAAACGCATATGAATACATGACAGGCTATAATTATCTCCAAATACAACTATGCAATCTATGAAATGTAAAATGAGAACAGTTGTACCTCGAGAAATGTCAGGTGTAACTACAGCAAATACGAGTAACTTAAGTACACATATTGTCAAGCTACATTCTTTTTTTTTTTTACATTCTTTAAAAAAACATACTTATATCAAGGGAATTATCCTGGCAGTGAAAATATACATGAATAAAGAAATGAAAGACATATCCTGTTTCAAACTTCTTCAATATATACAATAAAAATCATCAATTAAAGGATATTGTTTAGACCACAATACCACGTGTAACTTACGTGTGATCAACGCGCAGAGATGTGTGGCTTTGAAGCCAGTCTTGTTTTCATTGGCTTTGGTCTTCCAACCCATACGGCCTTCCCAATTGAACTTCATTTGCATGTGGGTGGTTAAACATGCATCAACATTGAACTTCACAGCCATTTTCAAGTTGGTGCCCCCATAGGTCAGGAGTCTGTAGTACTGAAACACAAAACAGGTTGGACAGTGATAAGAAAATGGATGGGGGAAAATCAAATTAAAGGTATTATCTGATACTACCATAATATATATAAACTGCCTACATAGCTTGATATTTTAATATCATGTGGTCTTATGCATACCTAGAGTGTATATACGTAGTCAACTCTCGCTGTACTGAACCTCGTTATACCTGATTTTCGGCTATATCAATCCTAGTGACACCTAACAACCATTCGTCTGATATAACAAACAAGTCAGTATATGCGTTGCAAGGTTGGGTATATATGACGGATACTGAATTACAATGTACAGTACATGTTACCGTATATAGCAATTTTGGTAGATCATGCATTTGCATGGTTTACCAAAATTACTAGTACAGTATGTCTATGTAGTGCATTTTAAATTAATTTTGTCTACCAAACTTCCACATACATGTAACCAGTCAACCCAAATTTTGATATGTGCATGCAGACAACCTATAATAAATATAGTATATAATAAAACCTTTGAACTTTCAACTATAATGACCAAACTTTTCCCCCACTTTGTTTAATATATCAAAGGGTCGGGACGGATAAAAATAAAAAAAAATAAAATAAACGATACAATGCTAATATTGTTCTACGTAGTACGTACAGTATTCAGAAGGCAAGTGAAACGTGTTCAGGACTCACATTTATCTTTATAATGATTAACTATCTCAATTATACCTATTTCATATTCGTGTATTGTTCATACTCTTAAATATGACACGTACGAGTTTATAGAAAAAAAAATTACCAGTGAAATTATGGGTAGCAATATTCCATATTTTCGTGCTAAGTATATAACATCACTTGTGACGTTATATGCTTAGCATAAAAATATACCTGTCACCACTTATGAACTTGTGATCACTTATAACTAAGTATATAACATCAAATCAAAGTGTACTAATCAGCTTACCAATAAATTTTCAAATTGTTGTTCACATTCCACTTTCTTGTTTAGCTCATAGAAGTCACTCATAGTTGCAACAGGCAAAATCTTGTTTATAGGAGCAAGTTCTTCAGTTCTTGATGTTTGACCCTGACCATTACTTTTAACAGTTGCCAAAACTTTCTTCAGGATTCCATTTTGTTCATCAATTGTAGCTTGGCATCTTGCTACTGCTTGCAGACATCTTGTTACTTCTAGTAAGATAGTGTTAATTCCTACAACATAAAATGAGAATTTCAGAAAAAAATTATAAATATTATTATATATAAATCCAAGTAAACATTTATGGAGACTAAACAGACCTTTACCTATCTATTTCAGCACTTCCTTCTTGCATGCAGACATCTTACCTTGCATTCTATAACCTAACATGTGGCCCTCCTAACTTTAATAATTATTAGTATACAGGGAGTTGTTATACCTGTTTCACATCTGTCCGATAACTTCTCATTTATTTCTATAAAATGGCAAAAAAAAATACCATGATGACAGTCAAGATAATTTTGTTGTTTCTGGTTTTATGAAAAGCTAACAAACAACCATAGTAATATGTTACCTTCAGAAGTACTGCTGGACGTGTTGTGACCGCTGTCTTGCTGCGAAGACTCAAGAGATGATGAAGCAGCACTCAGTTGTTTCCCACTCATTGGACTTCTAAAGGCATTCTGACACTCTAGAGGTGGGGAATCATTCAGGGTTGGTGGTGATGGGAGATTAGATCTAGGAAGCATGATGGTAGATCCACTAGTGTCTGAATCTGACTTGGAGACCATTCTCTTCTTGATTCTGAAGAAACATTGTATAAAGTAAGCCTTAGGATTGATTCACACTATAGAGGACGGTCACGCTCTGCTTTCTCTCCGCTCACAGTCCGGTCAAATATTATCACATGCATTGCAATGGAAGCATTCACACTGACAGTAATGGTCCAGTATCACTTTTCGGTCCAGTAAAACTTCTCTTACTATAAGATAGGTATGTGGAATAAGGAGGAAAAAATAATGTTAGTGCTGCTGCTAGAGATGATAATGATCCATTTTGAGTGGTACCTCGGTTCCCGAACGACTCCCTTCTTGAACATTCGGGTCTCAAACATATTGTTTGAGAAAAAAAAGTTGAACATAAACTCGGTTCCAGAGCCAATTTGTTGTGGCGAACTACCGAAATAATCTGACTGATGACCCAAACGACCCTTGTTGAAGCTTTTCGTGAACTGATTCGGTTTTAGGACAGCCTTCTGGAATGGATTAAGTTCGAGAACCGAGGTACACCTGAATTAAAAAAAAAATATATTCCTTACCTTCTGAGACCTCTTCCATATTCCACCTCACTTTGAAGATCAGACTGATACTCGGCTTCTTTGCACAACTTCCGAGCCTTTATAAAGTCACCTGAAGTTGAGATGAACGAAAGAGTAAGCCTGATTAGTTTTTAAAGTAATTTACGGGAACTTTTTTTTACGTAGTACGTATCTACAAAACATGAGCGCCACCTATGCAGTGATATCTCTATTGTGCCAATATTTGTTACCAGGCCTGTTGACAGCTTAAGTACTGAGTTAGTATTTAGATGAAATGCATCACAAAATCTCTCTCTCTCTCTCTCTCTCTCTCTCTCTCTCGTGTAAGAAGATGAGCATATGTAAAGTTCAAAATTAACTTTAAAAAAAATCAGTATAGTGACACTTCATGACTACAAAATCATACATACATATATTAAAATCATACCACTGAAATATGAGCACACTTACCACATTTACTTAGAATCCTTACAGGATACTTTGCCCAATCATCTTGAGGATCCACCATCACTTTTATGGATTTTGCAATCTTTGCTGTGTTGCAAAAAGGTGGCCAGTAACATGAATTGTTATCATCAAAGAGCCACTTTTGGGGAACCACGCTGTCACGGGTTCAGGTTGTTATACCACAATTTATTTATGTGTAGAACTCGTGATGATAAATCTGTAGGATAATTACAAGCCTTCCGACACCAACCTCTTTTCACTCACCTTCGGGAGGCTCTGTATCACCTAAGTTTTAAATCTAATGTACCCAGAGTGTTTGGCAAAGTAAACAAGTCTAGCAAGCTTCTTTAGTTTATTTAAATAAGCTCACCCTGAAAAAGAAGTCATCATTAAGACTCACACACCATTCACTCGCTAACCTGGCTATAAAACTTAATTGTAAGCCTTACGAGTTTCCTTACTCCACTTAAGAACTTCCTACTCTTAAGGATGTAGTGTGGGTGCGGGCGCGCGCGGGCGTAGGCGTGGGCGTGCGCGTAGGTGCAGGCGTGGGCGTGCGCAGGCGTGGGCGGCTCACGTGGGTTCACAAGACAACTCCACTTACCACCACTCTTCCACCTCAGCTCCACCGCCGGTTTCTTCTGCAAAGAAACTCCAAGAAACTCCACCTCTCTCCACACAGCTAGACTCAGCCTCTCCACTCAGAGACAACTCCACTTAGCTAGCTCAGAGAAACTCCACTCAGAGACAACTCCACTTAGCTAGCTCAGCCTCCACTCAGAGACAACTCCACTTAGCTAGCTCAGCCTCCACTCAGAGACAACTCCACTTAGCTAGCTCAGAGAAACTCCACCTCTCTCCACACAGCTAGACTCAGCCTCTCCACTCAGAGACAACTCCACTTAGCTAGCTCAGCCTCCACTCAGAGACAACTCCACTTAGCTAGCTGAGCCTCCTGAGACCACGTGGCGTCCACCTTGGACTCCACTCCACACAGCTAGACTCAGCTTCTCCACACAGCTCGCCGAGTAGCCTCCTCCACTTACCTCCACTCCACTTACCACCAGTTTCTTCTCAAAGAAACTCCACGCAATCCCTCGCCTCACCATTGCAACTGCAGTCCACCAGACTATGCAAGATTGCAATAGCGATGCGAGAAACAACGTGGAAAAAGAAATTCACCCCCAACCTTGACCTCTCTCAGCCGCGACCCCACCAAGACTGACCGTCTCGCGGCATGGGGCGGGCTGGGTCACGTGCTACCTGGCCCGGGTCACCGACCTGCCATACGCCGCCATATTAAGTCTTCGGTAAGACTTAATTCGTATAATATAACCTTACTCTCACAAGGCCATAAATATTACACATCATGCAACTATCCCTACAATTAAGTAGTCCTGCTTGCATGCAGAAAATGTCTCCCAGCCTGATAATACCCCCCATGGATATAATGCAATCTGGATTCTACCCACACTCCTTGTCTCGATGAGCAAATCTGATTGGTTCCGGCATGTTTTGTTTATGACGTACCCAAGGAATATTCCACGCCGAAGCGTCCCCAGCCGTGTCACGTAGACACCCAGAAAATTTTCCAGGACCTTACATTCCAAACCCATGACGAGTTGCCTCTGCTCTCGCAGGCCAAAATTCCACCCATGACACACGCTGACTTCCCCTAGATGATCAAAGGCACCACTGCGTACCCTTTCTCTTTCTCACTCATTTTAATCTGCTAAAACATGATTCAATGAATATGTGATCGAAAAACAATGGAATATACGTACTGGTAATGTTATGACATCAGTAGTAATAGTGGCAATAGTTGTTGATATATTTATATTGTTTTTATTTTGTTGATGAATGACGAGTTTCTGTATATTACTGTTGGTGGCTAGTATGTATCATAGGAAAAGCAGCATATTTGGATCCAAGTGAGAAGAGAATGTATTTTTTCTCGATGTCTTTGTAAGACAAATATTAAAATTTTTTACTTAAGATACTCACTTTGTAAATACCCAGTGAACCAGATTCTTGGGGATATTCATACAGGTCCTCATAAGTTTCAAATGAATGGTAAAGTACAAAGATATCAGAGTCGTTTTCATACTTCATAATATTCAGTACATTACACACTCTGTTGTCAATCATTACTCCTGAATTGGAGATGTTAAGTTTCACAATAAATTTCTCAAGATACAGTGCTTTAAACTGAGTGCATTTATCATCATTTATAAGGGGTCCATCATCATGATTCAGTTTGACAAATGGATATGTTATTATTTGCTTTGCTGATGAGGAAAACTTCTTTTCATGTAGTCTATTAACAATTTGACTGAGGATACAGTTGGGCTTCCTTAACAGTTTCTTCAAGGACCCCAAGTAGTTTTCAAATGGAAACGCAGAAAACTTGTCTAAAGATCCATATTTGTACACATCGTCAGTCAAGTGTATTAGATTATGTATGTTATAGACTATGTGTCTCTTTCCAAACAAAAGTTCAAAATGCTTTATGAAAGAATTTATGTATTTCTTTGCCAATTCTAGATTCTGAGGATCACAATGTTGAGACAATAATGTTATATTAGCACTTAGTAAGAGAAAATTCTTATAGATATTCACATCAACATTGGTCATAAGACAAACAGGTCTAGTGTATGATAGAAAAGTTCTCAACTCTGTAGCTTTATATCTGTCTAGATAATTCATTGATCTAGGTTTTCTGCTGAATTCATCAGGCATGTACTTGGCAAATTCATTAAGCATTGTGGAAATCTTCTCTTTACTTTGTGAACCAATCCTAGTTAGCAGAGGTCCTTTGAACCACAGGTGCATTAACTTTCTCATAATGCCTAAGTAAATGAGATGCATGGGATCCAAGACAAATTGACTAACAAGGCCAACATTCAGTCTGACAAGTGGATTCGAATTTTTGTGGTGATCATAATCATTCATTGCTGAAAAATTTTGTCCGTTCGTAACTGAGCATTCAATTTATGAAAGGTCATTGCTCTGTCGTAGACCCCTTGCTGCATACACCTTTCACAACTGCTGTACCCTGTATGTGATATTATGCATTTTAAGTACTGTCTTGCAGGGGCATCACAAATAAAGCAATGGATTCTTACTAAGTAATTGATGCCCTTGAAGTCAAATCCATTTTTTAGTGTAACTGCCTCGTCAATGAATTCTTTTATTAAGTAATCTTCAAGATTATTCGGTTTTCCCTCTCCCCAAAAAATACCTATTGGGAATGGATCTGAGGAAATGTCACACTCTGTACAGAATTGAACTAGAATTGGCCATAATTGTTTCCCTGAGCTCTTGAATAAAGGAAGTCCATCACAGTTAACTTTCAGGAGAATGTACGTGACTTTGCTTCTTTGTCGCTCAGATAGAGATTCAATGAATTCATTAAGACCATTCAACAACCCAAAATGAAAATATTCACCTCCAGAAATTATTTTAATTTTGTCAGAAAGATTTGATGGTGTTTTACATAATGTGCGGGGATCTAAAGGCAACAGTGAATCATAGTGATTATTTAGAATTCCAAGAAGTTCCCTTAAAGCCGAATGGTTTATTTGATATTTGATAGCCCATTCAACTAATAAGCTTTGGGCAGACAAACTCAGATTATTTTCAATTTCACTGCAAGCTACATGATCTGAGTCAGAAGATTCACTCGTGCAAGTAAAGAAATTAATTTGTTGTGCCTCGAATGATTCATCCATTACTGACGTTTCATTGGCAGCGGCACCTTCTGTCCTTTCTGTGTACTGAGCAGGACCAACAATTTCATTACCACTACTACTTGGTAACGAGGTAATGGGCTTTGCATCACCCTGGAAATATTCTTCATATTTACGCTTTTCCCGTCTTTGTCGACTCCATCTAGACGACATGGTCATACAGTACTAGGCACTGGTTAAAAAGTGTGGTCCCACCCGGCGATACCGAATTATAATCGAGAATACTAAGTAAGTAGAAGTCCCGCCACCATGACTTGGTAACAGTGATTGCTCTTTCTATGATACACGACAATTATCCCAACATCAATGTGGCTTATAATGATTTTATTTGGTACACAAAAAAATTATTTGAAAGCTGACCAGAAGCCATAAGACAGCCTGATGCAACACATATGATTAAATTTCACACAGATACTTGTACCTATTGATCAATGCAAGCCAAAAAACTACGGGCATGAGTGAGCAATTAATTCTTCATTGTAAAGTGGTACTTACAAACAAAGAAATCAGAGTATATGAATGTTTGAGAAAGGCAGTAGTAGCAGCTGGTGAGGCCTGAGGCAGCGTGGGATGGTGATCGAGGTGTTGGCGCGAATAACAGTTCCAATATTCTTCACTTGGTCGGGAAAAAATGTCTAAACTTTGCTGATGAGTTGATTTCTCCTTCAATAATTCGTATTTTTCTTAATAAATTAAGTTTGCAATTATTTCTTTATAAAAAGTTGCAGTAACATGTCAAGTGAAACAATTCACATATATAATTTTTATAAGTCTTACTTTACCTTCAAATGATTTTAATGTTTACATCTTCTTCTTCAGAAGCTAGTGTGACCACGCCTTCAGTGGCATGTTTTGCTAGCGCTAGCGGTAGACGAATGTAGGTACTAAGAAACTATCGTTTATTCAGTATATATGCAACGAAAAAAACTATTGCACTTCTTTTTTCAATGACGTTTTATGAGTATGAGAAAAATAGGATAGACGACAATACAAGAAAACACCCATATATAAATTTTAATTCGATGCAAATATAGCATTTACTTCTCGCATGACATAAATGGAACGCCACCAAAACAAATCTTTCTACAAAGGCCGAAAACATGAATAGTTAAATTCATTGGTCCCATGACGCTATTATAAGTCTCATGGAAAAAGTTCGTGAGCAGAAGAAGAAGAGAAGTGCTTCCTCCATATATATATATATATATATATATATATATATATATATATATATATATATATATATATGTAGTGGCAAAATGGCGCGAACCATTCAGTTGCCAGATGGAAGGCTAGACCAGAAGGTTATCCTGGCAGTGTCAGTCCTTTAAAGCCTTCGGACAAGTGGTTTGACAAAATGGCGCGAACCATTCAGTTGTCAGATGGAAGGCTAAACCAGGATGTGTATCCAGGCTGTATTGAGTCCACTAAGGCCTTCATTGTAAGAGGAAGAGGATAGAGATAATCCAACTCCACTCTTGTCTGCTTTATTTTAGAAAAACATTGACATATATACAACACGGAGAAATAAAGATACAATTATGTGATGTTGTTTATGTGATGATGTGAATGGTAGTGTAGATGGAGTAATGAAAGTGTGTGTAGAAAGAATGTAATATATAAGTGTATGCACGTGTATGTACAGGAGTGTGTTGTATAGTGTATATATATGAGTGTTACAACCATGTATCTGACGGGCCAACTACCATCATCTCGCTAGTTGCCTCGCCAATGTCCACTGCCTTCACCACCTCTTTTGCGGCCAAACCGCTCGTCTACTCCCTCGCTACCTACCATACGGCGTTCGGGGAGCCAATGGGACGACGCCAGCACCACCACCACTTCAGCTACTATTCCTGGAGCTTCGGATGGCCGACTCCAGCTCAAGGATCGAGTTGGAGGCGAGATGACCTCCTACTCCCGTGCACACTAGCCTGGCAGAGTCACCTCACCTCTCCTAGCGACTGCCTGCCTCGCTAGACCTACAATCTCCGCTGTACCATTGGGACTGTTACCAGCTCGCTAAGTAGCCTTTTTGTTTCATAATTTCTTTTCCCTTGCGACGTAGTTGATTATCCTTATGTGTTGGTTAGATTAGATTTTGTAGATAGATAGGATTTACTTATTTTTGGGGACTTTTGGGAATATAAAGCCAAAAAAGATTTATTTTTGTTATTAATGAACCTATAAGAC
>JAPQNM010000043.1:21940260-21953944 GCA_029783475.1 Metacarcinus magister | reverse complement strand
AGGAATACAAAGGAATACAAAGGAATAACAGGCAACAACAGCCCTGGTGGGCCTTACAAGGTTGCCTGTGTAGCTACTCTACTTCTATATTCTCTACAAGTCTGAGGTAAAGGATAGTAAAGTGGAAGGCTCCTCCCCACCCACCTCTCCCTCCGGCAAACGCCGGCAGGAAAAAAAGTGGTTAAAGAAACACCTGCGCAGAAGTAGTAATAAAAACTGCGCAGGAAATTTGATAGTATAGTGTGAAAAAGAAAGAAAAAGGCTATCTATCACTATTTAAAATTCATCATTAACGAAGCGGGTAATAAGTTAGGTTAGGTTTTGTCATCAAGTACTTATCGAGTTTAGCTTTAAAAGTTTCAATCGTATTACTGTTGACTACCTGTGCTGGGAGAGAGTTCCATACATTAACTATTCTATTGAAGAAAAAGTGTTTAGATTCTTCCGATCTGAAGGCTTTACCGATTATTTTGAATCCATTGTTTCTTGTGTTTCTTTCCCGATCAACAATTACGTAATCGCTTATATTGACGTTATCGAAACCACGAATCATTTTGAAAACTTCTATTAGGTCTCCCCGTAATCTACGTTTCTCTAAACTGAACAGATTGAGCTCCTTCAGTCGTTCCTCGTATGGCTTATTGCGCAGTCGCGGAATCATTTTTGTGGCTCGTCTTTGGACTCTCTCCAGCTTTACAATGTCTTTTCTATAGTAAGGTGACCAAAACTGAACGCAATATTCGAGATGCGGACGTACGAGGGAATTGAACAGTGTCAGGACGACTTTATCAGATTTAAACTCGAAGGTTCTGCCAATGAAACCAATTAATTTGTTAGCGGTTTTAACGGCTTCTGAGCAGTGTTTGCCTGGTTTGAGGTCGCTACTAATAGTTACACCCAGGTCTTTTTCTTCATTAACTTTAAGAAGTTCGGTACCGTTCATTGAATAGTTAGTTGAGCGTGATATGCAGCACAACTGGTGCCCTGCGTATTATTATTCAGAATCACAAAGTGTGGAAGGTTTCGTACGCGGACGGAATTAGAGCCAATCACAGCGCGAGCTGATCCAAGGCAAGTATTGCTAATAATTATAATAATAACGATATATACTTTATTTAGTGTTTTGTATAATACAGTTGACAACAGATTAGAGGTGGCGAGCCTTGCAGTCTTCCTTATCCCTATACTTGATAATTGTGTGTTATGGTTGTGAAGAAACGGGTCTGTGTTGGGTGAGACGGAACCTTAAACACACACACACACACACACACACACACACACACACACACACACACACACACACACACACCACACCACACCAGGGCGGCAGTCACGAGGTGTGGCCATTGTTTGGCTCACCCCCTCCATTTTCTCTCTCTCTCTCTCTCTCTCTCTCTCTCTCTCTCTCTCTCTCTCTCTCTCTCTCTCTCTCTCTCTCCGCTCTCTCTCCTCTCTCTCTCTCTCTCGCTCTCTCTCCGCTCTCTCCTCTCTCTCTCTCTCTCTCTCTCTCTCTCTCTCTCTCTCTCTCTCTCTCTCTCTCTCTCTCTCTCTCTCTCTCTCTCTCTCTCTCTCTCTCTCTCTCTCTCTCTCTCTCTCTCTCTCTCTCTCTCTCTCTCTCTCTCTCTCTCTCTCTCTCTCTCTCTCTCTCTCTCTCTCTCTCTCTGTCTCTCTGTCTGTCTGTCTGTCTGTCTGTCTGTCTGTCTGTCTGTCTGTCTGTCTGTCTGTCTCTCTCTCTCTCTCTCTCTCTCTCTCTCTCTCTCTCTCTCTCTCTCTCTCTCTCTCTCTCCTCTCTCTCTCTCTCTCTCTCTCTCCTCTCTCTCTCTCTCTCTCTCTCTCTCTCTCCTCTCTCTCTCTCTCTCTCTCTCTCTCTCCTCTCTCTCTCTCTCTCTCTCTCTCTCTCTCTCTCAGTGCTGCCATAGTAACCACTAACAGACAGTGTGACTCTCCTCTACTTCTCCCTTTCCTTCCTTATACCTGCTTCCTCCATCGCTCCGTTCCTCCCTGCCTACCCCCTGTCCCTCCCTGCCTACCCCCGTCCTTCCCTGTCTACCCCTTATTCCTCCCTGCCTACTCCTGTACTTCCTTGCTTAGCCCCCGTCCCTGCCTGTCGGTCTCTGCCTCTCCCTCCCTGTCTGTCCCTCCCTGCCTACCCCCTGTCTCTCCCTCTCTGCCTGTCCCTCCCTGCCTGCCCCTGTCCTCCCTGCCTGCCCCTGTCCTCCCTGCCTGCCCCTATCCTCCCTGCCTGCCCCTGTCCTCCCTGCCTGCCCCTATCCTCCCTGCCTGCCCCTGTCCTCCCTGCTTATCTTCCATCCCGCCTCGCTTCGTTCCCGCGCCCCAGTGGTCCCATCAAGGGTCTTGCCGAGGGAGCGCTGCGGTTAACTACTTTAAGAGGATTTTCTGTAAGGGAGAAGCGTCGTCAGCATTACGGGGATGATGACGGGCGACCTTAATTGGCCTCGTGATCTGTGTGTGTATGTGTGTGTGTGTGTGTGTGTGTGTGTGTGTGTGTGTGTGTGTGTGTGTGTGTGTGTGTGTGTGTGTGTGTGTGTGTGTGTGTGTGTGTGTTCTTAACTATCTTTTTACTCGTACTGTACAGGTTAAAATTACGTCCTTTCTTTAATAGCCAGGGCGGGATTTACCTACTTATGGACCCTAGTTCAAACTCATCAGTGGGTCCCAAATTTTTTTAGAAATGGCCTACTATGCCTATTGGTAAATCCGGCCCTGTTAATAGCAATAGGATTCACAGATTGTCAGTCACTAGCATGTTTCTCTCAACACGAAATTACAATGATCACTCTAACTAACTTTCAAAACTCACTAGGCAGAGGGCGAGATTCGAACTCTGGGCCAGTAGAGAGTAAAAATAGAACCCTGCTACTGCACCACCAAGCTTGGAAACTTTTAGTAAGGAAGGAATGCGTCAACTCTTTTTCATTCTTACTGTTTTCATCATTCATCGGTTCACTCAAAGGAAGGTGGCGCAGCGAGGTAATGGTGCGTGTCAGCGTCTGGGTGGCGTTGGGAGTCTGAGGGAGAGGGAGAGGAAGGGAGGGAAGGGTGAGGCGGGGAAGGCAAGGGACGGCAGGACGTGCGGTATCAACGTAAACTAACCATTAACAGAAATTCACGAATAGGAAGCATATAAACACCAAGGAAGTGATACAGGTGTTAGGATACAGTCACACACGTATACGTAGACACCACCCTTGCTATCATCACCATTACATTCACCGCATTCCCCTCACCACCTCACCACACCACAGTATACTCCTCTCTCTCCCATTCCTTACCACACACGACAACCAGTCCTTTTTTTACCTCTCACCATCTCCAGCAGCGCCTCCGTGTTTCTAAGCATCTCCTAGCAATGGGCAGCGAGGAGGATAAAGAAGCCTTAGTCGTTTTCCTTGGTGGTGTCGTGGGGCTGAGTGAGGTCGGGTTGGATGGCGTCGGGTATTGAAGTGTGTTTGCTGAAGCGGCGAGGCTCTACTGTTGGCCGTGCAGCGCTAATTGGTGGCCTCTGTTTAGTCATGGCAACTACTGTGTCAACAAACCCCATCCTACGTGTGTCTACCAGCTAGCTACTCAGGTTGTTGTGTTCAGAGGCCTTACTTCACGTCTTTTTATCTTGTTTTTTCTTCTCTCTCTCTTTATCTCTCTCTCTCTCTCTCTCTCTCTCTCTCTCTCTCTCTCTCTCTCTCTCTCTCTCTCTCTCTCTCTCTCTCTCTCTCTCTCTCTATTTATCTATCTATCTATCTATCTATCTATCTATCTCTGTCGTGTGATGTCATCTTTACTCGTTTTTTTCATATTATTCTGTAGCTTCTTTCTCTTCTTTTTTCGTATTGATGTATCTTGGTGGTGGTGGTGGTGGTGGTGGTGGTGGTGGTGGTGGTGGTGGTTGCTGTGGTGGTTGTGTGTTTGTTTGTTTGTGTATCTGTTTGTTTGAATGTCTGTTTGTTTATCGGTATGTTAGCAAGTTCCTGACAACACCCCATGTAACTTAATCAACATGACCACCCACCCTTGATTTCGACTTGATTTTGAGAAGTAAAGGTCAAGGAGAATTAAAAGTCGCCATTAATATTCGATTTGACATCATCTTAAAGTCAGTAATCAGAAATATAACCATAGAAGAGGTGGAGTAAGTAAAGTTATGAAAAAATATATTTACAAACAATAGGAACTTCAATGAAAAGCATAAAAAACTAAATTAATAGTGCTTAAGTATACGTGGCTTTTGAAAGAGATAAACGGCTATTACCAGGAACGTTTGATTTAATATTAATGAAACAGTTGGGTAATAGCGTGATATTGGGTGTAATACTATATGAGTCAGAAACATGAGCCAAAAACAATTAGAAAGAAACATTTAGAAAGACCAGAAAAGTGAGTATAAACAAGAATGCTGAATAATATAAGAGCAGTGAAGAGTTTATACAAATAGTTTGAGACGAGAGAAAGCAGATCCCGGATGTGAAGGCAAGATAAGGAGTGTTTGAGGAGTCATGTTTTGAAAGGAGAGAAATTTCTTTAAAATGTATTAGTGAATGTGAGATTAACAGACCAAAAGAAAGGAGGAAGTCAATGCTGGATACTTGGCGACCTAAGGACAAGGAAAGGATAACACAAAACTGATCCATGAATAGACTTACCTTCTGAAAAAATACCATATAAAAGAACATCGGAAATGAGGCAACGAAATAGTGCAGAATGTGAATGTTTGGCAAGGCGCAGTGCGGTCAACGGTATGGAAACGTCACCCCAAGCACGGGATGGCTGTAACAGAAGTTAAGTCATGCATCCAGTGAATCGGGAAACTATATTCGTTGAATTATATGTTGTCAGGAGGAAAGCAATGAAGACAAGGAGGCAACCGTGGCCGGACCTAAGCAGTGGTGGGCGTCCGGTATGGTCGGTGTAAACTAATCGTTGTTTCTAAATATGCATGACAAAATACTAACTTATGGAAGATACAGAGTTACACGCGTCTAAAATAGATAGTTCCATAGGAATAAATTATATGAAAAATTAAGTTTTTGTAAATATATTTCATGTAGAATACTTAACAGTGCTTAACGGAATCGTCAACAACACTCCATCCTTCCACTACATGTTAAAGCAAATTATCGTCAAACACTGAACTATCAAAGGAACGACGTCACGTGTTGCAGCGCCTGAACACCAAGGTCCGGGACACACTAGTCGTACGTATCACACAGAGCAGCGCCATCATTGCCTTCCCTGCGTGGCTGTGCTGTGTGAACCCGAGCCCGTGTGTGTGTGTGTGAGGCAGAAAACGCCTACCAAGGGCTGAACTCTGGCACACTGTTCATATACATTGCTATCTGTTTACGTAACATTATGTGTAGATAAATTGGTAATGCACAATGTTGTTTCAAATTCTTTCATTAAATGTTAAAATGATTTTCATACTGGAAGATAAAGGACTATACATTGATATCATACACATGCACGTACCCAAGATATGGGAAACAGAAGCACACACTCATTGTGACTAACGACGACAAACCAATTTATTTGAAGCAGGTGTTACGTAAGCTGCACTGTACCTTGACTGTGTTTGGCAGCTTTGACATATTTTACAACAATTATGTCAAATACTGCTGGAGTCATTCTTTAGGTAGCCTCCATGCAACACCACTGACCCTGCTGCCACACTCTTACCATAAACACTCAATATTCACCACGAAGCAGCTGTTCAATCAACTGCTCCCGTGACCAAACTCTTCGTGTTATGTCCAGAGCACGGCTGGCGGCGATGGTGGCCATGTGGCGTTCATCCATCAAAAAGTGGAGAAGCGCGGAGTAGACCATGTACGCTACGGACATTAGCTTTGGTCCAAACTCTTCCACCTCCCATGGATTGACTGACGCCTTGAATGACGCTCCTCCGTGTGATATGTACTAGAGCGAAGCGTAGTAATGTGAAGGGAACCCAATGAAAAGTGGAGTTTGAAGTTAAGGGCTGGAGGAGGGGAAGAAGAAGAAAAAGAAGAACAAGAACAACAACAACAACACCACCACCAACAGCACCAACAGCACCAACAGCACCAACAACAACAAAGGAAGGATTCATAGTCTTGGTGAAGGTAAGGAAGCAGAGGATAAAGAAGCGAAACAAAAATAACAGGAACAAGAAGAAGGGAAGAATGTTAAGTCTTGGTGAAGCGTGAGGGCGAACAAGAGGAAAGTGATGAGGCTGAGAAGGATGAGGTCAGTCAGGCTTGCCGGCAGACACACCATCAAAGGCTGCTGGTGGTGGGGGGAAGGAAGGAAGGAAGGAGGGATGAGCCAGCCGCTGCTATCATCCTTGAGGGCATGGTGGTGGTGGTGGTGGTGGTGGTGGTGGTGGTGGTGGTGGTGGTGGTGGTGGTGATGTGGTGGTGGTGATGCAGAGTTCATACCACTTTGACCCCTATGACTAGTTCCCTTCTCAGCTTCCTGCATCTTCATCCCTTTCCCTCTTCCTACTACTCTCCTCTCTCTCTCTCTCTTTCCTTCCTTCTTTCATTTGTTCCTTCCTTTCTTTCATGTTAGTCATATATTTTTTCGTTTATCCTTTTTGCCTTCATTCTCTGCCCTGCCCTCCATCTCCTCCCTTTCCTTTCCCATCTTCTCTTCTTTTTTTATCATCAGCTCTCTATTCCTGCTTCCAATTAATTACATTCTTTGGTTTTTATTCCTTCTTTCCTTCTTTTATTCTCTTTTTCATCTCAAAATGTCCTTTTTTTCATCCTTATAATATCTTCCTTTCTGTCTTCTCCCTATTCTCCCTTTCCATCCCTCCCTTCGTTTTTTTTTTCCCTCCATCTCTCTCTTCCTTCTTTTTTTTCTTCTTCTTGCCATCTCTTACCTCCCATTCTTCCATTTGCCACTTTCTTTACTATTTCCTCCCTTTTCCTCCTTCTTTCTCCTCCTCTTCTCCTTGCTTTCCCATCCTTTCCTTCCTTTTATTTGCCTGTGGATGTCTCCCGTGATGACTGGATGCTGTGGAAACGAACCAGAAGTAGGAGATGAAAGGTGGAAGCTACACGGATGATAGGAAATAAACGAGCCAATTAAGGATGCACTTGAAGATGAAAATATATGAAAGGAAAAAAATATAAAATGTTACACTTAGGGAACATAAAAAAAATAAGAGAAATAAGACAAAATACTTGGTAATATAAACAAAATAGTGGTGATGGTGGTGGTGGTGGTGATGATGTTAGTGCCTTGTGATGATATTATGAGAGAGAGAGAGAGAGAGAGAGAGAGAGAGAGAGAGAGAGAGAGAGAGAGAGAGAGAGAGAGAGAGAGAGAGAGAGAGAGAGAGAGAGAGAGAGAGAGAGAGAGAGAGTGAAAAAAAAATGGTCCAGCCGTTTCTCTTTTTACTTTTCTTGTCATTCTTCCACCTACGCATACACCTGCCAAGCAATCTACACCTGCCTACTAATTGACATATGTGCTCGGATTCTAAGTAACACGCAAACACCTTTCACATCCACCACCTGTACACTTCTTCATCTCTTTACCTACATATCTACACATGTCCTACCTCTGATACATACACACTTACACTTCTGTCCTAAATCATTCACTTACCACACCTGTTCTGCCTTAACCTAACACACTTACACACCTTTCCCTTCCTTATTTACATAACTATACATTCGTACTGTTCAAGCATTTACACACTTCCAATATCAACCATCATTTACATATTATACACTTGATCAACCTCATTAGATCTGTATACACCTGTCTTATTTATTTTACATATATACTCGTCCTACACATAACATACATGCATACATTACATAATTACACACATACATACATAACCTATTAATTCTTGCTCATACGTAATTACACACTTGTATATCTGTTTAAGTCTCCACGCATCCACTCCTTCATTACATTGCTCCTTTGTATCCCAACACACATCCAATTTTAAGTTCCTCAGAAGTGATGATGTTGCTTTTGATCCTAACATCTCACTCTAAGCGGCTCTCAAGGTCTTTGGCGGGAATAAAAACAAAACCCACTCAGATGCTACATAAACAAGGATCAGTAGATAGGAAGGTCATCCATCATCCAATAAGAAGACACAACGTTGATTCATCACTAACCAATGGGAAGGCACGGATTCATCTCCATATTACATAACAAAAACTAAAAACACACACACAAAAAAAAGTAAGCGATGATTTTTTTTGTGTGTGTTTTTTAGTTTAGTTTAGTTTAGTTTAGTTTAGTTTAGTTTAGTTTTTGAACAAGAACAAGAACAAGAACAAGAACAAGAACATGAACATGAACATGAACATGAACATGAACATGAACATGAACATGAACATGAAGATGAAGATGAAGATGAAGATGAAGAAAAAGGAGATGAAGAAAAAGGAGATGAAGAAAAAGGAGATGAAGAAAAAGGAGATGATGATGATGATGATGATGATGATGATGATGATGATGATGATGATGATGATGATGATGATGATGATGATGATGATGATGATGATGATGATGATGATGATGATGATGATGATGATGATGATGATGATGATGATGATGATGATGATGATGATGATGATGATGATGATGATGATGATCATCATCATCATCATCGCTTCCACTGCCACTGCGTGGCAGTGGAAGCGAGAATAATGGTAATTCCTGTACTGATCGACAATGAAGGAATGTCAATGTATCGGAAAATTTGTATCACATTTAAACCCAGACGACGGAAACGCTATATTAATGTTATTGTTATTATCATTATCATTATTATTGTTATCATTATTATTAGTAGTAATAGTAATAGTAGCATCTTTATTATCATTACTATCATTATTATTACTATTATTATTTCTTTATTACTACAATTATCATCATCATTATCATTATTATACAATCTTTATCATCCTCGATATATTTCCATCACCAGCGAACAAATTATCTATCGCTGTTCTACAACGATCAATAAAAGCAATGAACTTCAAAGAGAGAAACTAATACGTCGCTCCAGGAACTCCATCACACAAACAAGGAGGAACACTCTTAGGCAACACCACTTTTTAAGCACAAATTACTGGAAAACGATACCCAAGCGTCACTCCTTCCTCCCTGTCCCCTGCCTCTCCCGGCTTTCCTTCCCTCCTTTTGCTTTCCCTAGAGACCCTGAATTTTCCCTCAGCTGTAAATTCTCACTCGCAGAACCTGGTAACTTTGACTCCCTCTCATTCCTCTCATTCCCCTCTCCTCATTCTCTTTCTATGCCTTTCTTGCTCTTCTTTTTCCTCTTCGTCGTCATCTTTCACATACTTCTCCTCCACCACCTCCTCCTCCTCCACCTCTTTCTCTTTCTCTTTCTCTTTCTCCTCCTCCTCCTCCTCCTCCTCCTCCTCCTCCTCCTCTTCCTCCTCCTGCTCCTCCTCCTCCTCCTCCTCCTCCTCCTCCTCCTCCTCCTCCTCCTCCTCCTCCTTCAAAAGACGTCGCTAGTGGCCTGACATCGCTTGCCAGGAAGTAGTGGTAGCAGTAGTGGTAGTGACAGTAGTGACAGTATGGTCTTGGTTGGCGTTCCTTTCCCTGCCAGCCATGGCTGGGGAGAGAAGCCTTCACCCTTACTATCCTTTATCCTTCACTCTAGAGTAGATAGTGTAGTCTCACAAACAGCCTCGTAAGGGCCAGCAGGCCTGTTGTTGTTTGTTCTTCCTATGTGTTCCTATGTGTTCCTATGTGTTCCTCCTCCTCCTCTTCTTAGGTCGTTCGCATCCCTTCGCTCTCTCCCACAGCCACAAGTAGGTCAGGAAAGCCTCGTAAAATTCCAATACTCCTGCAACGTTAGAGAGAGAGAGAGAGAGAGAGAGAGAGAGAGAGAGAGAGAGAGAGAGAGAGAGAGAGAGAGAGAGAGAGAGAGAGAGAGAGAGAGAGAGAGAGAGAGAGAGAGATTCAGATTGTTTATTATCCACAAAAGTGGTTCTTACACAAGTTACAAGCAAAATACTTAACTTAATACCGGTATGTAATACAATAAAATTGTAAAATTCTCGTCCTTAATAAAAATACAGCATATAAATGCTAAGTCAATATAAAATAAAAATAAAGACATGAAGATCAAACATGCAGCACATAAAATCAATATATTTACATATAAAAGAAATACCATGAATATAAAATAAACCTAACAAAATATGTTCTCGGTTAAAAGAATTTTTTTCAGTCCAGCTTTAAAAGAGTTTAGATTTGTTTCATGTGTAAGGGAGGGGGGGGAGAGCATTCCACAGTCTGGCTCCCAATATGGCGGTGTGCCTATCACCAGTGTGTGTATTGGTGCGTTGCACATGCAGGCTGTGCCCCTGTCTAGTGACACTACTGGTGATATCTTGTCTGTTTCTTAATGATACAAACCAGTCAGGATAAAACCCTCGTAAAATCTTGAATATTGTTGTACCCACTTCAAAAACCTTTTTCTCTTTTATTCGTAACCATTGGAGTTCATCATAAAATGGAGATATATGATCATATTTGTTGACACCACCTATGGCAATCCTCACTGCGAAATTTTGCAACTTTTGAATACTAGATATAATGTATCATTTGTAGTGCCCCATATTCTAATACAATAATTAATTAGGCTTAAGACAATCGCCTGTATCACCATGGTCCTGCTTTTCTTATCTAATTTATCACTTATTCTACTTGCAAACATTAAAATCCCCATCACTTTCTTGTTCAACTCATTTATGTGGACATCAAAAAGCATATATCTATCGAAGTAAACTCCCAAATTTTTCACGGACTTACTTGGGTATAATACATTTCCATTAAAGTTCACAGTCATGTTTGGGGGAATCTGAGATAAAAGCTGGCGATTTCCTATAAAAATACATTGAGTCTTGGAGGAGTTAAACATGAGACCATTGTTTAGATAAAATATTCTACATTGTGCCAGAGTTTCCTCGGTATCCTTAATAAGCCGATCAAGATTCTTAATCGTTCTAGAATGTAAGAATTGCGTATCGTCTGCATACTGTACCAAGAAACCGTTAACATTTGCAGATAAATCATTGACATATATATTAAATAAGATTGGACCAAGAATCGAACCTTGTGGGACCCCATAGTTAATAAATGTCTTTTTAGATGTATGATTATCAAGGTGAACTAAAAAGTGGTTCTTACACAAGTTACAAGCAAAATACTTAACTTAATACCGGTATGTAATACAATAAAATTGTAAAATTCTCGTCCTTAATAAAAATACAGCATATAAATGCTAAGTCAATATAAAATAAAAATAAAGACATGAAGATCAAACATGCAGCACATAAAATCAATATATTTACATATAAAAGAAATACCATGAATATAAAATAAACCTAACAAAATATGTTCTCGGTTAAAAGAATTTTTTTCAGTCCAGCTTTAAAAGAGTTTAGATTTGTTTCATGTGTAAGGGAGGGGGGGAGAGCATTCCACAGTCTGGCTCCCAATATGGCGGTGTGCCTATCACCAGTGTGTGTATTGGTGCGTTGCACATGCAGGCTGTGCCCCTGTCTAGTGACACTACTGGTGATATCTTGTCTGTTTCTTAATGATACAAACCAGTCAGGATAAAACCCTCGTAAAATCTTGAATATTGTTGTACCCACTTCAAAAACCTTTTTCTCTTTTATTCGTAACCATTGGAGTTCATCATAAAATGGAGATATATGATCATATTTGTTGACACCACCTATGGCAATCCTCACTGCGAAATTTTGCAACTTTTGAATACTAGATAATAATTTATCATTTGTAGTGCCCCATATTCTAATACAATAATTAATTAGGCTTAAGACAATCGCCTGTATCACCATGGTCCTGCTTTTCTTATCTAATTTATCACTTATTCTACTTGCAAACATTAAAATCCCCATCACTTTCTTGTTCAACTCATTTATGTGGACATCAAAAAGCATATATCTATCGAAGTAAACTCCCAAATTTTTCACGGACTTACTTGGGTATAATACATTTCCATTAAAGTTCACAGTCATGTTTGGGGGAATCTGAGATAAAAGCTGGCGATTTCCTATAAAAATACATTGAGTCTTGGAGGAGTTAAACATGAGACCATTGTTTAGATAAAATATTCTACATTGTGCCAGAGTTTCCTCGGTATCCTTAATAAGCCGATCAAGATTCTTAATCGTTCTAGAATGTAAGAATTGCGTATCGTCTGCATACTGTACCAAGAAACCGTTAACATTTGCAGATAAATCATTGACATATATATTAAATAAGATTGGACCAAGAATCGAACCTTGTGGGACCCCATAGTTAATAAATGTCTTTTTAGATGTATGATTATCAAGGTGAACTGACATGCTTCTGTTATATAAATAATTGTTAAACCAAAATTCATCAATATTTAGTAGAGAACACTTATGTAGAAGAATTTTATGATGTACAGAATCAAAGGCCTTTGAGAGGTCACATAAGGTTAACATCGAAATTTTCTTGTTGTCCATATTTTCATATATTTTGTCGGTTATAGTTGTTAGAGCTGTCTCCGTTGATAGCTTGGGTCGAAAGCCATGCTGACTATTAGAAAGTAGCTTGTTTGTTTCTAAGTAATCTGACAGTTGTCTAGCAACAATTTTTTCAAGTATTTTAGACACAATGGGTAATAAAGATACAGGTCTGTAGTTACTCACAACATCAGGATCACCATTTTTATATATTGGGACAACCAATGCGTGTTTCCATGACTCGGGGAACACACCGGTCACCAGGGACGTGTTGACTATACAGGTGAGGAAAGGGACTATGACACAGAGCGCATCCCTGAGAAACCGTAAAGCTATGCCGTCCGACCCGATAGAGTTGGTTGCATTAAGGTCTTTAACGATCAAGATTAGTGAGTTAGCGTCTACAGGCTTGGGTCTGAAAGAAGAATTAACATTAATGGTATTTAGATGAGGACCATCAACCGTAACTGCTTCTTCCTTTTTTAATTCTTCCTGAGAACGTCTGTAAGTGGATTCCCCTACGTTAGAAAAGAATTTATTGAAATTTTCGACTTTCTCCTTGATGTTAACAGAATTGTGAGTATTACGCTTGTTTTTCTGATTAGGAATAATTTCACCAAGAACTTTCCAAGTTGCTGATGTATTTCCTTTGCAATCTTTTAACCGATCTTGGTAATGCTCTATCTTAGATGAGCTGATAAGTGTTTTTACATATGTTTTAGCAGTTTTATAGCGTTCTCGCAACTCAGGATTATTTGTATCAAGTTTTAACTTTTTTTGTAGCTCATCACGGTTCTCCATTGCCTCACGAATATCGCCACTCATCCATGGTGCCGGAGTACCTTTCACAGTTTTAGTCACAACAGGGGCACATATTTCAAGACAAACACTAAAAAAATCATTAAAAATATCTACTTGTTTGTTAACGTCGTCAGTTAAAAATATATCCTTCATATAATGCACATTGTCTAAAAGCAGTAGGCAGAAAGTGTCTTTATCGTAGTGTTTCATATCATGAAAAGTTTTTATCACACTTCGCTTGCAAGCGGGAAGCTGAAGAGGAGGAAAGGAACGAGCGGAGGTGTTGGGAGGGAGAGCATAAGAAAGGGGGGGGGAAAATCGGGGGGAGGAAAAAGAGCGCGGAGGAGAGACCATGTCGC
>JAPQNM010000043.1:21927142-21932142 GCA_029783475.1 Metacarcinus magister | reverse complement strand
TTTCCTCCACAACAGCGAGAAAGATATCGCTCTAGCAGGTCCCCAAACTGCGACACTCAAAATCCAAGTGTCAAACAGTCAGTGGGAGCAAACAATCACTACAATAAGGTTGTGAAGTATGTGTAAAACTGAGTATGACTCGCTCTAAGACGTTTCGTCTTCTGAAGACGACGAAACACCGAAACGTTAAAGGATATAATAGTACTCCTGTTTCAACCTATGTTTCCCTAACACCTTTCATATATATATATATATATATATATATATATATATATATATATGATATATATATATATATATATATATATTATATATATGTATATATATATATATATATATATATATATTATTATATATATATATATACTTTCATATATATATATATATATATATATATATATATATATATATATGTATATATATATGTGTGTGTGTGTGTGTGTGTGTGTGTGTGTGTGTGTGTATTATGAGATTGTGGTGTAAGAAAATTAGGGAAGGTGGACAGGCAGGCTGCAGGATGGAGAGGCAGAAGACAAGGTGGAGGGTTAGGTTGGCGGGTCCCTTAAAGGTGGTCCTAAGGGACGTCTCGTGTTAATTAGGTCTCATCCTTCCACCTGAGACGAGCTAAAGAGAAGAAAAAATGTTGAGATTCTTTCCGCCTTGTAGTGTTCCAGGACTCACTCTCCCTGGAGCGTGTAGGTGGTATTTTTTATTCTTATCCTTGTTATATCATTACATTCTTCTTGTTTCCATATTTTTTGTCTTTATTATCTCCGTTCTAATTTCTTTGCATTTTTTATCCTATTGTGTCACTTTCACTTTGCGTTAATAGTGTCGTGAGTTTCTTGAGCATCATACCTTCATCATCCTCGTCTTACACACTTTTTTTGTTTTATGGGTTGATGAGAGGGTGAAGGGGTGGGGGGTGAGGGGGTGAGGGGTGGGGGGTGAGGGGTGGAGGGGAGAAGCGTGGCAGTGGAAGCGAGAATAATGGTAATTCCTGTACTGATCGACAATGAAGGAATGTCAATGTATCGGAAAATTTGTATCACATTTAAACCCAGACGACGGAAACGCTATATTAATGTTATTATTATTATCATTATCATTATTATTGTTATCATTATTATTAGTAGTAATAGTAATAGTAGCATCTTTATTATCATTACTATCATTATTATTACTATTATTATTTCTTTATTACTACAATTATCATCATCATTATCATTATTATACAATCTTTATCATCCTCGATATATTTCCATCACCAGCGAACAAATTATCTATCGCTGTTCTACAACGATCAATAAAAGCAATGAACTTCAAAGAGAGAAACTAATACGTCGCTCCAGGAACTCCATCACACAAACAAGGAGGAACACTCTTAGGCAACACCACTTTTTAAGCACAAATTACTGGAAAACGATACCCAAGCGTCACTCCTTCCTCCCTGTCCCCTGCCTCTCCCGGCTTTCCTTCCCTCCTTTTGCTTTCCCTAGAGACCCTGAATTTTCCCTCAGCTGTAAATTCTCACTCGCAGAACCTGGTAACTTTGACTCCCTCTCATTCCTCTCATTCCCCTCTCCTCATTCTCTTTCTATGCCTTTCTTGCTCTTCTTTTTCCTCTTCGTCGTCGTCTTTCACATACTTCTCCTCCAGCTTTAAAAGAGTTTAGATTTGTTTCATGTGTAAGGGAGGGGGGGAGAGCATTCCACAGTCTGGCTCCCAATATGGCGGTGTGCCTATCACCAGTGTGTGTATTGGTGCGTTGCACATGCAGGCTGTGCCCCTGTCTAGTGACACTACTGGTGATATCTTGTCTGTTTCTTAATGATACAAACCAGTCAGGATAAAACCCTCGTAAAATCTTGAATATTGTTGTACCCACTTCAAAAACCTTTTTCTCTTTTATTCGTAACCATTGGAGTTCATCATAAAATGGAGATATATGATCATATTTGTTGACACCACCTATGGCAATCCTCACTGCGAAATTTTGCAACTTTTGAATACTAGATAATAATGTATCATTTGTAGTGCCCCATATTCTAATACAATAATTAATTAGGCTTAAGACAATCGCCTGTATCACCATGGTCCTGCTTTTCTTATCTAATTTATCACTTATTCTACTTGCAAACATTAAAATCCCCATCACTTTCTTGTTCAACTCATTTATGTGGACATCAAAAAGCATATATCTATCGAAGTAAACTCCCAAATTTTTCACGGACTTACTTGGGTATAATACATTTCCATTAAAGTTCACAGTCATGTTTGGGGGAATCTGAGATAAAAGCTGGCGATTTCCTATAAAAATACATTGAGTCTTGGAGGAGTTAAACATGAGACCATTGTTTAGATAAAATATTCTACATTGTGCCAGAGTTTCCTCGGTATCCTTAATAAGCCGATCAAGATTCTTAATCGTTCTAGAATGTAAGAATTGCGTATCGTCTGCATACTGTACCAAGAAACCGTTAACATTTGCAGATAAATCATTGACATATATATTAAATAAGATTGGACCAAGAATCGAACCTTGTGGGACCCCATAGTTAATAAATGTCTTTTTAGATGTATGATTATCAAGGTGAACTGACATGCTTCTGTTATATAAATAATTGTTAAACCAAAATTCATCAATATTTAGTAGAGAACACTTATGTAGAAGAATTTTATGATGTACAGAATCAAAGGCCTTTGAGAGGTCACATAAGGTTAACATCGAAATTTTCTTGTTGTCCATATTTTCATATATTTTGTCGGTTATAGTTGTTAGAGCTGTCTCCGTTGATAGCTTGGGTCGAAAGCCATGCTGACTATTAGAAAGTAGCTTGTTTGTTTCTAAGTAATCTGACAGTTGTCTAGCAACAATTTTTTCAAGTATTTTAGACACAATGGGTAATAAAGATACAGGTCTGTAGTTACTCACAACATCAGGATCACCATTTTTATATATTGGGACAACCAATGCGTGTTTCCATGACTCGGGGAACACACCGGTCACCAGGGACGTGTTGACTATACAGGTGAGGAAAGGGACTATGACACAGAGCGCATCCCTGAGAAACCGTAAAGCTATGCCGTCCGACCCGATAGAGTTGGTTGCATTAAGGTCTTTAACGATCAAGATTAGTGAGTTAGCGTCTACAGGCTTGGGTCTGAAAGAAGAATTAACATTAATGGTATTTAGATGAGGACCATCAACCGTAACTGCTTCTTCCTTTTTTAATTCTTCCTGAGAACGTCTGTAAGTGGATTCCCCTACGTTAGAAAAGAATTTATTGAAATTTTCGACTTTCTCCTTGATGTTAACAGAATTGTGAGTATTACGCTTGTTTTTCTGATTAGGAATAATTTCACCAAGAACTTTCCAAGTTGCTGATGTATTTCCTTTGCAATCTTTTAACCGATCTTGGTAATGCTCTATCTTAGATGTGCTGATAAGTGTTTTTACATATGTTTTAGCAGTTTTATAGCGTTCTCGCAACTCAGGATTATTTGTATCAAGTTTTAACTTTTTTTGTAGCTCATCACGGTTCTCCATTGCCTCACGAATATCGCCACTCATCCATGGTGCCGGAGTACCTTTCACAGTTTTAGTCACAACAGGGGCACATATTTCAAGACAAACACTAAAAAAATCATTAAAAATATCTACTTGTTTGTTAACGTCGTCAGTTAAAAATATATCCTTCATATAATGCACATTGTCTAAAAGCAGTAGGCAGAAAGTGTCTTTATCGTAGTGTTTCATATCATGAAAAGTTTTTATCACCGGTATTTTTCTAGGTTTTCTTACATTTATAACAACTGACACAAGGTCATGGTCTGCAACCACTTGAGGAACCACTTCATGGGATAATATTACCTCAGGTTTATTAGTAATAATAAGATCTATAAAGTAGCTGAATGAGAAGTTGTTCTTGTGGGTTTGTTAATAATTTGAGTCAACTTATTATCTCTCATTATCTTGGTCATTTTATTTCCCTTTATCAGCATATCATCATTAAAATCTCCCAAGATAAAAACACTTTTACCTCGCAAGCATGCCACCTTAAAAACTTCCTGTATGTAATCAAATGATGATGTTAAAGCTTTAGGGTGTCTATATACACATCCAATGATGATGGAAGGTAGCTTCCTGCACTGAATCTGCACCCATACATCCTCCACGCCTACCTGTCCTGGCACACCTAGTATGATGAGGGAGGGATTTAAAGTACTACTTATATACAAGCAGACACCACCTCCTCGTCCATTGTCACATCTAAATATCGTATATCCATGAATGTCAACATAACCATCAGGAGTGTTTTCATGTAGCCATGTCTCACTCACACATAGAACATCAATATGTCTATCAGTTAACATTAACTTTACTTCATCCAGACTTGATAACAATGATTGTGCGTTCACATGTTCTACTATTAGCCAATTCTTCTTTAAGTTCACACCGGCCGGTTCGTCGTCGCCATGACTTCAATAATAATAATTACAAAGATTGCTTTTATGTCCTAAGGAATGGCATTGCTCACATCGGAGTTTGTGGTCAAATCTACAATTTGCTTGTATGTGGTTGAATTCCCCACAATTAAAGCAACCTATCTTTTTCTTGTATGTGTTGTTATTTTGCAATCCATCATAAACACTATTATAATAATAATTATAATTACCCACATTTCTGGCATGGCGGCTATAGTGTACATTGTGGGGAGTTGTGTGCCTCTCACCGGAATTAGAAACAGATCGGTTATGCGATAGACGTGGCTTTTTTACATTTGATGTGTGTTGAGCCTCCCTCTGAGGGGGAGGTGGTCCTCCAAGACCTTTATGAGGCATCACTGGTGGAGTCGAGGCGACATTGGCGTACGTTTCAGGGGAGGGATGAGAAATAGGAGGGGGAGGGAGCTGAGAATAAAACAAGGTCCTGGGAGGGGGGGCCGTCGGTACTGGTTGGGTGTGATATACATACTCCCTACCTGCAGGGGGGAACA
>JAPQNM010000043.1:21912142-21914642 GCA_029783475.1 Metacarcinus magister | reverse complement strand
ACACACACACGTCCCCTAAAACCTCAGTCCGTCCCTCGGTCTCTCCTGACGTACATCTTGGCAAGCAATCTAAACTCCGGCGACAGTGGCGTTAAAGTTGGAGAGCTTCGGCAGTTTTATAATGCCATAATTTGCAGCGTGAGGCCTGGGCGTTAGTGAAGAGGGGGAGAGGAGCTGCTGCCACCACCGTCCCGTCCCCTTCACTGCCACAACCGTCCTCATGTCAGTTGCTCACACCCTCAGCCCTCACCCTGCACCCTGCACCCCTCTCCCCTGCCTCCTCCAGTCACGGGATAAAAAAGTGCTTACTCTACCTCCCGACCGCAGCAGAACGGACGAGTTACGCAGCAAACTCAGGAAAAAGTGACCGAGATATAGATTCAGGGCGATGGAATCAGTGAGGGAAAGACATGGAAGAGAAGAAAAAAAAGTGAAAAATAGGAGGTGGGATACGGAAAGACGTAAGGGGAATAAGGGAGAATAGAAGAAAATAAAAAATATATATATATTAGCGGGAATAAATCGACTACAGTTTGTAACGCGAAACATAAATCTTCGAAATTACCTTTCTCTCCCTACAATACAAGGAAGAGGTTAGCGGCGAGAGGGAGGAAGGCGGTTAGAGGAAGGAAACAGAGGAGCAGAAGAAAAAACTAGTAGGAAGAAAGGAGGAGGAGGAGGAGGAGGAGGAGGAGGAGGAGGAGGAGGAGGAGGAGGAAGAAGAGAGGAGCCATAGAAGTATAAGAAAAATAGTAGAAGTGTATAAAGGACAGAGTTGCTCTAGACCGTTGATGACAAAATTACGTCAGTCTATTACACAGCAGGATTGGGACAACAGGGAAGGGAGTGGAGAGGAGAAGAGAAGAGAAGAGAAGAGAAGAGAAGAGAAGAAGAGAAGAGAAGAAGAGAAGAGAAGAGAAGAGAAGAGAAGAGAAGAGAGAAAAGAGAAGAGAAGATGCAATAAGAAACGCAAAGAGACGAAAGGAAGATTGAAAAAGAAAATAAAGGAAGATAAATGAGCAGAAAAAGATAGAGGTCAAGGAGCCGAGAGAGAGAGAGAGAGAGAGAGAGAGAGAGAGAGAGAGAGAGAGAGAGAGAGAGAGAGAGAGAGAGAGAGAGAGAGAGAGAGAGAGAGAGAGAGAGAGAGAGTGTGTGTGTGTGTGTGAGAGAAAGAGATTAGAATTACTCTGCAGGACAAAGCGGTGCCTCGTCATGATGCTACGAAAAAAACTGGTTTACTTCGCTTCCTGTACTGTAACACAAAGGCGAGACGAACAGAGACTCGAATGAAGGAGGAAGAGGAGAGGTGCTAAGGGCCGCGGAGTGGAGGCAACAGGCGAGGCAGGCAACGCTGAATTCACTGCCGAAAGCCGTCGTGGCGCCAAATTGCCTCACGAACACCTCCGGCAGTACGTTCTGAAATGACGAAGGGAATATACGTGTAATCTTAGATGACGTTAAACTCCCTTGAGATGCCATAAGGTAGCGACGATGATAGTGGTGACGAGACGAGAAAATCTGGCACGAAATATTCAAGGATGAAAGACTACAAGTGAAATTTGATCATTTGTTAATTGAGTTTGTGAAGTGGTTGGCTCAAGCTCTGCTCACTTCAGGGAGTTGGGAAGACGTACAATAGCACGGCTTGAGTTCCCTGATGACTGGTTAAGTGTGTTGCCCTCAGAACATTAGCTAGGAGGAAGGAAGGAAGTACTAGTACCATTTTCCTCTACTTAAAGTTCAAAGCGCTTCTTGACGACTTCCTCCGTGCCGAAGAAGTGTTGAGTTGAACTGTGCATGGATGTTTGCACTCAGCATGTCTCTTCATCAGCTTGCCTGGTCGCGTGATTCTCTCTATTTATCTTCTAAGAACATGAAAGTGACATCAGTGGTTGCTTTTCTGGTATCTCAAAATGAACATGATTACTGACTTACGTGAACAATTTTTCATGCCAATGTAATGAAGAGCATAATCACCATCAAGCCATGTTGAGCCTCATAACAACAGAAGATTTAATAGTTAGGAATAAATGGATGTGAAGTAAGAGTTATGTTGTCCTTTAAACATCAAAGGGGGGGGGACACACACACACTCACACTCACACTCACACACACACACACACACACACACACACACACACACACACACACACACACACACACACACACGTACGTTCGGTAGCTCGGAGTATAACGTCCTGGCCTGTCACTCAGCAGGCTTAGCTTCCTACCTTTATATATTAAGAGTGGCTTTTATCTGATGCAGCAGGAGTGGGGAAGGTTAGAGGAAGGTAATGTAAGCCACAGGAGTGTTCAAACAGACTCCAACATCCACCTGTACCCAGTGCCGGATTAACCATTAGGCAAATACGGCACGTGCCTTAGGGCCAGCAAAAATTCCAGGCCACAAAAATATTAAGTAAAAATTATTTTTTTATAATTATCAGGCGATGACAAAAAATCCTTTCCTTTATTTTTATGTAAATAAATGCCATCCTTC
>JAPQNM010000043.1:21883947-21893947 GCA_029783475.1 Metacarcinus magister | reverse complement strand
TCGATAGATAGAGAGATAGATAGATAGTGTATGTATGTGTGTGTGTGTGTGTTGTGTGTGTGTGTGTGTGTGTGTGTGTGTGTGTGTGTGTGTGTGTGTTTGTGTGTGTGCGTGCGTGTGATCCTTTGACCTTGAAGATTTTTCTTCTCTCTCTCTCTCTCTCTCTCTCTCTCTCTCTCTCTCTCTCTCTCTCTCTCTCTCTCTCTCTCTCTCTCTCTCTCTCTCTCTCTCTCTTCTCTCTCTCTCTCTCTCTCTCTCTCTCTCTCTCTCTCTCTCTCTCTCTCTCTCTCTCTCTCTCGCTCTTTCTCTCTTATTATTATGTTATAGAGGGGGAAGACAGAGATGGAGAGAAAAAAGGGAGAAGGGTGGGTGGGAGGGAGGGGGCACGGAGGCAGTGAGAGCGCGAGAGAGAAAATGGGGGGGAAAGGGTGGGTGGGAGGGAGGGGGGACGGAGGCAGTGAGAGAGCGGGAGAGAAAAAGGGTGGGGGGGCTGGGATGGCGAGCTGGAGAGAAGGGAGCGGGAGGCAATGGTGGGGCTGGGGATGGTGGGGAGAGCAGAGGGTAAGCCAGCCAATCACGAGGCAGAGTCTGCCTACGTCACTGGCGAGGGCGGGTCGTCTGGAAATGTGATGAAGATTTCTGAAATATGCGGCCCGGCATCCCTTCCACAGTATCTGTGGCATCTCCATCACTGACATGGTTCTTACGCTTGGGTACTCACTGACTTTCAGATTTGTATGTGCTGCTACCACAGCAATCACGTGTCTGCTGCTCATAATAATCAAACTTCTCTCAGCATTCATCCAAGAATTTATTCAAGCTCTTCAGAAGAGCAATAGCTGGTGTTAATTCGATGGTGGGACTTTGCAGCAACTTGCTACTGTGGTTGAAGCGCTGCAAAATGTCATTCCAAAGTTCACACATCAAGGCAACTACAATGGTGTCCAAGTGTTTGGGCAATTCATCTGCTTCATTTCATGTGCTGCCATTCTGAGTAGCATCGCCAGAGATTTCCCGGAGAGCACTTTGAAACCGCCTGAAAACTGCTTATGTGGCATCAGCTCGAGCAGACCATCGAGTATCTGATGGGTTGCTCTTTAACATGGGTCATCAGGACACCCCAACGATGTGTTGATGCTACAAAGAATGTATACAGGCGCTGTAATAATTCAAAAAATGAAACTGCTTCAACGCAACAATCCACAGCTGACTGACCAACTAGATTCAAAGAGTGGGCAGCGCAAGGAATATAGTCCACTATACTGTTCTTGTTTTTTCAAGATTCACTGCATGCCAGTGTAATTACCAGACATATTGCTGCCATTATCATATGTCTGATCACGGCAATTTTCGAAGTTGACATCCTGATCTAACAAGTATTAAAGCAGAGTGTCAGCAAGACTCTGCCCGGTGTGACTGGAGATATTGATGAATGTCAGAAAACTCTCCACAGGTTGGTGATCCATCATATGGACATAGCGAAGACAGGTGGTTAGGTGGTCTGTATGGGTAATATCTGGAGTGGAGTCCACTGGAAACTGAGAAGTACCGTGACATTGTAGTCTCATCCTTGATGAGACCAATGACTTGTTTACTCACCATAGCAATTCATTCTTCGCAAATTGTTTTTGACAAATATGAAGTGTGACCACGTCCGTGATTGGCATGAGTACTGGCATGAGTGCTGCCACAAAAATGGATCAAATTGTCCAATCAGCTCCAACACAGAGTATGAAAATCGTTCAAAGACAAACGCGTAGATGAAGAAGGATGGCATTTATTTACATAAAAATAAAGGAAAGGATTTTTTGTCATCGCCTGATAATTATAAAAAAATAATTTTTACTTAATATTTTTGTGGCCTGGAATTTTTGCTGGCCCTAAGGCACGTGCCGTATTTGCCTAATGGTTAATCCGGCACTGGGTACAGGTGGATGTTGGAGTCTGTTTGAACACTCCTGTGGCTTACATTACCTTCCTCTAACCTTCCCCACTCCTGCTGCATCAGATAAAAGCCACTCTTAATATATAAAGGTAGGAAGCTAAGCCTGCTGAGTGACAGGCCAGGACGTTATACTCCGAGCTACCGAACGTACGTGTGTGTGTGTGTGTGTGTGTGTGTGTGTGTGTGTGTGTGTGTGTGTGTGTGTGTGTGTGTGTGAGTGTGAGTGTGAGTGTGTGTGTGTCCCCCCCCCCTTTGATGTTTAAAGGACAACATAACTCTTACTTCACATCCATTTCTTCCTAACTATTAAATCTTCTGTTGTTATGAGGCTGAACATGGCTTGATGGTGATTATGCTCTTCATTACATTGGCATGAAAAATTGTTCACGTAAGTCAGTAATCATGTTCATTTTGAGATACCAGAAAAGCAACCACTGATGTCACTTTCATGTTCTTAGAAGATAAATAGAGAGAATCACGCGACCAGGCAAGCTGATGAAGAGACATGCTGAGTGCAAACATCCATGCACAGTTCAACTCAACACTTCTTCGGCACGGAGGAAGTCGTCAAGAAGCGCTTTAAACTTTAAGTAGAGGAAAATGGTACTAGTACTTCCTTCCTTCCTCCTAGCTAATGTTCTGAGGGCAACACACTTAACCAGTCATCAGGGAACTCAAGCCGTGCTATTGTACGTCTTCCCAACTCCCTGAAGTGAGCAGAGCTTGAGCCAACCACTTCACAAACTCAATTAACAAATGATCAAATTTCACTTGTAGTCTTTCATCCTTGAATATTTCGTGCCAGATTTTCTCGTCTCGTCACCACTATCATCGTCGCTACCTTATGGCATCTCAAGGGAGTTTAACGTCATCTAAGATTACACGTATATTCCCTTCGTCATTTCAGAACGTACTGCCGGAGGTGTTCGTGAGGCAATTTGGCGCCACGACGGCTTTCGGCAGTGAATTCAGCGTTGCCTGCCTCGCCTGTTGCCTCCACTCCGCGGCCCTTAGCACCTCTCCTCTTCCTCCTTCATTCGAGTCTCTGTTCGTCTCGCCTTTGTGTTACAGTACAGGAAGCGAAGTAAACCAGTTTTTTTTCGTAGCATCATGACGAGGCACCGCTTTGTCCTGCAGAGTAATTCTAATCTCTTTCTCTCACACACACACACACACTCTCTCTCTCTCTCTCTCTCTCTCTCTCTCTCTCTCTCTCTCTCTCTCTCTCTCTCTCTCTCTCTCTCTCTCTCTCTCTCTCTCTCTCTCTCTCTCTCTCTCTCGGCTCCTTGACCTCTATCTTTTTCTGCTCATTTATCTTCCTTTATTTTCTTTTTCAATCTTCCTTTCGTCTCTTTGCGTTTCTTATTGCATCTTCTCTTCTCTTTTCTTCTCTTCTCTTCTCTTCTCTTCTCTTCTCTTCTCTTCTCTTCTCTTCTCTTCTCTTCTCTTCTCTTCTCCTCTCCCACTCCCTTCCCTGTTGTCCCAATCCTGCTGTGTAATAGACTGACGTAATTTTGTCATCAACGGTCTAGAGCAACTCTGTCCTTTATACACTTCTACTATTTTTCTTATACTTCTATGGCTCCTCTCTTCTTCCTCCTCCTCCTCCTCCTCCTCCTCCTCCTCCTCCTCCTCCTCCTCCTCCTCCTCCTCCTCCTCCTCCTTTCTTCCTACTAGTTTTTTCTTCTGCTCCTCTGTTTCCTTCCTCTAACCGCCTTCCTCCCTCTCGCCGCTAACCTCTTCCTTGTATTGTAGGGAGAGAAAGGTAATTTCGAAGATTTATGTTTCGCGTTACAAACTGTAGTCGATTTATTCCCCGCTAATATATATATTTTTTTTATTTTCTTCTATTCTCCCTTATTCCCCTTACGTCTTTCCGTATCCCACCTCCTATTTTTCACTTTTTTTTCTTCTCTTCCATGTCTTTCCCTCACTGATTCCATCGCCCTGAATCTATATCTCGGTCACTTTTTCCTGAGTTTGCTGCGTAACTCGTCCGTTCTGCTGCGGTCGGGAGGTAGAGTAAGCACTTTTTTACCCCGTGACTGGAGGAGGCAGGGGAGAGGGGTGCAGGGTGCAGGGTGAGGGCTGAGGGTGTGAGCAACTGACATGAGGACGGTTGTGGCAGTGAAGGGGACGGGACGGTGGTGGCAGCAGCTCCTCTCCCCCTCTTCACTAACGCCCAGGCCTCACGCTGCAAATTATGGCATTATAAAACTGCCGAAGCTCTCCAACTTTAACGCCACTGTCGCCGGAGTTTAGATTGCTTGCCAAGATGTACGTCAGGAGAGACCGAGGGACGGACTGAGGTTTTAGGGGACGTGTGTGTGTGTGTGCGTGTGTTTGTGTGTGTGTGTGCGTGTGTGTGCGTGTGTGTGTGTGTGTGTGTGTGTGTGTGTGTGTGTGTGTGTGTGTGTGTGTGTGTGTGTGTGCGTGTGTGTGTGTGTGTGTGTGTGTGTGTGTGTGTGTGTGTGAAGTTGGGGAGGTTTGGTGGACTTGAGTACTAACATCCGTGTAATTGATAATGCGAAGGAAGCAAGGAGTATAGATGAAAAGGAGGAGGAGGAGGAGGAGGAGGAGGAGGAAGAAGAAGAGGAGGAAGAGGAGGAAGAGGAGGAGGAGGAGGAGGAGGAGGAGGAGGAGGAGGAGGAGGAGGAGGAGGAAAAAGAATGAACAAGTGATGCTTTTGTGAAACTGAAATATTAAACGAGGAGGAAATTGACAAAAGAGAAGATAATTGTTGGTATATTGTCTGTTGTCTTTTTTCTTTCTAATTTTGCTTTCTCTCTCTGTCCAGTGTTGATTATTCTTTCTATATCTTTTTATTATTAAACAAAAATTACTAAATACTGCTTTAATTGAAGACTTAAATGATTGTCAGATGAACGAAAGACAAATAATACTCTCCTTTCTTGACTGATGGAAAGTAAAAGGAAACACGAACAGGAGAGGAAGGAAGGCTGGCCCAGAGTTTGACATTACATTCATGAGTAAATTAATGGGTGTAAATTAAACCTTGAATTAAGAAAATATTCACTTGAGGATGAGTTTAAAATGTTTTATGATAGGTTCTAGGGAGAGGAGAGAACAATAATTCCTATGTTTATACTGCCCATCTTTCTGTGTTACGAAATAGGAGACAGGATAATATATTGTAGTGGTGAAATGTGGTGCTTAGAATGCCATCATCCTTATGCTAATTGTATCATTCAGTTCAATAACTATAAGTGTGGAATATAAAGCAGTGTTAGTTATTAAGGTTGTTCCACCCAGGCTCTCAACACTACACCTTTTTGACTGCTTCCATGCAATATTTAGGCAACATAGTGTTCCTTTCTCTCAGTGGGTCTTCATCTCCGCGTCTTCATCTCCATGGAATAATCCTTCTATAAGAAAAAGAAAAAACTTCAATCTCCACTGCAAGAGATATCGCATCAACAATCTTTTCCTGCAGTTTCATGTTTCTTTAATGCAGGTTCAAAGTGACTAGTTCATATTCATCTTCCATCGTAACACAACTTGAAAAATACGTAAACCCTTTCCAAAAGTGAACCAAACTTTGATTAGGAGCTCGAAGACTTTCACAAACTCGACTTTTATTGCCACTTCAGGCATGACGTTGTTGTGATCTGCCACTCGTTCCTGTTTTCTTTTTTCATCTCCTGACAAGCATCCTCTTACGGAAATGAGGTGATACATTATTCCTTCCTCTCCCCCACTACAGCTCCTGCCTCTCCTACTCCCCCCCCACCCTCACGCTGCCAGTTCCACACACACACACACACACACACACACACACACACACACACACACACACACACACACACACACACACGGCTTATTGTGATATTTAATACGTGCTTTATATCAGTGTTTCCTCGCTTCCCTCCGACTAAGAGACGTGGATCATGACAGAACGAAGCTATAACACAAGAAAAATATAAAGCTCCTTATTAACCATACCATATACACCACACATCCAAACTTTTTCTCACTCCTCCTCTCCTTCCTTTCCTTCACTACTGTCTAGACCACCTTCCTTCTTTTCCTCTCACTTTTCCTTCCCTCGCTCTCACAGTCTAATAGGAAGATAAAATGAAGGAAGGATGGATGGATGGAAGAAAGGAAGGAAGGAAGGAAGGAAGGAAGGAAGGAAGGAAGGAAGAAAGGAAGAAAGGAAGCAAGGAATGAATGAAGGAAAGAAAGGAAGCAAAGAATGAAGGAATGAAGGAAAGAAAGGAAACAAGGAATGAATGAATGAAGGAAAAAAATGAATGAAGGAAGGAAAGAAGGAAGGAAGGAAGGAGGGGATAGAGGGATGGAGGAAGGAAGGAAGGAATTGAGGGAAGGAAGGAAGGGATGGAGGAAGGAAGGGATGGAGAAAAGAAGGAAGAACAGAAGGAAGAAAAGAAGGAAGGAAAGAAGGGAGGGTGTTAGTGGTTCTCTAGACACTTCGTTCTCAGGAATAATAACTAAGGTAGGGAAGAAGAGGCTGTCTAGGAATTGATTATAACTAGAATTCCTTGCACGTTGCCCCAAGAGAAGCCATTTCTTATATGCCTTGACGTGCTATTGTTTACTATAATAACCCTGTGTGTGTGTGTGTGTGTGTGTGTGTGTGTGTGTGTGTGTGTGTGTGTGTGTGTGTGTGTGTGTTAAAGATATATATTGATAGTGTTTTTCCTGTTATTCACTCCACTCCTTCTCTCTCTCTCTCTCTCTCTCTCTCTCTCTCTCTCTCTCTCTCTCTCTCTCTCTCTCTCTCTCTCTCTCTCTCTCTCTCTCTCTCTCTCTCTCTCTCTCTCTCTCTCTCTCTCGCTCACTTTCTCTGTTGCTTTGTTTCTGTATCTATCTATCGGGAGGGAATTCTGCAAAAGTTTGGTCACGAATATTTATTTTGTATTCGTTGCAGGATTCTTTTTTGTTGAGAGAGAGAGAGAGAGAGAGAGAGAGAGAGAGAGAGAGAGAGAGAGAGAGAGAGAGAGAGAGAGAGAGAGAGAGAGAGAGAGAGAGAGAGAGAGAGAGAGAGAGAGAGAGAGAGAGAGAGAGAGAGAGAGAGAGAGAGAGAGAGAGAGAGAGAGAGAGAGACGAGAGAGAGAGAGAGAGGAGAGAGAGAGAGAGAGAGAGAGAGAGAGAGAGAGAGAGAGAGAGAGAGAGAGAGATATGGAAACATACACGACACAAGAAATAAACAAATAAAACAGTCCGTCCAGTCGATCAGTGCCAAGCAAATTTGTAAGTCACTGAGATAAAGAAAAAGTGATATACTGTTCACTTGTTTTCATTATCATTATTTTTTTTTTTATTGGAAGGATAGAAAAAGGATAAAGCGTAGTTATCAGTTATCAGTATTAGGATTATGGTTATTTTTTTGTTATTTTATTTTGCTATTCGTCTGCTTATTGATTGTTTACAGTGTTTGCATTTAAAAACGAATTCCTGTTTGTGTTCGAGCGTTCGTGTGGTATGTGTGTGTGTGTGTGTGTGTGTGTGTGTGTGTGTGTGTGTGTGTGTGTGTGTGTGTGTGTGTGTGTGTGTGTGTGTGTGTGTGTGTGTGTGTGTGTGTGATGAATTACACGAAGCTTTCTAAGGTAAACAATTCTGATGCAAATAGCTGCCACGTGAGGACGAACGCGAAGTCTTTAGTTATCAGCATCTCTGAGAACATTAAGCTAGATTTGGCCAATAACTTCACCCACATTCCTGACCTCGCAGATAACGCCCCGACACAGGCCCCATAACCTTAAATTTCCCCCGATACGATATCAGGCCGTGTGAGGCGGGAGGGATGGGTGGCGTGGGCGGGGATGGAAAAGGCTGGAAGTTGGCTAGATTTCGTGTGGCGGGAGAAGGATGGAAAGAGAGGAGGAATGCCATTAAACAGCATCACTGACTGAGAGTAGACTAATGGCGTCCTGGTGACAGTATGAAAGTAAACAGAGCCTCGGTGTTGATCCTCGTGAGGGTAATGGCCGGGTGATTCCCTCGCTTCGCCTCCCCCAAGCTAGCTCCAGCACGCCGACCCCCAGATAACGGGTGACGGGATATGTTGACACAGACCATCCGCTGCCATTAATATCCTCCCGTCGCCTCTCACACGCTGCTACCTCCCCTCCCCTCCCCTCTCCCTCCCTAGCCTCCCTTTAATGGCTGACTTCATCGGGATATAAACATTCTCGTTCGTGACCTCACCTCTCATGACTATCGATCGTCTGTCTGGCGCGGCGACGACGGAAGATGAGGTGTGGGTGTGCTGTGAGACCCTCGTCATGTCAGAGCATCTTCCGTTACGTCTCATTTTGTTATATTTGGATCTTGAAATACATCAGCTTATGGAATGGCTGTCAGTTTAAGGAATAGCTGTCAGTTTAAGGAATGGCTGTCAGTTTAAGGAATGGCTGTCAGTTTAAGGAATGGCTGTCAGTTTAAGGAATGGCTGTCAGTTTAAGGAATGGCTGTCAGTTTAAGGAATGGCTGTCAGTTTAAGGAATGGCTGTCAGTTTAAGGAATGGCTGTCAGTTTAAGGAAAGGCTGTCAGTTTAAGGAATGGCTGTCAGTTTAAGGAAAGGCTGTCAGTTTAAGGAATGGCTGTCAGTTTAAGGAATGGCTGTCAGTTTAAGGAATGGTCGTCAGTTTAAGGAATGGCTGTCAGTTTAAGGAATGGCTGTCAGTTTAAGGAATGGCTGTCAGTTTAAGGAAAGGCTGTCAGTTTAAGGAATGGCTGTCAGTTTAAGGAATGGCTGTCAGTTTAAGGAATGGCTGTCAGTTTAAGGAATGGCTGTCAGTTTAAGGAATGGCTGTCAGTTTAAGGAATGGCTGTCAGTTTAAGGAATGGCCGTCAGTTTAAGGAATGGCTGTCAGCTTAAGGAATGGCTGTCAGTTTAAAGAATGGCTGTCAGTTTAAGGAATGGCTGTCAGTTTAAGGAATGGCCGTCAGTTTAAGGAAAGGCTGTCAGTTTAAGGAATGGCTGTCAGTTTAAGGAATGGCCGTCAGTTTAAGGAATGGCTGTCAGTTTAAGGAATAGTCGTCAGTTTTAGGAAAGGCTGTCAGTTTAAGGAATGGCTGTCAGTTTAAGGAAAGGCTGTCAATTTAAGGAATGGCCGTCAGTTTAAGGAATAGCCGTCAGTTTAAGGAAAGGCTGTCAGTTTAAGGAAAGGCTGTCAGTTTAAGGAATGGTCGTCAGTTTAAGGAATTATCGTCAGTTTAAGGAATGGCTGTCAGTTTAAGGAATTGCTGTCAGTTTAAGGAATGGCTGTCAGTTTAAGGAATGGTCGTCAGTTTAAGGAATGGCTGTCAGTTTAAGGAATGGCTGTCAGTTTAAGGAATGGCTGTCAGTTTAAGGAATGGCTGTCAGTTTAAGGAATGGCTGTCAGTTTAAGGAATGGCTGTCAGTTTAAGGAATGGCTGTCAGTTTAAGGAATGGCTGTCAGTTTAAGGAATGGCTGTCAGTTTAAGGAATGGCTGTCAGTTTAAGGAATGGCTGTCAGTTTAAGGAATGGCTGTCAGTTTAAAGAATGGCTGTCAGTTTAAGGAATGGCTGTCAGTTTAAAGAATGGCTGTCAGTTTAAAGAATGGCTGTCAGTTTAAGGAATTGCCATCAGTTTAAAGAATGGCTGTCAGTTTAAAGAATGGCTGTCAGTTTAAGGAATGGCTGTCAGTTTAAGGAATAGCTGTCAGTTTAAGGAATGGCTGTCAGTTTAAGGAATAGCTGTCAGTTTAAAGAATGGCTGTCAGTTTAAGGAATGGCTGTCAGTTTAAGGAATGACCGTCAGTTTAAGGAATGGCTGTCAGTTTAAGGAATGGCCGTCAGTTTAAGGAAAGGCTGTCAGATTAAAGAATGGCCGTCAGTTTAAGGAATGGCTGTCAGTTTAAGGAATGGCTGTCAGTTTAAGGAATGGCTGTCAGTTTAAGGAATGGCTGTCAGTTTAAGGAATGGCCGTCAGTTTAAGGAATGGCAGTCAGTTTAAGGAATGGCTGTCAGTTTAAGGGATGACTGTTAGTTTAAAGAATGGCTGTCAGTTTAAGGAATGGCCGTCAGTTTAAGGAATGACCGT
>JAPQNM010000043.1:21873947-21878947 GCA_029783475.1 Metacarcinus magister | reverse complement strand
CTTTCCTGACCTACTTGTGGCTGTGGGAGAGAGCGAAGGGATGCGAACGACCTAAGAAGAGGAGGAGGAGGAGGAGGAGGAGGAGGAGGAGGAGGAGGAGGAGGAGGAGGAGGAGGAGGAGAGGAGGAGGAGAAAGAGAAAGAGAAAGAGAAAGAGGTGGAGGAGGAGGAGGTGGTGGAGGAGAAGTATGTGAAAGATGACGACGAAGAGGAAAAAGAAGAGCAAGAAAGGCATAGAAAGAGAATGAGGAGAGGGGAATGAGAGGAATGAGAGGGAGTCAAAGTTACCAGGTTCTGCGAGTGATCGTTGATGGGATAGTCTTAGGAGGTGAAGAGAATTTACAGCTGAGGGAAAATTCAGGGTCTCTAGGGAAAGCAAAAGGAGGGAAGGAAAGCCGGGAGAGGCAGGGGACAGGGAGGAAGGAGTGACGCTTGGGTATCGTTTTCCAGTAATTTGTGCTTAAAAAGTGGTGTTGCCTAAGAGTGTTCCTCCTTGTTTGTGTGATGGAGTTCCTGGAGCGACGTATTAGTTTCTCTCTTTGAAGTTCATTGCTTCTATTGATCGTCGTTGAACAGCGATAGATAATTTGTTCGCTGGTGATGGAAATATGGCGAGGATGATAAAGATTGTATAATAATGATAATGATAAGTATAATAATAAGAAATAATAATAGTAATAATAATGATGAATAATGGTAATAAAGATGCTACTACTACTACTACTACTAATAATAATAATGATAACAATAATAATGATAATGATAATAATAATAACATTAATATAGCGTTTCCGTCGTCTGGGTTTAAATGTGATACAAATTTTCCGATACATTGACATTCCTTCATTGTCGATCAGTACAGGAATTACCATTATTCTCGCTTCCACAGCCACGCTTCTCCCCCCCACCCCTCCCTCCTACCCCTCACCCCCTCATCCCCTCCCCCACCTCACCCCCTCACCTTCTCACCCCCTCAACAGCCCTCAAAACAAAAAAAGTGTGTAAGACGAGGATGATGAAGGTATGATGCTCAAGAAACTCACGACACTATTAACGCAAAGTGAAAGTGACACAATAGGATAAAAAATGCAAAGAAATTAGAACGGAGATAATAAAGACAAAAAATATGGAAACAAGAAGAATGCAATGATATAACAAAGATAAGAATAAAAAATACCACCTACACGCTCCAGGGAGAGTGAGTCCTGGAACACTACAAGGCGGAAAGAATCTCAACATTTTTTCTTCTCTTTAGCTCGTCTCAGGTGGAAGGATGAGACCTAATTAACACGAGACGTCCCTTAGGACCACCTTTAAGGGACCCGCCAACCTAACCCTCCACCTTGTCTTCTGCCTCTCCACCCTGCAGCCTGCCTGTCCACCTTCCCTAATTTTCTTACACCACAATCTCATAATACACACACACACACACACACACACACACACACACACACACACACACACACACACACACACACACACACACACACACACACACACACACATATATATATATATATATATATATATATATATATACGTATATATATATATATATATATATATATATATATATATATATATATAAAATGTGTATATATATATATATATATATATATATATATATATATATATAAAATGTATATATATATATATATATATATATATATATATATATATATATATATATATATATACGTATATATATATATATATATATATATATATATATATATATAAAATGTATATATAAAATGTATATATATATATATATATATATATATATATATATATATATATATACGTATATATATATATATATATATATATATATAAAATGTATATATAAAATGTATATATATATATATATATATATATATATATATATATATATATATAAAAAATGTATATATATATATATATATATATATATATATATATAATGTATATATATATATATATATATATATATATATATATATATATATATATAATGTATATATATATATATATATATATATATATATATATATATATAATGTATATATATATATATATATATATATATATATATATATATATATATATATATATATATATATATGAAAGGTGTTAGGGAAACATAGGTTGAAACAGGAGTACTATTATATCCTTTAACGTTTCGGTGTTTCGTCGTCTTCAGAAGACGAAACGTCTTAGAGCGAGTCATACTCAGTTTTACACATACTTCACAACCTTATTGTAGTGATTGTTTGCTCCCACTGACTGTTTGACACTTGGATTTTGAGTGTCGCAGTTTGGGGACCTGCTAGAGCGATATCTTACTCGCTGTTGTGGAGAAGATGGAAGTTTTCGTTTATCCCTGATACAGGGAGAGAGGTGTCTCTCCCCGGGACATGAGATACTTGCTTCTATGGAGAAGGCTGCCATCCTTCATAAGATATAGTAGGGTGTTATCTCATGTTTTATTTTGTGTAATGTACTTTCTTTGTTTTTATAAATATTTGAGTAAGTTTCCACTTGTATTTATAGTCGCTTTAAAGCAATCAATCAATCAATCAATCAAGTCCTTTTTTGCTTTTCTTATGTTATCTATTATTTTTCTTCGTGAGGTTGGTCACTTCAAGGCGAGTGTCTGGTGTAGGCTACTCTTTTACCATGCACTGATGCCTTTATTGACGATTGTTTTGTATTCTTTTCAGGTGTGGATCTACATCACTACAACCAGAACTCGTCTTGTAAGTACATTATTACTTGTATATTGGTTCTTGTAGTGGTGTTTCATGCATGTTGTGATGCTGTAGAACTTGACCTGCCTTATGTCATGTGTGTGGATAGTAAGACAAGGAGGTTTGTTTTGTATAGGGTCCTGGATTTTATATTTTTGAGGAATTTTTTTTAATGTTATTGGAAAACCGGCCACGGGCAATAAAAAGAAATGCTATTAAAAAAGTCCACATGTGATTGCCGTTTCCCCATAGAAGATAGAGTAATTAAAAAAAAACGATTGATATACTACACAGTGATCAGTCTTGTATGCGGGGAGGCGGTGGTGCAGTGGTCAGCGTTCGGGCATGACATCCTAGGCTAGTCCCGGGTTCGAATCCCCGATATCCGCTGACCACTTTTCAACATTTGATATCACCCCAAAAACTACCCAAATGGCTGCCATAATGTCCTCAGACGGGACTTACAACGTTAATATGCATCTGAGGCTGTAGCAGCAGTTAACCTCACACGTTCTCAACATATTCAAGAGAGAACGTAAGCATCCAAGGCGTCACTATAAAAATTATAAAACCTACGCCAAATAACAGGCATAAGGCAGTCCATCTTCACCTTCGTAAAAAGCCTACTGGCGCCAACGGTTTCTGATATATATATATATATATATATATATATATATATATATATATATATATATATATATATATATATAAATGCAGCGGATATGAATGTTCTGTAATGTAATATAATGTAATGTAATGTTGTCTGTGCGTTGTGCCGTGAAGGGTTGAGGCTGTTGAAACTCTACCTACATACGAATAGCTTGTCTAGTGGTATGATTTAGTTCGCTATTTATGCTGTTAATGACGCTTTGGTTGAATCCTTCTAGTTATAAATGAATATATTTCCACCAAGGACGAAGACAAAGGGCATCGCGGCGGTAATACAGGTGTTGATAGTAAAGGCTAAGTGTGGTTAAAGACCCTTATTGATCTTTGTTTTACGTGGATAACAGTAGTGAAGTGTTAGTCAGTCTAATGCTTTCACCAGAACGCCCAAAAAGAGAAGACATCCTCCAGTAGACTTTAAAAGACCAGAGGCACCACGTGAATGTTATTTGGTAATTCGTGTAAATTTAGGTTAGAGAAATAGCAATAAAAAACAAGGAAAGAAAACGAAATGAAACTAAATAGATGATAAATTTTAGCGACAAAATCAAAACGAGTTGAGATAAACGAGGAATAGACGGAGGATGGTAGATGAAGCTTTGTACATTTAGATCATTCATTATCTTACTGTGATCTGGTAAACACACACACACACACACACACACACACACACACACACACACACACACACACACACACACACACACACACACACACACACACACACCATAGATATATACACACAACGTTAATGTGCTGGTTATCGAAAACACATAAAGAGACCATTTAGTTAAAGCAGAGCACCGCAGTCTCAAAGGAAGTGAGAGCACGTGGCTGAACCCGTGTGTGTGTGTGTGTGTGTGTGTGTGTGTGTGGTGTGGGTGGTGTGGGTGGTGTGGGTGGTGGGTGGGGGTGGGGGTGGGGGTGGAATCGTTGGTTAATTATCGCTTTTCTACCTGTAAAGAATAATATCGTTGATCACTAAAGCACTCTGACGTCACTGCTTCCTCGTCCAATCAAGTTTCACGAGAGGCGGAGCATAGTACTTGTCTAAGCCGATAAGCTTCACGGGAAATTTGAACCTTCCAAAAATTCCTTTAGAACTTTTCAATCTGTATGAATAATTGGGTGATTGGATATTGTGCTGTCCTTAATAAATGTGCTGAATTTCATCGACATTGATATTGAACTTACCACACAAACACACACAGACAAACACAAACACAAACAAGCAAGGGAAGGGATGAACTGATGGTGGTTATAACTATGTATTCGAGCTTTAGTTTGCCTTACTCTATACAACATGTGTCTGGGTGTGTTATATGTGGACCTCACCAACTCAACACAACATTCTCATCTCCAAACGACTGCAGTAACTAAGCCCACGCGTACAGCATTTTAATTCAGCGTCAGACTTTTACTTCAGAGGTGAAATGTGGCTCGTTTACGTCCGTTTTACCTTCATGGGATAAAGAGAGAGCAGCGGGAAAGGAGTCGTGGAAATATAGGAAGAGCAATGTGGAAAGAAATATGTATTAAAGAGAATATGATTGATTATGATTGAAAGGGAAGTAGGAAGAGAGGGAAAGGATTAGGGCAGAAAGGG
>JAPQNM010000043.1:21858947-21868947 GCA_029783475.1 Metacarcinus magister | reverse complement strand
AAAGGTAGTCAGTAAATGTGGATTCAAGGCCACTTACGTAAATAGAATTTAGGGAAAAACCGATTTTGTATGGAAATCGATTTTCTTTTCTTTTTATTTGTCTGTCTGTTTGTATGTTTGTCTGTCTGTCTATTTGTCTGTTTGTCTGTCTGTCTGTCTGTCTGTCTGTCTGTCTGTCTATTTCTCTCTCTCTCTCTCTCTCTCTCTCTCTCTCTCTCTCTCTCTCTCTCTCTCTCTCTCTCTCTCTCTCTCTCTCTCTCTCTCTCTCTCTCTCTCTCTCTCTCTCTCCAATCAACATGAAAAGGAATAAAAAGAAAAAAATATATTAGCAATGAATGAAGGAAGAAAAAATATAGAAAAGAGTAGAACATAGAATGATAAATAAATAACATAGTAAAGCTAGCATTTGAGAGAGAGAGAGAGAGAGAGAGAGAGAGAGAGAGAGAGAGAGAGAGAGAGAGAGAGAGAGAGAGAGAGAGAGAGAGAGAGAGAGAGAGAGAGAGACAGTATATGTAATGGGTGGAGAAGGAAAACGGAAAGCGAAGAACAGGTTGATGCCGACAAGGATGAGGAGGAGGAGGAGGAGGAGGAGGAGGAGGAGGAGGAGGAAGAGGAGGAGGAGGAGGAGGAGGAAGAGGAGGAAAATTAAGATGGAACGCTCCCGTATGCAAATTTGAGTTAACCATAAAAGCCTGTCAGCACACTTGATCAAGACACACGGCCCAGGATGAGTCGGTGACCGTAAATTAATATAAGAAATGGAGGTGGAGTGCCGCTAGAGGGAAGAGGAAGGCACGCCATCACCCCATACATCTCTCTCTCTCTCTCTCTCTCTCTCTCTCTCTCTCTCTCTCTCTCTCTCTCTCTCTCTCTCTCTCTCTCTCTCTCTCTCTCTTTAATGATAGTAGGTATGGTAAGCTCTTCTTCCTGCTATTCCTGTTGCTTCTCTACGGTTTTTTTTTCTTTGCATATGATGATGATGATGATGATGATGATGATGATGATGATGATGATGATGATGATGATGATCTCCTTTTTCTTCATCTTCTTCATCTTCTTCTTCTTCTTCTTCTTCTTCTTCTTCTTCTTCTTCTTCTTCTTCTTCTTCTTCTTCTTCTTCTTCTTCTTCCTCGTTTTCCTGTCACCACCACCACCACCACCACCACCACCACCACCACCACCACCACCACCACCACCACCCCTACAGGAAAGTGATTATCGTTCATAGTTGGTAGCCTACTTTTTTTTCCTTTCTTTCTTTTACATCTTGCTTTCCTACTTTTCCGCTTCATCCCTGCTGACGGGGAAGCTGAGGCAGGCACAAGTTTCCTAATATCCAGCACCAATCACCAGTTTACATGAAGAAACCTGACCAGAACTTCGCCTTTCTCGTACTTTCCATAATAATGTTTAGAACTCAGTAAGCAAACGTTAAATCAAGGTTATTAGGACACTATAAAGTACTTCACCTCTCTGCCTTATCCTTCTTCCCACCTTACCCTCGCCCTGTCGTAGGTCGTCTCCAGGTGAAGTAATGATCAGGTGAAATTATCTTCGCCGTGTTTCAGTCCTCGTAGTTTAAGCTTCGTCCTTTTATGTTCCTTAGCCCGTCCAGGATTCTGTTATAATATATGTTTTATAGGTAATTTGTGTTTTTTTCTTGTTATGTGGTTACTGAATGTGTTTGTAATGTAATAAATGTTCCCCAGAGTAGATGTGTTAGATATTCGGTGCACAGGAGTTGCCTTGTGAAAGTCAATTGACCTCTTGCAGCCTTCTTATGTTCTTATGTGTGGTTAACGCAAGGCTTTTGGTGATACTGACTAGAGTGAATTAAAATGTAAAGCTTATTTATTCAGCTCAGCTCTAATATGCTGGTTAAGTGAAACAGTGAGGCTAATAAAAGAATTACAAAGAAAATATATATGATCAACCACTACAAGATCCTTCAGCTCATCTCACTCTAAGCGGCTCTCAAGGTCTTTGGCGGGAATAAAAACAAAACCCACTCAGATGCTACATAAACAAGGATCAGTAGATAGGAAGGTCATCCATCATCCAATAAGAAGACACAACGTTGATTCATCACTAACCAATGGGAAGGCACGGATTCATCTCCATATTACATAACAAAAACAAAAAACACACACAAAAAAAATCATCGCTTACTTCCCCCATAAGGCGAAGACTCATATTTCAATCTTTGTTTTTCTGGGGAATTTAGTGCGCCTCTGGCCTTAGCTAGTCACCGAGCTTACACTCTTTGCCAGTGAAATTATGACGGTCCTTTATCAAGATTGAGCCATTGTGCTGAGGATATATGCGGCGAGAGGGCCATTTCCGACGATAACACGAGCTGGGAAGGCCTCTGAGGGTGGCGGAGAAGGGGAGGGGCAGGGGAGAAGAGGAGGGACGAGAGACGAGAGAGGAGAGAGGTAAGAGAGGGAAAGCAGTGAGAGAGGAAGAATGGTGAAAAGAGAGGGGGAGGAAGAGAGAGAGAGGCGGATGGGAAGGACATACTTATTTTTTTAGCGTAGTTGAATATTCTTTACTATAATTTTAACTTATTTGATCTACTTTACCATACTTTTGTTCAGTCACATGTTGAGTTGGAAAGTGTCGAAGGGTAATGTTAAGGTTACAAAAGACACACATTCTTACCTACGCCTTGCTACAGCGTTCATCCCCGTCTCTTTGTACTCGTAGCCAATGTGTAGTAAAGAAAAAGTCTTATTCCAGGATACAGATTCGACTATGATATCCAAATTACCTCTTGTTTTCCTTCCCCCAATTGTCTCGGAAACCCATTTATTGGACATGTAGAATGGAAGGCTGATGTAGATGCGTTCCTCTTACCTTCCCTCGCCTCCACCTCTTAATGTGCAACTCGAGATTCTAACTGCAACACCAGAAAAAGAGTAAATTTTGATAGAAAAACAAGTATTAATTTCAATATATTTTCCTGGCGTCAGTTTATCAGAACGTATTATGTCTTTATAGGATTTTTCGTCTCCCTTCCCTCACCCTCTTCCTTCCTTCCCTACTTAACTCAGGCTGTCAGATCCTTCCTGACGTCACTCCACAGCTAATGTGATGTCAAGGTAGTACTAATTAGGAACAACTTTTACCCGTGCTCATGTGAACTAGGAAGACATGGCAACCGCACCTAATTTCTCGAGAACCTAATTTTCAGTCTACGTCACCATCCCCTCCCGTCTTGCTCCAGCCTCATTCCCGCTGTCACCACCATCACCACCACCACCACCACCACCACCACCATTACCACCACCATTACCATTACCACCACCATTACCATTACCACCATCACCACTATTCGCCTTCTTACCAAATCAGGAGGTAAACGCATCGCTGCATTTGCATCCACATTAACACTGCCTAAAACACTTTCTTGATCATAGAAAAGACACACAAAAAACTTCCAACCAAAGATATGTGTGTGTGGTGTCTATCGTGCCCCCGAAGGAGGCACACGGGCTAGCAATAGAGCCCATCGCAGTTTTCGTTAAAATCGCTGATGTCGTGTGGTGGTGGCGGACTCTGGGCAGTCAACACCAACACCAGTAAATTAGCAGATGTTCGTATGAAAAAAAAAGAAGTAGAGTTTCGGGAGTGTGTGTGTGTGGCTGCAGTGCCCCCAAGTTAGGGGACACACGGACGCAACACAACACACACCCACTGGGATCTGGGCGCGGATCCATGCCAAAGATATGTTGATGATAACTGAAAGTGAATAATTACGTGCTTCCCTGTGTGTGTGTGTGTGTGTGTGTGTGTGTGTGTTGGGTGATAAGTAGCTACACACACACACACAGACACACACACACACACACACACAGTAATGAGGGTTTAAGTTTTGTAATAGACAAGTGAGTGAGTGAGTGTGTTGATCACCACCATTTATATCACAGCCGCGTAAAACAGACATACAGATAGATACTGATAGATATTTTCCCAACACGGCAGCCATTCCTCTGTCATATAAGCACCAAATAGTTCCATGTTTATGTCACTTCCAAATAGTCGTTCAGTTGTTGTATGACCAACTAACAAAGTCAATAAACCTCGCCCGTGGACGCTACATTTTGACACGTGACCGTCCTGTTGCGAAATATATGGAGTAGTTACAATTTATACAGACATTCTTTTTTATTGGCTTGGGGATCATGTTATTATTTTACACCAATTGCAGTTGAAAAATGAACATTGATCATTAAAAAAATGTGATTATATAGATATTGAAGAGAGAAAAATGCACGGTTCGGCAAGGGACCACCACCACCACCACCACCACCACCACCACCACCACCACCACCACCACCACCACCACCACCATCACTCAACCCCTGACTTCTATCTCAATTGTGGCTCCCAGTGGCCTTTCTGCCTTATTCTCCTCTACTCTCCTTCCTTCCCTTTCACCCATAGCCTGCCTGTCCCTTCTTCCCTTAACTTTCCTACCTTCCTCTTCCTTTTCCCTCCTACTCCTTCCCCTCCTCCTCCTCCTCCTCCTTCTCCTTCTTTCCCTTCCCGCCATTCCGTGCTCTGAGGGAGATTTCGTTGAGAATGAATTTTGGGGCAAGATTGTAAGCCCATCATAAATTCCACTCCCATACGCCCTTCCTTTAGTATCTCGTCGCCTGGGAAAGATGGAGGGACGAGTAAAGGAAGAAGCGACATACAGTTTCTTGTTTATCGGCCGCTGGACTGGGAGGGAGGAAAGGAGGATGAGAATGAGGGAGGAAAGGAAGGAGGATGAGGGAAGGAGGGAAGAGAAGCCGCCACATATGTTTGGCCATTGCTGTTGGTGCCTCCGGGGGGCGAGGACGACGAAGGAGACGACGTGTATGCGTTTGCTTTTTAGTGCCAGGGAGGAGGAGGAGGAGGAGGAGGAGGAGGAGGAGGAGGAGGAGGAGGAGGAGGAGGAGGAGGAGGAGGAGGAGGAGGAGGAGGAGGAGGTAGAGGTAAAAGAGACGCAGTAGGAGGAAGAGGAACACGGTAATAAGGATAATGATCTCTCTTTCACACACACACACACACACACACACACACACACACACACACACACACACACACACACACACACACACACACACACACACACCCAGCTGCCAATCGAGGAGAGGACGATTCAGGCAGACATTCAGCCATACACTTAGGGAATGTTTCCGTAAGAGGGCACTTCACACCCACTTTTACGGAGTGACGAAACGGCGTGCACCAGCCACACGCCATTCCCGTGACTTAGCTGCGAAACTTCTTGGCAATCATCTGAAACCCGTAACACTAAAATTTTATCTCCTATATCCCATTCCTCTTCTCGTTCTCCATGTCCTTCCTCTTCCTCCTCTTCATCCTTTGTTGTGTCTCTCTTTCTCTCTTTTATCAGTATTTTTATTTTCCATCTAGTGTCTGTGTGTTATTTAAGTAGAGTGCTTCTTCGTATGTGTTGTGGTCTCTGTGTGTGTGTGTGTGTGTGTGTGTGTGTGTGTGTGTGTGTGTGTGTGTGTGTGTGTGTGTGTGGAGGAAGTTGTATGTATAATGTGTCTCACTCTCCTACCTCCGCTCTTGTTCGCCTTTCTCATTCCTTTGTTTATTTTTGTTTTTTATTTGTTTTGTTTTCCTCTTCCATTTCCTTATGTCATCAGTTTTTTTTTTCTTTAACTTTTATTATGTCTGATTTCTTGTTTTTTTTTCTATCATTCTTTTCATTTTTATTTATTTATCTTTTTTTTAGTTTTTTTCTGTATTTTTTCTGATGTCCTTTCTTTCTTATCTTTTCTGTTCTATTTTTCTTCTTCTTCTTCTTCTTCTTCTTCTTCTTCTTCTTCTTCTTCTTCTTCTTCTTCTTCTTCTTCTTCTTCTTCTTCTTCTTCTTCTTCTTCTTCTTCTTCTTCTTCTTCTTCTTCTTCTTCTTCTTCTTCTTCTTCCTTTGTCGTCGTCGTCGTTGTCGTCTTTATCCTCCTCTTCCTCCTCGTCTTCTTTTCTCCTACGTCAGAAGTAAAGGTTCTTCCGAGAAGTATATCTAGGTCACCTTCCTTGAGAGAGAGAGAGAGAGAGAGAGAGAGAGAGAGAGAGAGAGAGAGAGAGAGAGAGAGAGAGAGAGAGAGAGAGAGAGAGAGAGAGAGAGAGAGTGTGTGTGTGTGTGTTTTGAGTATTATTTGGTGTATCTTGCCATCAAACAAGATAATACGACTAACTTTCAAGCATACTGTCACCAATGTGTAGTAGTGTCTTCCCTGCTTGTCACCAATATGTAAAGGTTGTTCCCACTGCTGGCACCAGGGTAGAATGTTGTTAGGGTAAGTGTGTGAATATCTGTGAGCAGGTGTGTGTGTGTGTGTGTGCACGTGTCTGTCTTTTCTTCTGTTCACTGCTGTCAGGAGTAATGGTAATCCCTTCACGTAATGCTCAAAGGAAGGTAATAGATTTCTCCCTTCTTATAATTTAATAAGCACTCGGGAATGAATATAGAGAGGGAATATAAAACTGAATATGAGCGGGAGCTTAATAGGGGCTTCGCGCTTTGACTGCTGGCGACACAGATCAAAGTGGGCAGACGCTGATCAATCTGGGTTTTGCCATACGCTGCTATTTACAACACCACTATATATCTGTGTGTGTGTGTGTGTGTGTGTGTGTGTGTGTGTGTGTGTGTGTGTGTGTGTGTGTGTGTGTGTGTGTGTGTGTGTGTGTGTGTGTGTGTGTGTGTGTGTGTGTGATGAAATGGTAATCACAATGTTAGATATTTATGCACGTTATTCCTGTCGACACATGATTTGCTCTTCCTGCTTCCTGGGTCCTTACATCAAGTCCTTTTTTCTTTTTTTTGGTTCACAGCGCCACCTTCATGCCTTCACACGCAATTACCAGCTGCAGGGAAGACTTAACATAACACACACATGCATAAACAGATACGTAGTTGCCATAGAAAGATAGATGGAGGAGGCGAGAATTGATTACGTTTCATATTTTACGATACAATACCATCTAACACTTTTTATTTTTTTCTCTTTCGCTCGCACACTTTCTCTCGGCGGATCTGCTTACGTCACAAAGTAAAATTGACGAATACAAGATGAAAGGCCGTGGAATAGTGCCGTGAAACTTTCCCTGAAGCTGTCAATATCTAATGGTGTAGGAAGGTGGCGCGAAGGGTGCACGGTGGGGCTGGTGACGCGCTGGTGAGGGTGGTGGTGTAGGCGATAAAGGTGGGAGGTGAGGGTGTGGAATGGTGATGGTGGTAGGTGAAGGATATTGAGAAAGGTATGAGAAGAACGTGGTGATGGTGGTGGTGGTGGTGGTGGTAATAGGAGGTTATGTTGATGGTGTTAAGTAGGTATGCAAGGCTGATTGTGTTTATGTTGTTAATAGGTAAACACTTACTTTGTTGTCTTTGTTAAAACTAGGTTAATTATAATACTTATTTTTAGTTGATGGATATTTCTTTGTATTGTTTTCTGTTTATATTTTGTATTGATATTCGTTTTATGCTCTAATTAGGCAAACTTAACTATAGGACTTATATATTATCTCCTGAGTGAGACTTAAGACGCAAAACTACACTCACGTCAGATGAATTTCCATAAAGGAGTTCACCGTCAAGTCAAGTAATTTAAAATCTTGTAGAAAACGGAAGACTAGAGTTGTTTGGAGTAAAAGTGATGAGACAAACAACATCAATTTTCAGTACCAAGAAGTTGATATTTCCGTAATAATAAACAAATACTTTTATATACTTTCTAGGATCTTTATCGGCTTATTTTCTTTAATATATATCCTATGCTTTCAAGACTTTCAATGACCCTCCAATCCTCGTCTTTGTTGTTCAGTATTCCCTTGTTTTGGTCTGACGGCACACTTTCCACCAATATTTCTCCTCCCTTGTACACAGGTGAAAGAGGGACGAATCTGGTTAAGACCACATCCTCCTTCTCCTTCTCTACTTCCTCCTTCTGCTCCTCTTCCTCCTCCTTCACGGAAAAGTACTTACATGGGGCCTGAATAGATGCCTTCCCCTATTTGTCGTATATAGGTAAAAGTAAGGCAATGTTACCGTCCTTCCGCTCCTCTTCTTGTACTAAGTTATCATCTTCTGAGCAAGTTTGTGTATCGTCTGTGAATTAGTGTATTTGTGAATAAGGTAATGATTTTTTTTTATATCTTGTCTTAAATTAATTGAAGTACAACTACACTAAATGGGATGTGAAGACTGGAGGAGGAAAAAGAGAGATAGATAGATAGATAGATAAATAGATAGATAGAAATAGATAGAGAGAGAGAGAGAGGAAAAACTAATCGTAACATAATAAAATTTTACTATATAACAGGTTCACTATTTCACTTTCCTATCTATATTTCCTTTTTCTATCGGCTCCTGTCTTTTCCTAAACTCACTTGTCCTCGTCAGCTGTCCTCGCCTGTCGTGGTGTCATGCCTTGTTCTCGTGTCTCCTCCATCCTGCCAATTTAATTTCTTAGAACAAAATCTTTTCCCCTTCAAACGTGACTGTCTTCCATTGCTTTACTTTCATTCTCCTCTTCCTTCTTCTTCTCCTCCTCTTTCTCCTTCTTCTTCTCCTTCTCCTTCTCCTTCTCCTTCTCCTTCTCTTTCTCCTTCTCTTTCCTTCATTTTCCTCCAACTCTTTGTATCTGTTTTTCTCTTTTCTTTCTCTTCTGCTTCCTCTTCCTGTTTTCGCGCTTCTTCTCGTCTTGCTTCTTTTATCCCTTATACTTCTTTCCTATAATTTTTCTCCTCCTCCTCCTCCTCCTCCTCCTCCTCCTCCTCCTCCACTCGTTGGGTGTCATGTTCGGTTGGGTGATGGGAGTCACTCGTTGGGTGTCATGTTCGGTTGGGTGATGGGAGTCACTCGTTGGGGGTCATGTTCGGTTGGGTGATGGGAGTCACTCGTTGGGTGTCATGTTCGGTTGGGTGATGGGAGTCACTCGTTGGGTGTCATGTTCGGTTGGGTGATGGGAGTCACTCGTTGGGTGTCATGTTCGGTTGGGTGATGGGAGTCACTCGTTGGGTGTCATGTTGGGTTGGGTGATGGGAGTCACTCATTGGGTGTCATGTTCGGTTGGGTGATGGGAGTCACTCGTTGGGTTGGGTGATGGGAGTCACTCGTTGGGTGTCATGTTGGGTTGGGTGATGGGAGTCACTCATTGGGTGTCATGTTCGGTTGGGTGATGGGAGTCACTCGTTGGGTGTCATGTTCGGTTGGGTGATGGGAGTCACTCATTGGGTGTCATGTTGGGTTGGGTGATGGGAGTCACTCGTTGGGTGTCATGTTCGGTTGGGTGATGGGAGTCACTCGTTGGGTGTCATGTTCGGTTGGGTGATGGGTGTCATGTTGGGTTGGGTGATGGGAGTCACTCATTGGGTGTCATGTTCGGTTGGGTGATGGGAGTCACTCGTTGGGTGTCATGTTCGGTTGGGTGATGGGAGTCACTCGTTGGGTGTCATGTTCGGTTGGGTGATGGGAGTCACTCGTTGGGTGTCATGTTGGGTTGGGTGATGGGAGTCACTCGTTGGGTGTCATGTTGGGTTGGGTGATGGGAGTCACTCGTTGGGTGTCATGTTCAGTTGGGTGATGGGAGTCACTCGTTGGGTGTCATGTTCGGTTGGGTGATGGGAGTCACTCATTGGGTGTCATGTTCGGTTGGGTGATGGGAGTCACTCGTTGGGTGTCATGTTCGGTTGGGTGATGGGAGTCACTCGTTGGGTGTCATGTTCGGTTGGGTGATGGGAGTCACTCGTTGGGTGTCATGTTCGGTTGGGTGATGGGAGTCACTCGTTGGGTGTCATGTTCCGTTGGGTGATGGGAGTCACTCATTGGGTGTCATGTTCGGTTGGGTGATGGGAGTCACTCATTGGGTGTCATGTTCGGTTGGGTGATGGGAGTCACTCGTTGGGTGTCATGTTCGGTTGGGTGTCATGTTGGGTTGGGTGATGGGAGTCACTCGTTGGGTGTCATGTTGGG
>JAPQNM010000043.1:21846447-21853947 GCA_029783475.1 Metacarcinus magister | reverse complement strand
GCAGGCCTGTTGTTGTTTGTTCTTCCTATGTGTTCCTATGTGTTCCTACACTTTTTCTTCAATAGAATCGTAAATGTTTGGAATTCTCTCCCAGCACAAATAGCTAACACTATTACAATTGAATCGTTTAAGAAGAAACTCGATAAGCACTTAGCATCCGTTCACCAAGTCGAATATTTCACTACTGCGTAATTTTAGCATAGATTACTCCTTGTTTTTCTCACTTTCCTATACAAATTCCATGATAGTTTTTCCATACTACATGGTATCTCTTCCTCTTCCGGCCAGCTTCGGCTGGAGGGAGGGATGGGTGGGGAGGAACCTTCCACTTTGCTGTCCTTTTGTCTCTTATCAAGTAGATATAGTAGTAGTGTAGCTAAACAGACAGCCTCGTTAGGTCCAGTAGGACTGTTGCTGTCTGTTCTTCCTTTGTACTCCTTTGTACTCCTCCTCCTCCTTCTCCTCCTCTTTGCACTGCTTCACCTACACTATTCACAAGGCACATTATAAAACCATCAAACATTTATAACCCTTCCATCATAAACAAAAAGTACTAGACGCAGATGAAAAACTTTTATTCACTTAATCTTAATTTCTAATAAACCATCTAGAGTGTTGTCTTACTTGCGTTATATTAAGGAGAATAATTATATACCTCTTATGTAACGCAGGGTCTCAGGGGTAACTAAGGGAGTGGATTTACTTAGGATAACAAGGATTAGATAACCGTTAAGTGTCGCCTTGTGCACCGTTATTTTTACCGAGTTAAGTAAGGGGAAAAAGAGGAGGCAGGAATGAGGCAGGAAAGAGAGGCAGGTCGTCATGATGATGGGTATACATTAAGACGTTGTAGCTTATGTATGTGACTATAGTGATGCTCTCTCTCTCTTTTTTTTTTCTCTCTCTCTCTCTCTCTCTCTCTCTCTCTCTCTCTCTCTCTCTCTCTCTCTCTCTCTCTCTCTCTCTCTCAGTGCTGCCATAGTAACCACTAACATAGACAGTGTGACTCTCCTCTACTTCTCCCTTTCCTTCCTTATACCTGCTTCCTCCATCGCTCCGTTCCTCCCTGCCTACCCCCTGTCCCTCCCTGCCTACCCCCTGTCCCTCCCTTCCTTCCCCCTGTCCCTCCCTGCCTACCCCCGTCCTTCCCTGTCTACCCCTTATCCCTCCCTCCTGTACTTCCTTGCTTAGCCCCCGTCCCTGCCTGTCGGTCTCTGCCTCTCCCTCCCTGTCTGTCCCTCCCTGCCTATCCCCTGTCTCTCTCTCTCTCTGCCTGTCCCTCCCTCTCTGCCTGTCCCTCACTGCCTGCCCCTGTCCTCCCTGCCTGCCCCTGTCCTCCCTGCTTATCTTCCATCCCGCCTCGCTTCGTTCCCGCGCCCCAGTGGTCCCATCAAGGGTCTTGCCGAGGGAGCGCTGCGGTTAACTACTTTAAGAGGATTTTCTGTAAGGGAGAAGCGTCGTCAGCATTACGGGGATGATGACGGGCGACCTTAATTGGCCTCGTGATCTGTGTGTGTGTGTGTGTGTGTGTGTGTGTGTGTGTGTGTGTGTGTGTGTGTGTGTGTATGTGTATGTGTGTGTGTGTGTGTTCTTAACTATCTTTTTACTCGTACTGTACTGGTTAAAATTACGTCCTTTCTTTAATAGCCAGGGCGGGATTTACCTACTTGTGGACCCTAGTTCAAACTCATCAGTGGGTCCCAAATTTTTTTAGAAATGGCCTACTATGCCTATTGGTAAATCCGGCCCTGTTGATAGCAATAGGATTCACAGATTGTCAGTCACTAGCATGTTTCTCTCAACACGAAATTACAATGATCACCCTAACTAACTTTCAAAACTCACTAGGCAGAGGGCGAGATTCGAACTCTGGGCCAGTAGAGAGTAAAAATAGAACCCTGCTACTGCACCACCAAGCTTGGAAACTTTTAGTAAGGAAGGAATGCGTCAACTCTTTTTCATTCTTCCTGTTTTCATCATTCATCGGTTCACTCAAAGGAAGGTGGCGCAGCGAGGTAATGGTGCGTGTCAGCGTCTGGGTGGCGTTGGGAGTCTGAGGGAAAGGGAGAGGAAGGGAGGGAAGGGTGAGGCGGGGAAGGCAAGGGACGGCAGGACGTGCGGTATCAACGTAAACTAACCATTAACAGAAAATCACGAATAGGGAGCATATAAACACCAAGGAAGTGATACAGGTGTTAGGTTACATTCACACACGTATACGTACACACCACCTTTGCTATCATCACCATTACATTCACCACATTCCCCTCACCACCTCACCACACCACAGTATACTCCTCTCTCTCCCATTCCTTACCACACACGACAACCAGTCCTTTTTTTTACCTCTCACCATCTCCAGCAGCGCCTCCGTGTTTCTAAGCATCTCCTAGCAATGGGCAGCGAGGAGGATAAAGAAGCCTTAGTCGTTTTCCTTGGTGGTGTCGTGGGGCTGAGTGAGGTCGGGTTGGATGGCGTCGGGTATTGAAGTGTGTTTGCTGAAGCGGCGAGGCTCTACTGTTGGCCGTGCAGCGCTAATTGGTGGCCTCTGTTTAGTCATGGCAACCACTGTGTCAACAAACCCCATCCTACGTGTGTCTACCAGCTAGCTACTCAGGTTGTTGTGTTCAGAGGCCTTACTTCACGTCTTTTTATCTTGTTTTTTTCTTCTCTCTCTCTCTATCTATCTATCTATCTATCTATCTCTGTCGTGTGATGTCATCTTTACTGTTTTTTTTTCATATTATTCTGTAGCTTCTTTCTCTTCTTTTTTCGTATTGATGTATCTTGGTGGTGGTGGTGGTGGTGGTGGTGGTGGTGGTGGTGGTGGTGGTGGTGGTTGCTGTGGTGGTTGTGTGTTTGTTTGTTTGTGTATCTGTTTGTTTGAATGTCTGTTTGTTTATCGGTATGTTAGCAAGTTCCTGACAACACCCCATGTAACTTAATCAACATGACCACCCACCCTTGATTTCGACTTGATTTTGAGAAGTAAAGGTCAAGGAGAATTAAAAGTCGCCATTAATATTCGATTTGACATCATCTTAAAGTCAGTAATCAGAAATATAACTATAGAAGAGGTGGAGTAAGTAAAGTTATGAAAAAATATATTTACAAACAATAGGAACTTCAATGAAAAGCATAAAAAACTAAATTAATAGTGCTTAAGTATACGTGGCTTTTGAAAGAGATAAACGGCTATTACCAGGAACGTTTGATTTAATATTAATGAAACAGTTGGGTAATAGCGTGATATTGGGTGTAATACTATATGGGTCAGAAACATGAGCCAAAAACAATTAGAAAGAAACATTTAGAAAGACCAGAAACGTGAGTATGAACAAGAATGCTGAATAATATAAGAGCAGTGAAGAGTTTATACAAATAGTTTGAGACGAGAGAAAGCAGATTCCGGATGTGAAGGCAAGATAAGGAGTGTTTGAGGAGTCATGTTTTGAAAGGAGAGAAATTTCTTTAAAATGTATCAGTGAATGTGAGATTAACAGACCAAAAGAAAGGAGGAAGTCAATGCTGGATACTTGGCGACCTAAGGACAAGGAAAGGATAACACAAAATTGATCCATGAATAGACTTACCTTCTGAAAAAACACCATATAAAAGAACATCGGAAATGAGGCAACGAAATAGTGCAGAATGTGAATGTTTTGGCAAGGCGCAGTGCGGTCAACGGTATGGAAACGTCACCCCAAGCACGGGATGGCTGTAACAGAAGTTAAGTCATGCATCCAGTGAATCGGGAAATTATATTCGTTGAATTATATGTTGTCAGGAGGAAAGCAATGAAGACAAGGAGGCAACCGTGGCCGGACCTAAGCAGTGGTGGGCGTCCGGTATGGTCGGTGTAAACTAATCGTTGTTTCTAAATATGCATGACAAAATACTAACTGATGGAAGATACAGAGTTACACGCGTCTAAAATAGATAGTTCCATAAGAATAAATTATATGAAAAATTAAGTTTTTGTAAGTATATTTCATGTAGAATACTTAACAGTGCTTAACGGAATCGTCAACAACACTCCATCCTTCCACTACATGTTAAAGCAAATTCTCGTCAAACACTGAACTATCAAAGGAACGACGTCACGTGTTGCAGCGCCTGAACACCAAGGTCCGGGACACACTAGTCGTACGTATCACACAGAGCAGCGCCATCATTGCCTTCCCTGCGTGGCTGTGCTGTGTGAACCCGAGCCCGTGTGTGTGTGTGTGAGGCAGAAAACGCCTACCAAGGGCTGAACTCTGGCACACTGTTCATATACATTGCTATCTGTTTACGTAACATTATGTGTAGATAAATTGGTAATGCACAATGTTGTTTCAAATTCTTTCATTAAATGTTAAAATGATTTTCATACTGGAAGATAAAGGACTATACATTAATATCATACACATGCACGTACCCAAGATATGGGAAACAGAAGCACACACTCATTGTGACTAACGACGACAAACCAACTTATTTGAAGCAGGTGTTACGTAAGCTGCACTGTACCTTGACTGTGTTTGGCAGCTTTGACATATTTTACAACAATTATGTCAAATACTGCTGGAGTCATTCTTTAGGTAGCCTCCATGCAACACCGCTGACCCTGCTGCCACACTCTTACCATAAACACTCAATATTCACCACGAAGCAGCTGTTCAATCAACTGTTCCCGTGACCAAACTCTTCGTGTTATGTCCAGAGCACGGCTGGCGGCGATGGTGGCCATGTGGCGTTCATCCATCAAAAAGTGGAGAAGCGCGGAGTGGACCATGTACGCTACGGACATTAGCTTTGGTCCAAACTCTTCCACCTCCCATGGATTGATTGACGCCTTGAATGACGCTCCTCCGTGTGATATGTACTAGAGCGAAGCGTAGTAATGTGAAGGGAACCCAATGAAAAGTAGAGTTTGAAGTTAAGGGCTGGAGGAGGGGAAGAAGAAGAAAAAGAAGAACAAGAACAACAACAACAACAACAACAACAACAGCACCAACAGCACCAACAGCACCAACAACAACAAAGGAAGGATTCATAGTCTTGGTGAAGGTAAGGAAGCAGAGGATAAAGAAGCGAAACAAAAATAACAGGAACAAGAAGCAGGGAAGAATGTTAAGTCTTGGTGAAGCGTGAGGGCGAACAAGAGGAAAGTGATGAGGCTGAGAAGGATGAGGTCAGTCAGGCTTGCCGGCAGACACACCATCAAAGGCTGCTGGTGGTGGGGGGAAGGAAGGAAGGAAGGAGGGATGAGCCAGCCGCTGCTATCATCCTTGAGGGCATGGTGGTGGTGGTGGTGGTGGTGGTGGTGGTGGTGGTGGTGGTGGTGGTGGTGGTGGTGATGGTGGTGGTGATGGTGGTGGTGATGCAGAGTTCATACCACTTTGACCCCTATGACTAGTTCCCTTCTCAGCTTCCTGCATCTTCATCCCTTTCCCTCTTCCTACTACTCTCCTCTCTCTCTCTCTCTTTCCTTCCTTCTTTCATTTGTTCCTTCCTTTCTTTCATGTTAGTCATATATTTTTTCGTTTATCCTTTTTGCCTTCATTCTCTGTCTTGTCCTCCATCTCCTCCCTTTCCTTTCCCATCTTCTCTTCTTTTTTTTATCATCAGCTCTCTATTCCTGCTTCCAATTAATTACATTCTTTGGTTTTTATTCCTTCTTTCCTTCTTTTATTCTCTTTTCCATCTCAAAATGTCCTTTTTTTCATCCTTATAATATCTTCCTTTCTGTCTTCTCCCTATTCTCCTTTTCCATCCCTCCCTTCGTTTTTTTTTTTCCCTCCATCTCCCTCTTCCTTCTTTTTTTTTTTTCTTCTTGCCATCTCTTACCTCCCATTCTTCCATTTGCCACTTTCTTTACTATTTCCTCCCTTTTCCTCCTTCTTTCTCCTCCTCTTCTCCTTGCTTTCCCATCCTTTCCTTCCTTTTATTTGCCTGTGGATGTCTCCCGTGATGACTGGATGCTGTGGAAACGAACCAGAAGTAGGAGATGAAAGGTGGAAGCTACACGGATGATAGGAGATAAACGAGCCAATTAAGGATGCACTTGAAGATGAAAATATATGAAAGGAAAAAAAATATAAAATGTTACACTTAGGGAACATAAAAAAATAAGAGAAATAAGACAAAATACTTGGTAATATAAACAAAATAGTGGTGATGGTGGTGGTGGTGGTGATGATGTTAGTGCCTTGTGATGATATTATGAGAGAGAGAGAGAGAGAGAGAGAGAGAGAGAGAGAGAGAGAGAGAGAGAGAGAGAGAGAGAGAGAGAGAGAGAGAGAGAGAGAGAGAGAGAGAAAAAAAAATGGTCCAGCTGTTTTCCTTTTTACTTTTCTTGTCATTCTTCCACCTACACATACACCTGCCAAGCAATCTACACCTGCCTACTAATTGACATATGTGCTCGGATTCTAAGCAACACGCAAACACCTTTCACATCCACCACCTGTACACTTCTTCATCTCTTTACCTGCAAACTTACACACCTGTTGCATCATCTAACACATATCTACACATGTCCTACCTCTGCTACATACACACTTACACTTTTGTCCTAAATCATTCACTTACCACACCTGTTCTGCCTTAACCTAACACACTTACACACCTTTCCCTTCCTTATTTACATAACTATACATTCATACTGTTCAAGCATTTACACACTTCCAATATCAACCATCATTTACATATTATACACCTGATCAACCTCATTAGACCTGTATACACCTGTCTTATTTATTTTACATATATACTCGTCCTACACATAACATACATACATATATTACACACATACATACATAACCTATTAATTCTTGCTCATACGTAATTACACACTTGTATATCTGTTTAAGTCTCCACGCATCCACTCCTTCATTACATTGCTCCTTTGTATCCCAACACACATCCAATTTTAAGTTCCTCAGAAGTGATGATGCTGCTTTTGATCCTAAGTTCTCCGTTTTGTTGATCTTAGTGTTTCTACGTAGAATAACGAGCTTCTTTGTGTGTACGAGTGTGTTTGTTTTCATACCTTGATCTGCTTGGAGTGTTTTGAAATGATTGGTTTTTGGATGATTGATAGTAATATGATTTGGTGTTTTATCTGGTGTTATTCTGTGTGTTGAATTTCCTCTTTTAGTTTTTTTTGTTTTTTGTTTTTGCATTTATTCCACATTTTGTATATTCCTTTTGTGCATACGTATTTTTTTTTTTTTTATTCTGTTATGTTTTTCTCTTGTTTTCTGTTTAGTAATTCATCCTGTATTTGTTCTTTCCCTCATTGATTTCTGAAACCTGGTTATTTATTTTTTATTATTGTTTACTATCGCTCTTACTTCTTTTTTTTATTTTATTTTTAATTATGAATGTGTTATGATAATTATAATAAATTGTACTGATTCAAAACACACACACACACACACACACACACACACACACACACACACACACACACACACACACACACACACACACACACACACACACACACACACG
>JAPQNM010000043.1:21838947-21841447 GCA_029783475.1 Metacarcinus magister | reverse complement strand
CAACATCCTTCATCCTTCATCCTTCATTCTGTATATTGTCGGGAATTGTTCGTGCATTCATGTATTTGTTTAATGCCACAATGATAAGCGAGCATGAATGGATAAGCTGGGATGAACGATGCTTTCATAATGTCATGGGAGCTGAACTGTAAAGCAATGGCTGTGAGACGCTGATTCTGATGTGCTCTCGATGACACAGTGAGTCAATTCATGCTATTTCATCCCTTTCACCAGGAACCTCAGGAGACCATCATTATCACATTTTTCTTGACAGTCACTTGAGCACCGTAAAAAAGACACAGTAGGTCACCTTGATTTGACTCATAAACATTTGTCTTATTTCTATTCTCTGTTATTTATTTCATATTACATTTTCCGCCTCGATAGTGAAGTCGTTAATGTGACTGACTTCTAATCCTCTGTTCCAAATGTCACGGTTCAAATCTTGGTTAGAACATCAAACATTAATATAAATCAGCTGTCCATCCACCTTTCAGCAACTGTCCCATAACTGACTAGATTAACGTTTAGACAGTTAGGACGTTGGCGTGACTGGGATAAAAGTGAATATACCAGTTAATGTCTAAGATTCAATATCCAAGGCGGCTGATTTGAGAGCCGCAGCAGAGCGCCTACTCCAGTAAACTTACCATCTCCACCTCACTCCTACGTCCTGTGGTGTAGGAAGCTGTTAAAAATACTTTTCTTAGTCTTACCTTTACATGGGTGTGTGTTTAGACATACTTGTTATTGCTGCCCCCACCACAGGATGCACCAACACTAATGGTAGGTAGTCTAGTTTAGTAATGATTTGATATAAGCCTTACATGTCCTCGTTTTCTTCAAGGTAAACGGTGTTCCTGTTTAACTGGTTCATGCTGGCACGTTGGTGGAGAAAAGGATGGTCTGGGAGGATCCTTGTTCTATTCTATCCTTTTCTCTCACACTTAGTTTATTTGCATTAGTAAGTTGTTGAACAAATAACCTCTTTATCGAACGACAGGTCTCTCAACATCTGTTCTTTCTATGAAATCCTATGAAATGCTATGTAATCCTCCTCCTCCTCCTTCTCCTCCTCCTTCTCCTCCTCCTCCTCCTCCTCCTCCTCCTCCTCCTCCTCCTCCTCCTCCTCCTCCTCCTCCTCCTCCTCCTCCTCCTCCTCCTCCTCCTCCTCCCCCTTCTCTTTCTTTGCCACCTTTTCCACACAAGAAAATAATGTCCATTTAATTACTCTACATGTATTTTTTCTTCACTCTAGCGAAATTTACTGTATTTGAGATTTATTCCAGCAGGCGGGCGAACCATTATGCTAATTCCCATCAATCTATTTAGCCTTCATTATTTTTCGGTGATAGAAACTGTCCTTTGGTGTGATGGTGTTCCTCGTATTTATTTGTCATCTCCGCCATTTTGAAATTGCATCGTGGCTACGACAGGTCAGGTTATTGCTCTGGCTGTGGGGTGCTTCAAGGCCATATATGAGTCAGTGTTTCATTAACTAAGGTAATGTGTTCTAGGTTATTCCAGGTGAAAGGTCACAGTGAGATTGGTTCATCGTTATATTTTTCCTGCTTTATGGTCTTGGATTTGAAGTTGTGACGTTTAGCTCTTGAGTTTTCAGGTTGTTTTAGCGTTTAAAGGTGGAAGAGTCAGTCAGAGTGAAGGTGGAGGTGTGGGGACGAGGTCATGTGTTGGGTCACTCTGCTGGTGGTGATGACCTTCCACTCTCTCTTTGTGTGTGTCTCGCTGCCACACTCACGCTGCCTCATCACTCATTGTTAGACTCAACTTTGCTATTCAACGAACGTAACTGTGTGTGTGTGCGTGTGTGCGTGTGTGTGTGTGTGTGTGTGTGTGTGTGTGTGTGTGTGTGTGTGTGTGTGTGTGCTTACACGTGTGAGTGTTTGCTCGTGTAATTCTGATTTCTTTATCAGGCGTGGAATTAATTGCCCCTTTGAAAACTCAAGAGCCGGAAATTGGTACTCATTAACCTCCAATCTATATGCAAAACCATCATAATGTGGCGGGTTATTGTTCGACTCTTCAAACCTTGCACTGCAGCGGCCTTGATGGGATGCCCGGGTCTCAGAGGGCACGTTGGCCCCGCTAGCCCTTGCTCACCCACAACACAGCCTTGGTTCACCCGTGCATGCTGAAGACTTGTTAGGGTTGTAAACACGTTCCTTAACACAAACCTGACTGTAATGAATACTTTGAAGCTTCTTTTATGATCATTGATATTGTTATTATTATTATTACTATTACTATTATTATTATTATCATTAGTTATTATTATTATATTTCTTCTTCTTCTTCTTCTTATTATTATTATTAGTAGTAGTATTGTTATTATTAATAATATTTTTTCGTTTATCATTGTTATCATTCTCATTATTACTATTATTATTGATATTTGCCGCAACTTCCTATCGTCATATTTAAAGTAATTTAGAATATAAATAAAAAAAACTTGGGTGCTGGATGCCCTTGAGTTCCATTA
>JAPQNM010000043.1:21826447-21833947 GCA_029783475.1 Metacarcinus magister | reverse complement strand
CTGACATGAGGATGAAGGGCTGGGGCGTTGGGTGTGATGCAGACGGTCTCCGCCACCATGGGCACCACCGCCCGCATGTCAGGGCCCATGGAGGATGTGGGGTTGTCGTAGGCCGGAGGCGGGGCGATGGGCGGCACGAGGGGCGTGGTCAGGGGGTCCTGTAGAGAGAGAAAACCCGTATATAATAATGAATGACCGACTTATGTGTGTGGATTTCATTTTTGTTTGGTGTGTAAGCTTGACTTTAGCAGATTTGTTAGGTCACTATTTTCTTCCTAGTTGGGTATTTTTGTTAGTAAATTTACATGTCAAAGGGAAAATATATACTGCTCAACTTTAAAATGAAATGAAATACAAGAAAATACACCAAGTTTCCCTTTGCGTCCATTAAAATTCTTTTGAGGAAATAAAATGAATATATAATACAAGTGAGACGCGTGGCTGCCAAGCAAGTCAACTCACCATGAAGAGGCTGCTCCGCCGCTGTAGCGTGGCGGTGTGGGCGTGGTGGCCCCGGCCGTGGTTTGAGCGTGGGTGGGGCAAGGTTTGGGTGTGGGAAATGGGTATGGCGTGGGTGTACATGGGAGTGGGGATGGTGGTAGAAGTAGGGGGCATGTGGTGGTAGGACACGGAGTGATGCATGTCGATGGGCGGGGGCGAGGGCGTGTACTCCTGCTGCTGCTGAATGTAGGGCGTCTGGTGGGCGTGTTGCTGAGACTCAACGTGGGCGTGGACTGGCTCGACGTGGGCATGAGTGGCGTGGGTTACGTGGCCGGACTCTGGGTAGGTGTTGACGAGGGTGTGTTGAGGCTCCTGGGCCACGTGGTCATGGGTGGTGTCCGTCGTGACGCCCACCAGCTCCCCGTAGATGGTAGACACGTCAGCCACGCCTCGCCGCTCCAGCAGGTCTGCCCGGCTACCTGAGGGAGGCCGAGACGCAGGTTGGGGTGAGGCTTCTATGTTATTGAAAAAGGGAGCCTACACCCCTTTTACCCCCCCCCCACCCCAACCATCCCACACACATACACAGATAACCAAATAAAAAAATTACAAAATGCATACATGAATTAAATAAAACAGTAGATCAACTAGTTAACAGTCATTCTCATCTAAACCAACTATCTCAAAGGGCGTGTTACAAAGAATACCGCCTTTCGGAACAGTCTCTGAACACACACACCCTTGCATACGAGTAGTGTCGCCCCGCAAGGCCTCACCCATTCTCCCTCATACTCAGAGAACCTGTTTCCCGTTTTCTGTTGCCCGATTCTCCTATTCCCCCAATTCTTTCACTTACCTTATACAAGATTTAACCAGTATCTTCACTCTTTCTTCCCTTCTACTGGTAAACTCTGGAACTCTCTCCCTGAATCTATATATTTCCACCTTCCTACGAGTTGAATTCATTTAAGAGAGGAGCATCAAGACACCTGCAACCTTAATTTGGCTTCCCTTTTTTATTACTCTTTCTTCTTTAGGAAACCAGTATTTTATTGCCCTTGGCCGGTTCTCCAATAGCATGGGAAAAAAATTACTGTCTTTTTTTCCTCATCCTGTCATTCTGCCGTTCTTACAATCCACCATTTTCATTATATGTGTTCACGTGTGTATACAGAATAAGAAAGTTTCCCTTTGTTTTGTACATTTCGTTTTCTTTTGCCACACATTTGTAAGGCTCTTGAAGTGGTTACATTTTAATCACTTGTGCTAATTATCTCTTTCTCTTTTTTTTTCTTTTTCTCTCTCTCTCCATCATTCTAAGAGGGAAAATGAATGGTAACTGTAATACTCTATCTTCCTGTTTTTCCACCTTCTTATAACTTGAACTTATTCGAGGGAGAGTATCAAGACACACCAAAAGGTTAGATTGAATGGCTTATTTGGAACTCCCTTGTCCTCTCCTCTGCTTTGGATTGGTCATATCTAAGTCTATCTTTCGTTCTTATTGTGTTATTTATTTTATGTGTGGCATACCAGTGTCCTTGGTATTGATAATGACTAACCATCTTTTTTTTAGTGATGGAAATGAAAATGCTGTGAAGTTTTTTATTTTTTATAATTACTGAGGCGAATATTTTTCCTTTCAGCACCTCAGATAAGAGAGAATGAAAAAAGAAAAAGAAAAAAAAAGGAAAGAAATATGATATGAAAAGCGTATAGAGTAATAAATATAACGGAAATTACTGGGAAAAAGATGCATTTCCATTTTGACTAATAAGAAATTCCGTTCATGCAATCGCTTTAGCAACACAACCGTAAAAAAAAAAATAATAATAATAATAATAATAATGAAAAATCGCGCACAGAGAATGACGAAATGTTAATGTTTTTTGGCATCAAAGTCACGAAAGATATTTTGGGAATTTTAATGAAGTAAAGAGTAAATGTTTTATATTCACCAAAATGGGTGTTTATGTTACGCCTTTACTTTCCTGTTGTTTTTTTCATGTTGTTGACGAGTTCTTCATTGAGACAAAGCGAGAGAGAGAGAGAGAGAGAGAGAGAGAGAGAGAGAGAGAGAGAGAGAGAGAGAGAGAGAGAGAGAGAGAGAGAGAGAGAGAGAAAGAGAGAGAGAGAGACATACAAACAGACAGACAGACATATAGACAGACATTCTATTTCATCAAGACTAGCACCACTACAGAACAAACAGTAAATAACAGTTCTGAATCATCATCAAATCAGGATGAAGATGAACTCAAGACAATCATAACTAGAAGAAAAAAAAAAAATACTACTTCTAAGGATTGAAAGGCCTGGTAAGGGGGAGCATTCTAAGGGGCAAGGCGATGGGGGAGGGAAGAGCATGTCTGCCTATATGAAGCAATTTAAGGGGAAAAGGGAGAACTCTAAGGGTATAGGGAAGCAATGTAAGGGGCAAGCTAGTGGTAGGGCAAGTCAAGGGGAGGGGAAACCTACCTATGAAGATGGAGCAATGTAAGGAGAAAAGGGAGAAATCTAACGGCAAGGAGAGCATTTAAAGGTCATGGGAAGCAATGTAATAGGCAAAACTACAGGTGGGTGAGGTGAGGGGATTGGGGGGAAAACTACCAAGGTGAAGCAATTTAAAGGGAAAAAGGGAGTAATCTAAAGGAAAGGATAGCATCTAAGGGTGAGAGGAGGAGGGGGAAGCCTACCTAGTAGATGGAGCGGACAGAGTGAGTCGTGTGCTCGGGGTTGGGGTGTCTGCGTTCCCTGGACCTCCGACCCCTCACAGGTACTCGGCTCCTCGCTGGTGCCTGAAGAGTCCGCGAGTCTCCGAGTCAACACTGACGGAGGGAGGAAGGAGGAAAGGGGGCGGGTAGAGTAGAGAGACAGTGTTACATAGACATACAAGTGAATAAGGATAAAGAGATAAATTGGTGCTTTAATAAGTGATCTGTAACTTAAGTCTACCAAGAGTTTGTTAATCTTTGAGGCAGTACTGACGGAGGGAAGGACAGAGGGATGGAGGAAGGAAGGAAGGAAAGGAGGGAGGGAAGGAAGGAAGGAAGGAGAGAGACACATTTACATGATACTTCTAAGTGGGGGAAAAAAAGAGAGATGTGCTTGTTACCTTAAGATGATGTGTGGCCTTAAGCTACTACTCATGCACTTAACATCAAGGCAGGTGATATAACAGGACGGAACGGACGCTACTGTGTGTATTTATCCACCGTGAAGGTAAGGGTTTGAGTGTTGTCAGTGTACCAGTGAGTGTACCAGTGAGTGTACCAGTGAGTGTACCAGTGAGTGTACCAGGTGAGTGTACCAGTGAGTGTACCAGTGAGTGTACCAGTGAGTGTACCAGTGAGTGTACCAGTGAGTGTACCAGTGAGTGTACCAGTGAGTGTACCAGTGAGTGTACCAGTGAGTGTACCAGTGAGTGTACCAGTGAGTGTACCAGTGAGTGTACCAGTGAGTGTACCAGTGAGTGTACCAGTGAGTGTACCAGTGAGTGTACCAGTGAGTGTACCAGTGAGTGTACCAGTGAGTGTACCTGTGAGTGTACCAGTGAGTGTACCTGTGAGTGTACCAGGTGAGTGTATAGCATTGAGTCACGGATTGATTATGTTGCCTTGAATCATCTCTGCTGACTCACTGCGGAGGCTTAAGGGAGAAGTGAGGCGAAATTTGATGAGAAGGTATTTAATAATCAATTTTACGTCGTGGGATGGACTGACTGACTGACTGACTGACTGACTGACTGACTGACTGACTGACTGACTGATTGATTGACTGATTATTAACTGTCTGTGTTGCATTCCTCGGTTCCTAATGACTCAATTTGGAGGTGATAAGTTCGACGGGAAATATTTTTATTGACTTTCTTAATCACCTTTTTAGTTTCTATCTATAATGCTTTCATCTAACATTATTTTTTGTAAGTACCCATTTCACTATGTAATTTATGTCTCGCTTTGCATAATGTACGCTCACCAAGAGAAGGTTATCACCTCTTTCTGCCTAATAAATCAATCGAATTTTACCTTGAAGACCAACCGAGCATTAAATTCCTTAGAGGTTTGCCTAGAAATTTTAGAATCCTCGGTTGATCTAGCGTGCATAGTCTTGGATTCTGAAATAAATGTATTAGAACATGATAAGTATTTGTACCTCATTGTAAGATATTGAGACTAGCAGTGACAGGGAGGAAGGGTGGGACGGCATATTACATACTCGTTACAAAAGTTCATAAACCGCTTCCTTGCACCACACATCAACAAATTTATGAAAACAAACTGTATTTCACTCGTTAAAAAATCTTCCGCAGTTTGTGTTTTAAAATATCGAGAGTTTGAGAGGCAGATGAAGAAAATGGATAAGATAACAGAGGTGGCTGCATATTTATATCTTGAATATTTACGTTGAGGTGAAAAAAACAACTAGGGGAGAGAGAGAGAGAGAGAGAGAGAGAGAGAGAGAGAGAGAGAGAGAGAGAGAGAGAGAGCGAGAGCGAGAGAGAGAGAGAGAGAGAGAGAGAGAGAGAGAGAGATTCTTATCCTTAACCCATTAAATACAGCTTATGGAAATGAGCAGGAAGACAGCTTACAACTTTTACTAATCAAATTAAACTCAGGTAAACATAGAAGAAGTAGAGGCAGGAGGAGGAGGAGGAGGAGGAGGAGGAGGAGGAGGAGGAGGAGGAGGAGGAGGAGGAGGAGGAGGAGGAGGAGGAGATGAGTCAGAATATGGAGAAGTTAAAAGAGAGAAGAAAAAGTATTACAGCAGAAGCAAGTTTAGGAGGAAGTGGATCAGAAAAGAAAGAAGGAGGCTACAGAATAAGAGGAGGAGGAGGAGGAGGAGGAGGAGGAGGAGGAGGAGGAGGAGGAGGAGGAGGAGGAGGAGGAGGAGGAGGAGGAGGACCACCAGAAGCAGCAGCAGCAGGAGAGGAGGAAGGGAGGGTAAAGAAATAACTCTTCTACTAATTTGCTTAGTATGGGGGCAGGTTTTGATGAATGAGACAGACTGTGCAATAAGCGACGGATGAGGGGGCAGGTGAGTGGGCGGGAAGCAAGGGGGCAGGCAAGTGGGCGGGTAGGCGGGAAGCAGGAGTTGGGGCGGCGGGGCTGGGCTGGGAAGGAACAGAGAACCAGAGTGAAGGTGGATATAGGAGGGGAGGAAAAAATACAGATACAGGAGGAAAGCTGTAAGTACCGTGTATATCCTTAAATCTTCTTTAAAGCCTCCTCCTCCTCCTCCTCCTCCTCCTCCTCTCCTCCTCCTCCTCCTCCTCCTCCTCCTCCTTCTCCTCCTCCTCCTCCTCCTCCTCCTCCAGGCATTGAGAGAGAGAGAGAGAGAACAAAAAAGAGATGAAGAAGAGAACAAAAAAAAACTTTAAAATGCAAGACAACAACTGCGGGCAACACATCCGACTGCAAATTTCTAGGAACATTGCAAAATTAACTGCAGAAATTCCCTCTCATTAGCACATAGGGAATGGCTCTCGCTAAACAGGCTGGATACACATGGCCACATTACTGCTCTCTGAATGGGCGGCAATATTTTACCTCCACCGTATGAATCCCCATTCTTATTTTTATTGTAATGTTCGCTTAAATTTGAGTTGGTTACGAGCGGCAGCGGCGGCGGTGGTGGTGGTGGTGGTGGTTGTGGTGGTGGTGGTGGTGGTGGTGGTGGTGGTGGTGGTGGTGGTGGTAGTGACTATGGTAATGCCGGTGCCTCAAGATATCTCGCCGTCTACTGGGAAAGTGTCAATCAGTCAGCGGTATTCCCATATAAAGTGTCTACTTATAGGTATGTTTTTTTCTTCTTTTCATACAGCTCGAATTTCCTTATGATCATTTTTTTTTATATATACAGTTTAAATCCCTTTGAAAATATGGTTTGAATTTTCGTTCCAATTGGATTTTCTCACAGCCACATTTTTCCCATAGGCAGGATTTCTCTCTATATAGATAGTGTTTTCCTATCACCTTACGGCCTCGACTTTCTATACTTTTATAAGGTCCGGATTCTCCCTTTAACAAGATTTCATCATCACCTCAGAGAGAGAGAGAGAGAGAGAGAGAGAGAGAGAGAGAGAGAGAGAGAGAGAGAGAGAGAGAGAGAGAGAGAGAGAGAGAGAGAGAGAGAGAGAGAGAGAGAGAGAGAGAGAGAGAGAGAGAGAGAGAGAGGAAAAAATGTTGTATATAAATTTTGAGCATGCGTAAACTTTTTATAGCAAACTCTATCTGACGTGATGTTGTGTTATATATTTGTAAAGTGTGCGCGCAGAGATTTATACGGTAACATGTTGGGTCAGTATTTTTCTGCCAGAAATAATTTTACGAGAGAGAGAGAGAGAGAGAGAGAGAGAGAGAGAGAGAGAGAGAGAGAGAGAGAGAGAGAGAGAGAGAGAGAGAGAGAGAGAGAGAGAGAGAGAGAGAGAGATTTTAGTTTCAGTTCTTGGAGGTCCTAATCCAATCAGTCCACACCACTCGAAACACACACACACACACACACACACACACACACACACACACACACACACACACACACACACACACACACACACACACACACACATAATACATACACACACACATACACACACACACACACACACACACACACACACACACACACACACACACACACACACACACACACACACACACCCCGTCCACGGTATCTTAAGTGTACTCGTAATGGTGGACGGTGAAAGCCTCTTATACTTCCACGCCAAAAAAGAAGTAATCGGTTTTCAGTAAGCAATGTTCAATGTATAAATATATACCTTACATACTTCTACTTCTAGGTCAATGGAAGAATATGTAATTAATATAAGTAGGAATCCATATCCTAGAAATCAGTAAGATTTTTTAAGTAATGGGTGAATATAAGAAAATTTGAGATGGAAAGATGGCAGGGAAACTCTATTATATTACTATTATATTCTTTAACATTTGAAACATCTCGTCTGTCATTCGTTCTGAGGAAGTCGAAATGTTGAAACGTTGAAAAGAAATATAATAGTATTCCTGTTTCAGCCTGAGTTTCCCTTATTAGGTATTGTTT
>JAPQNM010000043.1:21801447-21816447 GCA_029783475.1 Metacarcinus magister | reverse complement strand
GCTTTATCTAACTATATCTAGGTCAATCTTACTATAAATAGCCAAGATAACATCATAAGCTGAGGTTCTTCACATCTCGACACTCACGCGAACTTTCTCTCTCTGAACGAACACAAGTAAGGAGTCTGCTGGGTCCTTAGAGATGAAGTTCTTTGAAAATGGGAGGAAAAGAAGAAGAGGACCTTGCATTTATATAAGTTTGCAGTGAGAAAAAGAGAGAAAGATAGAGACAGGGAGATAATTTCAAAAGATAGCATCATATTCTTTCACCAAGAAGTCAACTCACATCACTTTTGGCCTTTTTTTTTTATATTTAAAGGCATCTAGTACTAAATATTTTTTCTGCAACCTCCCACATTGCACTTGCTCTGGAATTTTTACTTTGACTATTTCAGAATGTTGTCGCTATTATATAATCCTTGTACAGTGATGAACCATTTTTTTTTACAACATTATATATTACACGAAAAAAATGTCCAGGTTTTGTGGGATATAATGAGGTGTAGTGAGAATGTGTGTGTGTGTGTGTGTGTGGGGAGATGAGTGTGTAGTTAGAAGAGTGAGAGATAGAGAGAGAGAGAGAGAGAGAGAGAGAGAGAGAGAGAGAGAGAGAGAGAGAGAGAGAGAGAGAGAGAGAGAGAGAGAGAGAGAGAGAGATTTATAAGTGGATTGGATTAATAACTATATAGTACTACGTCTTTTTTTAGGATAGGGAAAGTAAAGAGAGAAGGTAAGAGAGCGAGGTGCCACAGCTTGTCCTTTGAGAGAGGGAAGCTCCACTCACTCACGGGGGTGAGTGGGTTCCTGCCCCCAGAGGAGGGAGGGCGAGGGAAAGCAACGAAGGAATGAAGGAAGGAAGAAGGGAATGGAAGGATGAAGGGAAGAAGTGAAGGAGGAGGGACAGTTTAGAAGGGAAAGAAGGTTTCTACTCCGCGGCGCGACACTGTTGTTGTTCTGATGAGCAGCACCTCCAGCAGTGGGGGGCGTGGGTGTGGTGCCTCTGGAGTAAGCGGCGCGACACTGTTGTTGTTCTGATGAGCAGCACCTCCAGCAGTGGGGGGCGTGGGTGTGGTGCCTCTGGAGTAAGCGGCGCGACACTGTTGTTGTTCTGATGAGCAGCACCTCCAGCAGTGGGGGGCGGGGTGTGGTGCTCTGAGTAAGCGGCGCGACACTGTTGTTGTTCTGATGAGCAGCACCTCCAGCAGTGGGGGGGCGTGGGTGTGGTGCCTCTGGAGTAAGCGGCGCGACACTGTTGTTGTTCTGATGAGCAGCACCTCCAGCAGTGGGGGGCGTGGGTGTGGTGACTCTGGAGTAAGCGGCGCGACACTGTTGTTGTTCTGATGAGCAGCACCTCCAGCAGTGGGGGGCGTGGGTGTGGTGCCTCTGGAGTAAGCGGCGCGACACTGTTGTTGTTCTGATGAGCAGCACCTCCAGCAGTGGGGGGGCGTGGGTGTGGTGACTCTGGAGTAAGCGGCGCGACACTGTTGTTGTTCTGATGAGCAGCACCTCCAGCAGTGGGGGGCGTGGGTGTGGTGCCTCTGGAGTAAGCGGCGCGACACTGTTGTTGTTCTGATGAGCAGCACCTCCAGCAGTGGGGGGCGTGGGTGTGGTGACTCTGGAGTAAGCGGCGCGACACTGTTGTTGTTCTGATGAGCAGCACCTCCAGCAGTGGGGGGCGTGGGTGTGGTGACTCTGGAGTAAGCGGCGCGACACTGTTGTTGTTCTGATGAGCAGCACCTCCAGCAGTGGGGGGCGTGGGTGTGGTGCCTCTGGAGTAAGCGGCCGCTTTCCTGTTTGTCATGACATTGAGTCTGCCTCTGTTTTCTGCGTTGTCGTTTTCTGTTTACCCTGACGTTGTCATCTGCTGCCTTGTTTGTCCTGTGGTGTGTCGTCTGCTGCTGTCGGCTAGTGTGTGTGTGTGTGTGTGTCGGACAGTCAGGACACTTTACGTTTCTATGGTTCTTGCAGCAGGGACGCTGCCAGGGTAAGGAGGCACCGCGTGCATGGCTGCCTGCTTGTGGTCCCTGTGCATGTGTGTAAGGCTATGGCACGCGTCCTTATGGCCCCCAGAAGCAGTATTTCCGGAAGGGAGCGGCGGGCCATCGGTTGACTTTGTATGACACGGTCGGTCAGCGGCGGGGGTTCTGACACGGGTTTCACCACAACTAATTTTGAACAATTTTCTGATGGTGGGAAGCCAATTGTGATGGGTGATGGGTGAACGGCGTCCAGCAGGGGGAGGGGAGGGGGAGGGGGACAGGATGGGGAGGCCGACGGGTGGGGAGTAACCATCGGGGGGAGAGGGATGGAAGGGGAGGGGGCAGGATAAGGATGGGGAAGCCGACGGGTGGGGAGTAACCATCGGGGGGGGAGGGAGGGGAAGGGGGAAGGGGGCAGGGATAAGGATGGGGAAGCCGACGGGTGGGGAGTAACCATCGGGGGGGGAGGGAGGGGAAGGGGAAGGGGGCAGGATAAGGATGGGGAAGCCGACGGGTGGGGAGTAACCATCGGGGGGGGAGGGAGGGGAAGGGGAAGGGGGCAGGATAAGGATGGGGAAGCCGACGGGTGGGGAGTAACCATCGGGGGGGGAGGGAGGGGAAGGACACCTGCCGGACGATCAAGCTGAAGTTTAATTGGAATCGGGATCGGGATGCGGCACTGCTCCGGTGCCAGAAGAGTGCAGTGCCGCGGTGGTGTTGTGGTGGTGTGTTCAAGCCCCTTAGTGTGGCACCGCTGGGGAGCTGGAGACTGGAGCGACGCCTGCCTCTTGGGGGAGTTGTGTTGGGACGATGCAGGGGGTGAGAGGAGGTTTACTGCAGAAGAAAGGAACTTCCCCACTGCTGGGCTGAAAAGTTCCTTCGCCAGGCACGAACTGAAGAAGGTGTCCTTGGCAGGAGGGCATTGTCGTGTCCACTGCGCCAACAGGTCGGCAAAGGAGGTTCGGGTGGAGGGGTCGGCGGTCCCCAACCCCTCCACGGCGCACCTCATGCAACACTTTGCCTGGGCCTCCCCGCAGGTGTGGGCGAGGCCCTCCCTGAAGGCGAAGGCGAGATGCAGCACCTCCTGCCTCTGGGGTTCGGTGAGGCTGGCGGCCTCAAGGGGCTCTTCTGCTTGCCCTGCTGCCTCGAGCAAGCACCGCGTGCAGTCCTTGCGGCCCAAGAGGCAGGTATGGGCCAGGTGGTGGTGGTGGGAAGCGGCGAGGTGCACCACCTCCTCGAAGTCAAGCTGCTCCACTTTCGAGGACGTGGCCTCCACCTGGCCTCCACCTGGCCTCCTTGGTCTCCTTGGTCTCCTTGCTGCTCCACAACCGCCGTGTCAAAAAATTTAGCATTTTCAAAGTCGAAACGATTATGTAAATACTTGACGACAATTGATCCGACATTGTGAGAGGAAGTTGGTTCATAGTTTGTTGTCCCGAGACCGGAGTGAAGGAATGTATAAAGGAGTACAAAGGAGTATAAAGGAAGAACAGACAGCAAGTCCTGTGATGGTGAGGAGACTGTGTTATGGTGCAGCAAGGCGGGAAATGTACAAAGGAGTACAAAGAGTACAAAGGAAGAAGATATATATATATATATATATATATATATATATATATATATATATATATATATATATACATGTATATGTTTATGTGTGTATTTATATCAATGAATGTGTGTTGCTTCTTCCAACATGTATAATTAGTAATTTGAATAACTTTTTTTTATGCTTATTCAATAGTAATTAAGGACTTTTAATGGAGGCAATATTATCCTTAGATCTGATGCAATTTAAAGATGTGTTTTTCGTTTTGAATTGAGGCCAGCCATTGTGGTGCGAGGATGGTGTCAGGATGCACGCACACACCTGGGGGGGGAGTGGTTGTGAAGGGTAACAGGTGACGCTATTGTGGGAAGTGTTCAGGTTCGGAGGGACAGTGAGGATAACAGTGAAATCTGCAAATTTTTCCTAAATTGAACAGTGTTTGTCGTTCAACCACAGTTTAGTGACACGTAAATGTGTTTGTTAAGACTCATCACATCAGTTTTGTATTTAAAACATTAGTAAAGAAAATAGTATTTATCCATTTAAATCATATTTTTTATTATCTCATTCTCTTATTGTCTGTCTCCCTGCCTCTTTTTTCTTTTTTCTCTCTCTCTCTCTCTCTCTCTCTCTCTCTCCTCTCTCTCTCTCTCTCTCTCTCTCTCTCTCTCTCTCTCTCTCTCTCTCTCTCTCTCTCTCTCTCTCTCTCTCTCTGTCTACCTTCCTCCAGGTGGGGAGGAACACACAAGGGAGCAGGATGGATTAATGTGTCACTAATGGATAATTTAACGCTGTGGAAGGGTAATAATTAACACATTAGGCGACTAAGTATGAATTTCCACACTTAGCTTTAAAGTGAGAGTAGGTGTTTGTCCCTTAAATGGCTGCCTCTCACTCCGGGTCTTAATTACGTAAAAGAGATGATGAGGGGCCCAGCCAGGTAATTAACAAAGGTGTACTCAGGTGAGTTGTCGACGCGGAGAGGATAGAGAGAGAGAGAGAGAGAGAGAGAGAGAGAGAGAGAGAGAGAGAGAGAGAGAGAGAGAGAGAGAGAGAGAGAGAGAGAGGCAGAGAGAGAGGAGAGAGAGAGAGAGAGAGAGAGAGAGAGAGATGTGTTATATGTATTAGTGAAATGTGGCAAGTGTGTAAAAAGGCTGCCTATTATTTGTCTTTGTCTGTCTGTGTGTGTGTGTGTGTGTGTGTGTGTGTGTGTGTGTGTGTGTGTGTGTGTGTGTGTGTGTCTGTGTGTGTATGTGTGTGGGTATGTATCATTGTAAATCATTCGCTGCTATCGATTTCATTTACACGCTCATTTTCCTTGTTTCTTCTTACTCCTTGCATTTAACTTCTCTTTACGTTCCTATTTTCCTTCATTCATAATCTGCTATTGCATTTATCTTAACCTTATCATTTACTCAACCCATTTAATTCTTTCATTCCTCTTCACCATCCTTGTCGCTCCCTCATTCCTCCTTTCCTTCTTCCCTCCTCCGCCCTTCACCCCTGCTCACCTGACGTCCTTCTTCCTGAGGTCATTAAAGAGTCAAACATTCTCTTCAAAGTGTAAAAGACCAAAAAGAACGAGCATAAAAAATGAGGCAAATTCAATAAATGCAAAAAGAAGCCAGTAAGAAAGGAGACATGAGAGAGAGAGAGAGAGAGAGAGAGAGAGAGAGAGAGAGAGAGAGAGAGAGAGAGAGAGAGAGAGAGAGAGAGAGAGAGAGAGAGAGAGAGAGAGAGAGAGAAAGAGAGAATGGCCACAAATTCTCCAACGCGAGCGAACTTCTTCTCAGTGGTGGAAAAATACTGAAAGGAAATCATGTTTCCTTTAAATTTAAGAGAAAAAGTTTTGCTTGCTGAGTGGTTTATATTCCCTTGAACAGTGGCTTTTGGGGTGGAGGACCGTGGCGGAGAAGCAGGAGGAGGAGGAAGAGGAGGAGGAGGAGGAGGAGGAGGGAAGAGTGTGGAGAGACTGCTGGGAGGGAGGAAAAGAGGGAAGGAGAGGGTAGAGGAACTGTGATGTTGGTGTGGATGGGAAAGGGGAACTAAGGGGAAGCAACTTTGCTCTTGTGAGAGAGAGTAATGAGAGAGAGAGAGAGAGAGAGAGAGAGAGAGAGAGAGGAGAGAGAGAGAGAGAGAGAGAGAGAGAGAGAGAGAGAGAGAGAGAGAGAGAATGCCATGGAATAAAAGGAACTCATATCTCAACCTTCCTCTTTTATGTAACTTCTCCCTCCTCCTCGTCCTCCTCCTCCTCCTCCTCCTCCTCCTCCTCCTCCTCCTCTACAAGTCTCCCGTCGCTAGTACACGCCACTTTGGCTTCTCTTCACTAAGCCGCATCCTCGTGTGTCTCCGTCTCAACTCAGCCTCCGAGGACATATGATGGTGTATTACGTTCAGTTTTTATTCCCTTTGACTCCTTCCCTCAAAGCTGAAGTAGTGAACGTCAGCCAACCTTCTTTACCGTCCATGTCATTACCAGAAGGGTGAGGAAGGTGAAATAAAGAGGTATAAAAGGTGTTTAGAGAATAAAGAAAGTGTTGCTGGTTTAGAGGAAGGGTGTGGTTGTACTGTGTGGTGATGTTTGGTGCGTTAGCTGTGGTGGTGAAAGAATGGTGATGTGTTGAGAGAGAGAGAGAGAGAGAGAGAGAGAGAGAGAGGAGAGAGAGAGAGAGAGAGAGAGAGAGAGAGAGAGAGAGAGAGAGAGAGAGAGAGAGAGAGAGAGAGAGAGAGAGATTGGCAAGCAAACTAGAAAATTTTAACTTGACATGAATATGAATATTGAAGAAAAAAAAGAACAGTTGTATCAGAAGGAATAAAGAAAGTGATTCTCAAGGCTTCACGTCATTATGAAAAAAAGATGAATGAATGGAAACCCTTACAATGTATAATATAATAACTAATCACTGATATCAGAAGAAAAAAATAACCGAAAGAAAAGAAAAAGAAAAAAAAAAATCTTCCCCCACAAATGGAAAAATGATAAGAACCACAGACCCTTTTGTTCTTCTTGGGATGTGGAGCGCGTTTTCTTTTTCAATGAGGGGGTTCTATTTTATATCTTCAGAAGAAAATCAAAGGTAGAATGACTAAGGAAAGAGATGACCAACCCCTGAAGGTCTGTAAAGGACGCTAAGATTTGCTCGCTAGATTAGTTTAGTAGAAGCAGAGCATAAAACGAAACCATTTCACGTAATTAAGGTCATTTTTTTGGTATAATCTTCTGTATGTGACGAACAATTTGCTCTTCTCCCTTTCAACTACTAAGGTAAACTCCATACTCTTACCTGCATCATGTGTTAGTATAGTAGACTAACATTATATACTCCTGTAAACATCTATCTTTCACATACACTCACTCCTTTACTGTCCAACTAGCAATACAATCCCCATAATCTTCATAGCGTCTCTGGTAGCATTAGAAGACAACCAGAACACTGCTGTAAACTCCTTTCATCTGCCATCTACCCTAAAACCCCTCGTATATCCCTGGAATCAGCAGCAAAAAGGGCATCACACATTTCTTTCAGGTCATGCAAGGGAGAACAAAAAAGCAACTTACCTTGAATGTGTTTTTCCGCTGCATCAGGCACAGTGTTAGCAAGCAGGACGGAGGCATCAGAGCGACCCTTGGCGTTAGCGGCGTAAATCCTGATGGTGAGAGCCAGCCCAGAGGGCAGACCGCGCACCATAAAGATTGGCGTCTTGCTCGTCACGTTCGACTGAGGGGGAGAAACGCGTACTCAGTCAGGCTGGAATGCTCCTGTTTTGAGTGGATAAGTTATTGTGTTTGTTAAGGAAGGAGAGGAGAGAGAGAGACACACACTGAGGGAAAGGAGGACATGGAGAATGAGATATACAAGTGAGGGATGAATATGTGTAGAAGGAGATGCATGACAGCGAGGGATAGGAATGAGTGAGGAGGATGGAAGATAGTAAACATTGCAAGGTTTGGTGTGTTACGCTGGGCTGAAGGAAGAAACAGGATAGAAGGGAAGGATGTGTTTGTGGGGCGCCCTATGGAAGGATAATAGAGAAGGTATTAGGCGAACAAAGGCTAGGTTGTGTGTGTGTGTGTGTGTGTGTGTGTGTGTGTGTGTGATGTGTGTATGTGTGTATGTGTATGTATGTATGTGTGTGTGTGTGCTGCGTTAATCGTTCATCTCATCCAATCAAATAAACTCAATCAGCGAGTTGAAGGTTAAGCTGATAGTTGCAGTTACAATAGTGTTATACAAGGTAAGTATGTACACTATATAGATACAAGGGTCTGTCTGGCCTCGTCCTGCCTCGTCCTGCCTCGTCCTCGTGGTCTCGAGGCTCTAAATGGGCTGCTGGCTGACGCTGCCTTTGAGAACGAATACGTGGGAACTGTGTGTGTTTTCACTCACTTTGTTGTTACTGTCACTGTTCTCTCCAACACTTTTCCTTTCCTTCTCTACTCTCTCTCTCTCTCTCTCTCTCTCTCTCTCTCTCTCTCTCTCTCTCTCTCTCTCTCTCTCTCTCTCTCTCTCTCTCTCTCTCTCAAATTTATTCTATCCCTCAGTGTCCCTTCCATCTTGGTTTATTTCTTCAATATTTTCGTCTCACCAACAGTCAGTGGAACAAGAAAATCCCAGAAGCTTTTTGCACGTAAAGAAGGAGGAGGAGGAGGAGGAGGAGGAGGAGGAGGAGGAGGAGGAAGAGGAAGAGGAAGAGGAAGAGGAGGAGGAGGAGGAGGAGGAGGAGGAGGAGGAGGAGGAGGAGGAGGAGGAGGAGGAGGAGGAGGAGGAGAGAGGAGGAGTGAGGAGGAGAGAGAGAGAGAGAGAGAGAGAGAGAGAGAGAGAGAGAGAGAGAGAGAGAGAGAGAGAGAGAGAGAACTATCTTTCGTAAGTAATCTTATTCTTGTTATTGTCCTGATAACATAATATAAGCCTACTTCTTTCAGGCCTACCATATTACCTAGGCCTAATGTGCCTCTCTGCTCTTCTCTGCCTACTCCTCTTTATTTAACCTCTTATTCTTTCTCTTAATTCTTCTTTTTATTTTTTTGTCGTCTCTCTATTTATCCGTATATTTCTCTCTTTTAAATGCCTCAATTTCCTCTCCTTCCTCTTTTCCTTCCTATTTCAGTAATATCTATCGTCCCCTCTTTATTTGTCTAGTTTATATTCCCTTGTGATCGTATTTGCTTTACTGCCTCTTCCTCTTTTTATTAATTTTTCATTTGTTTTATTCCTTCTATGGTCACTCATGGTAAGAAGATGGCGACATTAACACACACAAAACACCTAACCTAACCTAACCTAACCTAACCTAACCTAACCTAACACTTCAATTACGAATCATTTCAACAGTTTTAACATTTTACCTTCTTTTTCTCTTTATATCACAGTCATTCCCTCCATTCACTGTCTATACATTCATATTCTCATCATGTTCTGTCACAGTGTACAAGTTTCCACGCTATCGTTTTCCTACGTAAACCCTTTATTTTTCTTTCTTTCTCTCTTCTACGAATCAAGGAAATAATTGCAACGTAAAGCCGTATATAACAGTGACACAGTGGCCTTGCACTATACAGAGATTATGAATTGATATACTGGGAAGGCAAGTTTGCAAAGCGGGTTTATTATAAGACAGGAATAGACATAGATCACCCGGAATGATTGTGAATGTAAAGCTTAATATGGTGAGAGGTCTGTGTATTAAGCTTGGTATTTTATTGTTCATTTGTGTGTGTAAGTTGATAGATGAATAGATGGATGAATAGATAGATAGATCAATTGATAGATAGGTAGGTTTATAGAAAGATAGATTTGTAGATAGATAGATAGATAGATAGATAGATAGATAACTAGATAGATTGGTTTATAGAAAGATGGAAATATTTTTAGATTGGTAGATAAATAGATAGATATACTTATAAAAAGATAGATAGATAGAATGATAGATAGATAGATAGACTGATAGATAGATAACAAATACATCAAGGATTAAATTATTTCACAACTTAATATCGAAAGTAAGATGTACCCAAAAAAACGTTTATAAGTTCTAAATGAAGATAATCCACACTGAACCTTTACTGCAGATATACAAGAAAGAAGAAATTATAAAGTTAATCAAAAAGAACATGAATTCAATTGGTGAAGAAAATATATATATAAGAATTTAAGAAGTGTGTTATGCTCTCCCTTGATTTATTTTCTTATTTTGACGCGACAAAACTCAAAATATGTTATAGTAGTAGTAGTAGTAATAGTAGTAGTAGTGGTAGTAGACAGAGAGAAAGAGAGAGAGAGAGAGAGAGAGAGAGAGAGAGAGAGAGAGAGAGAGAGAGAGAGAGAGAGAGAGAGAGAGAGAGAGAGAAGAAGAAAAAAATGAATCTAGTGGACAATAGTGTGGAGGAGAAGGGGAGGGGGAGAAAAAGATGCACACAAAAATATGAACAAGTTGAAAGATAAAGAGAACGAGATATAGAGAAAGAGAAAGAGGGGGAAAGGGAAAAAGGAAAATACAGAGTAAAACTAAACCCAACAGATCTGAAGAGAGGGGAAAAAATATGCACAACACATAAAAGGAAAAGGAGGAAGGAGGAAAAAAAAAAGAGGAAACGCGAAGGGAAGAAAAAAATGGTGGTTGGGAACGAAAGAAGGAAGGTAGGAGGTGGAAAACTCGAGAGAGAGAGAGAGAGAGAGAGAGAGAGAGAGAGAGAGAGAGAGAGAGAGAGAGAGAGAGAGAGAGAGAGAGAGAGAGAGAGAGAGAGAGAGAGAGAGAGAGCAACGCCTACGAAGGGAAACTGTGAAAGGAAATAATTTGGGGAAGAGAGAGAGAAAGAGAGAACTTTCACAAAGAAGAAGAAAAAGAAGAAAAGAAAAAGGAGTAAATTCAAAGAAGAGAAAAATAAAAACATCCATAGGGGAAGAAACCATTAAATTAGACATAAATACCACTACAACTATTATCACTGCCACTACTACTACTACAACAACCACAACCACAACCACTACCACTACCACTACTATGCCTTACCTTGAGCTTGTGTCCTTCCGTCTCGTACACCTCCATGATGAAGCTTTGAGGCAGACCCCCATCAAAACCTTCATCACAGGCCACTTGTACGGAGTCAGTGCTTTCATTCAACACCGTGCAGTTTTTGAGGGCGTCCGGGGGTCCTAGAGGAGAAAGAGTAGAAGAGGTGAGTGTCAGAGGCATTAGAAAAGATGTCTTGGTAGATGACATTACTAAACAGGGAGGGATTTAGTAAACGGCTGTGTTGTGTGAGTGGATGAGATGACAGTGTGAAGGTAGGGTAGGATGGAAGACGAATAGGTGTGTGTGTGTGTGTGTGTGCTGAGAGGGTGATAAAGAAGTAAGGATGATTAACAAGTGAGGGTGGGAGAGAGGTGGATGGGATGAGTGTGTAGGGAGGAAGGAATAGAAAAGTGACTATGATGTGAGAGAGGGAGGGAGGTGATGTGGATGTGAGGAAGGAAGCTGTGAAGGGGTAGGTGAGAGAGAGAGAGAGAGAGGAGGAGAGAGAGAGAGAGGAGAGAGAGAGAGAGAGAGAGAGAGAGAGAGAGAGAGAGAGAGAGTAGATGTAAATTATATAGTGCATGTATGAAATAAAATTACAGCTAGTTATACTCAAAGAAAATACCTTCCATCTCTTCCTATCTCTCAATTTTTTTTTTATTTTCTTTACTTTTTCACACATTTTTTTCTCCATTTGTTTGCTCCTTCCCACTATGCCCTCCTGACTCCCTTCTCACTTCCCAATAGGTCCTCAATCCCAACACACACACACACACACACACACACACACACACACACACACACACACACACACACACACACACACACACACACACACACACACACACACACACACACATACACACAAGCATACATACACACACACATACACACACACACACACACACACACACACACACACACACACACACACACACACACACACACACACACACACACACCGGCTTCCACAAATCACACATTAACACGACGAATATATATATATATATATATATATATATATATATATATATATATATATATATATATATATTTATTTTTATGCCTTGCACCTGTAGGCTTGATGGAGGCGTTCGATGGTCAGCCTCCGCCCGTTTATTGCACAGGTTAGATTCTTATAGTGACGCCTCGTTTTCTTGTTGAGAGGCTCATGTTGCCCGCGAAAGCTCCTTGATGCATATAACTTTGCAGTCCCGTCGAGGACAGTGTTATGGCAGCATGTGGGTGATCTTTGGCTACTCGGTGGTTATTCCATAGAAGAGTTGCCAGCCCTTCGGTGGACTCGAGCTCGAGACTCTGAGTTGTTATGACCTCCACGCTAGGCAATAGGCCACCGCCTACAAATAAACACGTTAGGAAATAATTTCTCTCTTGCCTCTTTCCCTTCATTTCCATCCAAATCCTCTCCTTCCTACTTCCTCTTTTCTCTCTCCATTTTCTTCCAAATCCTCTCCTCTCCTCCTTCCTTCCCTCCTTCCTTTTTCTATTATTTCCCATTAAAAAATAAGTTATGGAAACATATTGTAGCAAATAAAAATAAAAAAAATAGTGTTGAAAATCAGAATGAGTTTGTGTGCGTTACGAGGTGCGTTGTGGCCACGGGGGAAAATACGTGAGTTGGGTGCGTTGGGGAGTGAGTATGGGCGGTGCTGGAAGGGCGGGAGTGAGGCTTGGAGGGAGGGTGGAGGGTGAGAAGGGAAGAGAGGATGAAGGAAAAATATTGAGGGAAGGATAGAGAGAGAGAGAGAGAGAGAGAGAGAGAGAGAGAGAGAGAGAGAGAGAGAGAGAGAGAGAGAGAGAGAGAGAGAGAGAGAGAGAGAGAGAGAGAGAGAGAGAGAGAGAGAATGTGCCACTTTAAATTATTCAACAAAGTGTCGTGAATATGGACAGCTGACACACACAGACACACACCCACACACACACACACACACACACACACACACACACACACACACACACACACACACACACACGACCCTTCCTTTGGACTTCGTTAAGGAGAAACATCGCCATGGGTCTTAAGGTGTCATGTTGTTGTCTCCTCCTCCTCCTCCTCCTCCTCCTCCTCCTCCTCCTCCTCCTCCTCCTCCTCCTCCTCCTCCTTCTCCTCTTCCTTTTTTTGCTTACCCTCACCCCTCACTCCTCTTTTTTCTATATTTTCTTGCTCTCTTTCCTACAATTTTTCCGGTAATGTATCAATATTTTAGAATGATACGTTCATATATCTTCTTGTTTGGATACCTTCTCTTCCTCTTATTCCTCCTCCTCCTCCTCCTCCTCCTCCTCCTCCTCCTCCTCCTCCTCCTCCTCCTCCTCCTCCTCCTCCTCTTTCGTTATGTTTTTGCTCCTGCTTCTCCACTAACTCTTCCTCCTCCTCCTACTGCTCCTGTTTCTGCTCCTGCCTTTATTCCTTCTCCTCCTCCTCTTCCTCCTATCTCTATCAACATTTTACTTTTGCTTCCTTCCCCGAACATGTCTTCTTCCTCCTTTCCTTTCTCTGATCTTCTCTATCTCCTTCCTTTCCTCTCCTCGAAGCTCTTCCCCACCTGAACTCCTCCCTTCCTTCTCTTCGCAAGTTATGGTCATAGAAGAGGAGGAGGACGAGGAGGAGGAGGAGGAGGAGGGGGAGGGGTAAGAAGAAGAAGAAGAGGAGGAGGAGGGCAAGGTAAAGAAGGGCTCAACTCAACTTCAATATCGTTGTGGAGGGAAAAATGTTGGAAGGAAATTACTTGCCAGCGAAAAGAAAAGAAAAGAAAAGAAAAGAAAGAAAAAAATCAAATCTGGAGAATGAATATTTCAGAAAAAAAAAGTAAAACTGAAATAATAAAAAATAAAAGGGAAAGAAAAAGGCAAGGTTTGAAAAAGTAGATAAGGCGAGTGAGTCTCTCAATGACTTTATTTCACTTGGATCCGATTGAGAAGATGATATCACGTCGACCAGTATATTCCATTGACGTTATGAGAGAGAGAGAGAGAGAGAGAGAGAGGAGAGAGAGAGAGAGAGAGAGAGAGAGAGAGAGAGAGAGAGAGAGGTCGTCGCGGAGGTAAGCGTGAGTGAGCCTCTTGAATAATGCAACACGGCTAGAAATTGTACTTGGAAAAATATTAAGGAGTGAGAAAAATATCGCCCACGAGGGATAGATAATATTTTATCGGAAAAGAAAAAGTAACGCTGGAAAATTTATCGCAGGAAAAGAAGTATTGGTGATAAAAAAGAAAAAGATAAAAAAAAGTTATCAGTGGGAGTTCAGCAAAAAAAAAAATAATATTAATAAAAAAATGAAAGACTGAAATATTTATTAACAAAATATTAACGTTATTTAAGGAAAAATTTATGATTAAAAAATTTGTTCACCATAATGCGAAAAAAAACACATCACCTTATAGGAAAATTGAATGAACGGGAGATAGGAAAATACAGGAAAATACAGGAAAATACAGGTGTTTGGCATCAGGTTGGGGGAGAGGAGTGGGGAAAAAAATAAAAAGATTACAGAGACCTCAACGTCGCGTATTAAGATAATAAGTAAATCATAGCAGGAAAGAAATTTAGCCTCAGGAGGAAATAACGTGACAAAAGAATGGGCCTCACTTGTCCTCGTAAATCTGTCGCTCAGCCTCCGACGTGCGAGGGGAAGAGGGGGGGGGGTAGGGGGTAGGGGATGAGGGGGGGGTAGGGGGTAGAGAGAAAAGAAATAAATATATAATACATTTACCAATATTTTCTCTGGAGGCTGGAGCGGTATGAGAGAGAGGGAGGGAGGGAGGGAAGGAAGGGAGGGAGGATGGGAAGGGAAGGAAGGCGAGAGAGAGAGAGAGAGAGAGAGAGGGAGGGAGATGCTACGTACAGTGGAAGAAACAGACTCCTTTGTTCTGTTTTTATTACAATTTCACTGATTTAATTTTGACACGTTCTATCCTCGTTATATTGACACCGTTTGTTATTGCGTATGTCTTTCAATTACAGTATGTATTACGAATTTTTTTTTTTTATATATATTTTTCATTATTTGTCTCCAAGGACTGTGAAATAATTGTCTGCAGGTCGTAGTGCGTTGTGATTTGTGTGACGCTAAACATTACCTGGGAAAGAATCACATGAGTTTCCTCTTCCACCTTCTCTCTAATAGGACAGAAACAAGGGAAAGTGTGAGAGAGAGAGAGAGAGAGAGAGAGAGAGAGAGAGAGAGAGAGAGAGAGAGAGAGAGAGAGAGAGAGAGAGAGAGAGAGAGAGAGAATACAAGGCAAGCCACTGAACGGTAGTTTGCCTTCCATAGCCCTTCTTTTCTTGTATCCTTCCTTCCTTCCTTCCTTCCTTCCTTCCTTCCTCCTTACTTCCTTTCCTTCTTTCTTCTTTCTTTCTTCTTTCTTTCCTTCTTCTTTTTCTTTCTTTCTTTCTTTTCTTTCTTCTTTCCTTCCTTCCTTTTCCTTTTTCCC
>JAPQNM010000043.1:21791447-21796447 GCA_029783475.1 Metacarcinus magister | reverse complement strand
GCAGTGACCTTTCCATCCTCCTTCAGCAAACGATAAAAAAAGGAATGATAAGGAAAAAAGAAGAATACTCAGGGTGACAAATAAACACAAAGACAACAACAAGTAAATATAAAAAAACAATTAAATAAATAAAAAGAAAGAGACATAGATAAAAAATAAGCGAATATAGAGTTGAAGAAAGAACAAATAAATTAACATCACAAACATGACAGAAGAGAAGGAAGGACGCAGTATGTAAATGACGTAATTTTATCAAAACTTTTGCTAATAATCAACTTAAAGCGAGAGAGAGAGAGAGAGAGAGAGAGAGAGAGAGAGAGAGAGAGAGAGAGAGAGAGAGAGAGAGAGAGAGAGAGAGAGAGAGAGAGAGAGAGAGAGAGAGAGCTGAGGATGATAGATGAGAGAGGAGTGAGATAGGCGCCCATCATTTCCCTTTATGGCGTTGTGTCCAGCCGCAAGGAAATTATAAAGAATGAGTTATTGGGAAACCTGAATAAAATATGAGATGTAAGGGACGGAATAATTCAGGCGACGACAGGAGCTTTTACACACACACAGAGAGAGAGAGAGAGAGAGAGAGAGAGAGAGAGAGAGAGAGAGAGAGAGAGAGAGAGAGAGAGAGAGAGAGAGAGAGAGAGAGAGAGAGAGAGAGAGAGAGAGAGAGAGAGAGAGAGAGAGATAAGAAAAAAAAAATAAAATCAATGAACACGACTTGTTGAATCTTTTTCCTGGTAAATTTCCAAAGCTTATCTAACCTTCCGTGTAATTAGTAAGGCTTATTAGAAGAAGAAAAAAAGTATAGACTAAAGTGAGTAATTGAAAGAGAGAGTATTTAACAAGTATTTATTGGTTCTATACGGATGAGAGCAATGGGTGTTGAGTGGTTGGATGAGAGATGACAGACAGATTACGTATTGAAATAACATGTATTAGTGATTATATCTATGCAAGCTGTATTGAAGAGAGAGAGAGAGAGAGAGAGAGAGAGAGAGAGAGAGAGAGAGAGAGAGAGAGAGAGAGAGAGAGAGAGAGAGAGAGAGAGAGAGAGGGAGAGAAGGAGAGAGAGAGAATTGAGTGATCCAGATAGACAGACAGACAGATAAACAAAAAGACAGACAGACAGATTAACTCATCAGCTACATAAAAGCATTTAAAAAAAAAAAAATCAAACACACCTAACAAATCAATAACAATGATGTATAACAATTACACACAACACACATACAAACAAAACAAAAAAAATCTAAAAAATACGATTGCCAGTGACAGGTATCATTAATTACACACATGCAGGTGAAGAACAGGTGTGGCGGCTGCTCGGCACACACCTGCCCCTTTAATTACCTGTCACCCTTTAGACAAGACTGAGGCAAGATGTGCAGCATTGCGTATTTGCCATTTTCCGACTCATTACTGACGGGAAATAGAGGATATAAAAAAAAAAGAAAAAAGAGAGAGAGAGAGAAGAGAGTCGTGAAGTGTGGTAGGGCGAGGGAGCGGAAGAGGAGGGAAACAGGGAAATACGTTGCATATAAGTGAAAGAAAGATGAAATAAATTAAATGCAAGGGAATATCCACGCGGGAATATCGTGAATGCTGGAATCAGAGGCGAGGGAGAGTGGGAATAAATGTATGTGTGTGTAAAATATCCGGGAAGAGAGAGAAAAATAGAGGTTGTAGTGAAAGATGGAAAAGGATTTCAGACAGAGAGAAAGGCAGGTGGAGGAGGAGGTAGAGGAGGAGGAGGAGGAGGAGGAGGAGGAAAAATGTATGTTATGTAGATGTTAAAAATATATAAAACCATGAATATTAAGTAATTCCTTAAGGCTTTCACATTTCTATCTCTCTCTTTCTCTCTCTTTCTTTGTCTCTTACATGTTTTCTCTCTCTTTCTCTCTTTCGTTCTGTGTGTGTGTGTGTGTGTGTGTGTGTGTGTGTGTGTGTGTGTGTGTGTGTGTGCGTGTGCGCGTGCGTGTGTGCGTGCGTGCATGCATTACCCCTTTCCTTCTCAAATTCATTCCCACATTTTGTTTACCTTAGTTTCCCTCATTATCCTTTATTCCCTTCATTCCTTCCTCCCCATTCTCTTCTCAAGGCTTCTTCTCTTTCCCTCCTCCTCTCCCCTCCCCATACCACCCACCCACCCTCCTTACCTCCTCCTCTAACACCCACAAAAAACTCCACCTACCCCTTTACCTACCCTACCCCCCAACATTTACCCTCCCCTCCTCCCCCCCCTGTCCATTGTCGTTAACTGAGATGGAAATGCAGTGTGAATGTAGGAAAAACAAAGAGTAATGGTATGGAGAGGAAACATCAGGAGGTGGAGGAGGAGGTGAGAGAAAAAATGAGATTACGAGAAAGATGGAGGACGATGAGAAGGAGGAAGAGGAGGATGAGAAGGAGAAAGAGGAGGAGGAGGAGGAGGAGGAAGAGGAGGAGGAAGAGAAGGAGGAAGAGGAGGAGGAGGAGAAGGAAGAGGAAGAGGAGGTGGAGATGTTGGGTATGGAGGAGGGAGGAGGAATATTTTCCTTCCAGGGTCATAGGAGGTGTGGGTAATGATACCATGAAGAGAGAAAGAGAGAGAGAGAGAGAGAGAGAGAGAGAGAGAGAGAGAGAGAGAGAGAGAGAGAGAGAGAGAGAGAGAGAGAGAGAGAGAGAGAGAGAGAGAGAGAGAGAGAGAGAGAGAGAATGGATGTTACTGTTACAATGTTTTCCAGACTATTTCGTGTTCCAGTGTTTTATTTTCCTTAGTTTTCCCTTTACTGCTATCTCCGTTTTCTTTTCTTATTATGTGTATGTGTGTGTGTGTGTGTGTGTGTGTGTGTGTGTGTGTGTGTGTGTGTGTGTGTGTGTGTGTGTGTGTGTGTGTGTGTGTGTTTCGAAATTTAACATGTGTTTTTTGTCTTTTTTTTTTTTTTGTCTATTTTTAACTCTATATGTATATTTCCCTCTCTCACTCTCACTCTTCTTTTTTTTTTACTCTCTCTCTCTCTCTCTCTTTCTTTCTTTCTTTCTCTTTCCTGCATTTGTTTTATCACATACCCATTTCTTTCTCCTTTTCCCTCGCCTCTCGTGACAAAGACGCTCCAAGGAAAATTCATATTGACTTAGAAGAAAAGTTAAGACAAGAGACTCGAGCTAAAGTTTTCCATCAGTGAGTGAGGAAATGAGAGAAAGAGAACGAGAGAGAGAGAGAGAGAGAGAGAGAGAGAGAGAGGGGAAAAATAATCATACACTGATGCCTTAATAAATAGGATGTATGTAGATGAATACGGAAATAAAATAGAAAAAACAAAATTGCTAGAGAGAAGGAACAGCGAAAGGAGAGAAGAAGGAGGAAGAGAAGGAGAGATGGAGAGATGGAATGGAGACAATGAATGTTTAATAGAGGAATAAAAGAAAAGAAAATAGAACGGTAGGAATATGTAAGACAGTGTCGAGGGAAAAGGTTTAACTAAGGAGGAGGAAGAGAAAAAGTAGGAACAAGAGGAGGAGGAGGAGGAGAGAGAAAAAGAGAAAGAGGAAAAAAAGATACGACTGTAAGTGAGAAATAAATTAAGTCGGGGAAAGAATTTTAGTGCAAATGAGAAAGAGAGAGAGAAAAAAAGGAAAATTTGGATATTGTTTGCTTATGTATATTTTTCTTTTTTGTATGTATGTATATATGTATGTATTTATGTATGTATTTATGTATGTATTTATGTATGTATGTATGTATGTATTTATGTATGTATGTATGTATGTATGTGTGCCTCGAAATAATCTAAACAGACTTATCGGGGAAACTTCAAGGCAATATTTCATTAAACTTTCCTCTCTTGTCGAACTAAATTTATAAGACTAAACAAATTCAAAAATAGGGACAAAAAAAAGAGGAAAATAAAGTTAAAATGAATCAGCCTTTCACCAAGTGACTGGAAGGGCGGCGTGTGTCCTAACGCTGTATACGTAAAAAAATAAAGAAGTAAGAAAAAAAAAGAAAAAAAAAGACAAGAGGGTATATATATTTATAAAGTGATTGAGTCCCTTCTAGTTACAAAATACATCTCTCTCTCTCTTTTTTTTTTTTTTTTCTCTCTCTCTCTCTCTCTCTCTCTCTCTCTCTCTCTCTCTCTCTCTCTCTCTCTCTCTCTCTCTCCGTTACTATACGTCAAAAAGAAAGATAAAAAGAAAGAAGATACAGGAGGCAGCAAATTTATAGTGATTAATTAATTTTTTTAGTTACAGAATACACTCTCTATCTCTCTCTCTCTCTCTCTCTCTCTCTCTCTCTCTCTCTCTCTCTCTCTCTCTCTCTCTCTCTCTCTCTCTCTCTCTCTCTCTCTCTCTCTCTCTGTGGGGCTTTACCTTCCAGAATTTAGAAGGGGCATTTATGAGAATTACTCCGTGAAATGTTGCCTAATTTGCTTTGCGTGGGTGTCTGGGGCTCGCTAATGGCACACCCTTGAGTTTTAAGGTGAGCGTTCCTACTCCACGCCTTCAGCTTCCTCCTTAGAGCGAGACGGAGGGAGATAGAGGGAAGGGAAGCTGGAGGAAGAGGTGAGAGTGTAACGTAAAGTGTGGTAAGAGGAGAGGTTTGTGTGGGAGGAGAAATTTACGAAAAGGTGGTTGGAAATAAGGTGGGAAAAAAAAGTGGAAGGAGACTGTTGTGGGGAGCTTGAAGTAAGTGAAAGATGGGAATGGAGCTGGAGGAGGAGGAGGAGGAAGAGAAGGAGGAAGAGAAGGAGGAGGAGGAGGAGGAGGAGGAGAAATAAAGAGAAAAAAAAGGGGCATTCTGTTAGGTCATTTGTTGTCATTGGCTCCCTTTGTACTTTATCACAGAGTAGGAAAAAAAAATCTTGTCAAATTTATTACCAACTGAAGCAAAATCACTGTAACTCCTCTTCTTCTCCCTCTCCTCTCTGTCTTCCTCTTCTTCCCTCTTTCGTTGTGATCATATTTTTCTTTTTCTTCCTCTTTTTCTTTTTCTTTTTCATTTTCTTCTTTTTCTTCTTCAT
>JAPQNM010000043.1:21781447-21786447 GCA_029783475.1 Metacarcinus magister | reverse complement strand
CTATCTTCACCTCAACGTCTGTTTCCACTCCACCACTGACGAACCTTACCTCACAACACAAAATCTCACGCAATATTAAAAAAAAAAATAGTCACAGAAATACTAAATGTAGAATACAAATGAAAGTAACCAACACACAGAAGCCGAACATGATAATATAATCCTAGAAGTTAGAGTCTAAATCCAGTTTCTTATTCACTTACACATCTGATGCCTTAGAGGTGTTCCGTGAGGTGGAAATTACCGAGTACATTTCTTATTTCGATGGTGTGAGGCGAGACAGAGAGTAAAGAGAAGGATGCCGAAGGGTTCTAAGGATCGTGGAGTGAAGTGAAGGACAGGGAATAAGTGGTGTTAAGTGAGAAAAGTGAGAGAAGAAAAATCAAGTCTTATATATCATTTCTATCATTAATCGCTCCGAGTGTAGTACAAAGAGAGAGAGAGAAAGAAGGGACACAAAAATTAAAGCTATGTAACATTTAATTAAATAGAAATGCCACGTAGAGAACTTGGCTCATTTAATGCATGTGTATAACTTTTTCTCTGTATCATATTTGGTATTTTATTGCTAACATTTTTCACACTCGAGTCCATTAAATATAAAGTTAATACGAGATGGTAGGGAGGGAGTAAGGAAGCTTGTCTGAAGGAGGGGTGGCAGTGTGAGCCTCGGCGCTAGTAGGTAGGGGAGTAGGAAGGGGAGGTAAGTAGGTAGGGATGTAGGAAGGGGAGGGAGGTAGGTAGGGGAGGGAGATAAGTAGGGATGGTAGGAAGGGAGGAAAAAATGAGGAAAGTGAGTACGAAAAGAGGGTTTGGAGGATAAAGGAGGAGGTGAAGAGTACGGAGAATCTGAAGCGAGTCTTGGGTGCAGAGTCTTGAGCGGAAATGGGAGAAATAATCTAATTTGTGCTGCTGGAAGAGAAAAATTGAGAACAGGTCTGAGATGGAGAGCAGTTTTATGTGAGGGGAGAGAAATATCTATCTACACTCTCTATCTCTCTCTCTCTCTCTCTCTCTCTCTCTCTCTCTCTCTCTCTCTCTCTCTCTCTCTCTCTCTCTCTCTCTCTCTCTCTCTCTCTCTCTCTCGTAGAAGCACCATTTGCTCCTTAAAATAATCTTATCTCGTTTACGGTAAAGTGATTTTTATTTGAAGTAATTTTAGTGTGCGTCTCCTCCATAGGTTACAAGAAGGAGGAGGAGGAGGAGGAGGAGGAGGAGGAGGAGGAGGAGGAGGAGGGAGGAGGAGGAGGAGGAGGAGGAAGAGGAAGAAGAAGAGGAAGAGGAGGAGGAGGAGGAGAAGAAGGAGGAGGAGGAGGAGAAGGAGGAGAAAGAAGAAGAAGAGGAGGAGGTTAACGAGGAGGAAATATTGATAAGACAGTAGAAAGTTGCGACGGTTATTTTAATGCTAACTTTATATACTAGATGGCAGTGTGAGTGTGAGTCGCCTTACTTACGCATGCGCACGAACATCCTCTTATATCTTTTGTTACTTTCGTGTCTTATGAGTTTATAAAATTCCCGTTCAGACAAGTGTTATTTTATCTTGTTATTGTCAGTTTCTTGGATCAACTGACTGTTTCCATCTCTTCCTTAGCAATTGATTAGGAAACGTGATTATGTGATGATTTATATACGAGTAAGAAGTCAAATTGGTGATGTCTTTGTTTTTGTGTGTTATTTAAACTTGAAAATATGTCTTTTATGTTTTATTTTTCGGTTGTGTCTAATTCTGGATGAAAGAGGATGATGATGATGATGATGATGATGATGATGATGATGATAATGATGAATATGGATGAGACTCGTGGATCATAAAGTGTTTGTGTCCCTAATTTTTTGCGTGTTCAGTGGAAGTTTTTATTTATTTATTTATTTTTTTTCTTTCACTTTATTTTCTAATTGTGTTTTCATTATAATTTTTCTGTGTGGTGATGCAGATTCTTTTTTTTTCTTTTTTTTTCCAATGTGGTGTTGTTGTTGTTATTTACTTGTTACTGTTATTTATGTATGTATGTAATTTTTTTTTTTTATGAACATAGTCATTAATTGGAAAGGGAAAATGTACTATTTATTGGGGCACGAACAGATATATTTCAGGAAACTGCCACATAAATTAAAGCAAAATGAAATAAATTTGGTATATTTCCTAATTATGGAACTTCGATATAAGTAATTTTTTTCGCCAATTACTTTTACTCTAGAAATGCAATTACTAAAAAAAACATTGAAGGTGATGTATTAGTTTAAGTTACTGATGAATCTGAGTAACCTTTTCCTATTAAGCATTTGCCTTAAATCTATAGTATTCTTATGTCATCCAAGCTTTCCTTCACAACGCCGGGAAAGTGGATTGCATAGAAGCTTCCTGTCATCCTTTAACATAAACAGAAGTTAATATAAGTAAGGTAGACAATGTTGATTCATCTACGCATTACCTCTCGTGTGTCTATCATGTGACGCATCGAGTTAGTCAAGGTTAAGAAAACACACATCCGCACCTACCTGTTGACCACGATAAAGGTGTGCACGTGCGGAGGTGTTGTGTGGTAAAATATAAATAATCTTCCTGTGACTATTTGAAGTTAATCCTCTTCTCATCTTCTAATTTTTCAAGGCTTAATCATCGTAATAAATGCAAAGTTGTGGAAATTACTTCGTCGTCACACTGCAGAGAGACACAGCAGGATGGCAACGACTTTCCGTGCTTTGCGAGTGACTGACTGCTGGACTTATTTTTCGCGGCTTAAACACCACAATAAATGCAAAATACAGGCGGAGTGAGGCGAGGCTGGGGACTTACCGTACTGAGTGTGAGGTTGTTGGTGATGTGGGCCTCTGCGATGTCTGTCGTCTGGGCTGAGTTGTTGAATTTCCACGAGAAACTCACAAGCTTGGGATGAGCGTCCACCTGACAGGACACATGCACCATCTCATTCCTGGCAATACCATACACCCATCGCTGCCCCGTGCGGCACACCGGGGAGTCTGTAGGAAGGAGAGGGAGGCTGGACGTTAGTGAGGAGGGTCGGGAGTGTCGAGGTGTGAGGGGAAGGTGGAGTTATCATGGGAAGGTAAGAGTTAGTATAAGTTTTGGAAAGGGAAGCGTTTGGTAGGGGAAGGCAGGGTGTGTTAGGTGTTAGGGGAAAGGAGAAGGGTGTTAGGGTGAGGTAAGAGTGGGTGACAGGTAGGTTAATGAAGAGGTAGAGGTGGAGGGAATGATGTTTAATGAGGTGATTTGTGAAGTGGATGTCAATTAAATGTGTTTTGATGATTTCTTTTACTTTTTTCTTTTTCTTTTTCTTCTTTTTATAATTATTACTATTATTATTATTATTATTTATTATTATTATTATTATTATTATTATTATTATTATTATTATTATTATTATTATTATTATTATTATTATTATTATTATTATTATTATTATTATTATTATTATTATTATTATTATTATTATTACTATTATTATTATTATCATTATTATTACTACTACTATACTACTACTACTACTACTACTACTACTACTACTACAACAATTATCCTCATCACCATCCTCCTCATCATGGCTGTCAGTGAGGTGATGGTGCCAGGCAGAGCCATAATTCCTCACACACTACTAATGACTCTGTGTTCTTGTGGCCAAACGAGCCATTAAGCATCATCGTTAATTATCAGCGTTGACATAAACCCTTGTTATCACCTTGCTTGTTGTGGCCGCTGTTACCATTTCACTCATGGCGACTCTGCTTCAAATGGCCTCTCCTCACACTGCCTCATAATTCTTGCCATCTACTCACCCACCTTGCTACCTTCCCTTATAACCCCCTCATCCATCTTACCTTCTTTATAAACCTCTCCCACCTCCCTATCCTCCTCACCCTTGAGCCCTGTCCTCCCCACGTTCTTCTCGTCACCACCATGCAGTTTCATCCCTCCCATCCCTCCCTCCCTCCCTTCCCACCTCCTTCCTTCCATCCCTGAGTCGAGGCTTCATCTGAGCTTCGGGTCTAAAATTCATGAAGCCTCCCCCCTCACCCCCCTCCTCTCCATCGTCTCTCTTAAATTATTTCCGCATATAAAATACATTCACAGTTTAGCAACTTTCAGCATAGTTTCGAAAAAAAAGTTTTGGTAAACTCATATTTTACGTTCGTATTTTCTCTCCCTGATGAACAAAACAATATTAAAAAGAAAGAAAAAAAAAGTAAATAGAGCAACGTTTTGTCAGATCAACTTCAAAGTTTTTTTTTTTTTTCTCTGTGTCAATGTATGTGTCTGTCTGTTTGTTCTGTGTGTGTATTTGTTTATTTATCTGTCTGTGTCTATCTATTTGCCTGTCAATCTGTTTAGATTTATATGTCTATCACTACCACTCTCGCTATCAATTTTTTTTTCTTCTCTCTCTCTCTCTCTCTCTCTCTCTCTCTCTCTCTCTCTCTCTCTCTCTCTCTCTCTCTCTCTCTCTCTCTCTCTCTCTCTCTCTCTCTCTCTCTCTTTTCCTCTTTTCATATGTGCCTTTACTTCAAAGAGAGAGATTAAAAAAAAAAAACCCTGCAATGAATGGCACCTTTAATTCAGCATCGTTTTCCTCTTTCTCTATAGCCATGAGGAAAAAAAACGAGTAAACACATTTGACTAATTTCCTTATGACTCCAAGTAAGATGTCCAATGGCTTTATTTTAGTTACTCCTCAGACTGCATGTGCCTCTTTTCAAGCATTATATCTCGTTCTTGTAAAGTATATTTGTAGATGAACCATATAACAGACATGCATTTAACGAAACAAAACGTGTGTGGTGGTGGTGATGGTGTTTTTGACAACCTCACAGCTGGCTATAGAGAACACACACACACACACACTCACACACACACACACACACACACACACACACACACACACACACACACACACACACACACACACACACACACACACACACACACACACACACACACACACAGAAGAAGAAAAAAATTGAAACCAGGTATTCTTCAATTA
>JAPQNM010000043.1:21771447-21776447 GCA_029783475.1 Metacarcinus magister | reverse complement strand
TTTAGTAATCAAATATTCACGAAAAAAAAGACAAATAATACTGAAATGATACCACAAAAAAAAATAGTACCAGAAACGAGATAGATAAACCCAAGAATTGACAGAAGGGATGACAGATGTGAGTGTAATACAACAGGCGAAGGAGAGAAAGGTGCAAGAAATAAGTTAAATAAAGAAAATTGAAGATAAATGCAAGAGAGGTGGAAATGGTGGCGGAATTGAAAACTATACTACAAAGAAAACAGCATATCTGGATCATTTTATTCCACACCTAGATACTGATATTGCATTAACATGTACCAGGGGAGATGAGGCTAAAACGAACCAGACATTTATCTGTTTATTCATGGAAAGATGAAAGCCAGCGTGAAGGCCAAAGATTAGGGAGAGAATTGGAACGGTAGCATATTTAGAAGGTGGAGGAAAAAGTGTTGATATGCAAATAAAGCATCACTACAGTATTGCTTTCATTGATCGTCTATAATTTGCACGCACCTCCTGCAACACTACAAGCTTTATAATTACTAATATAAAGCTTTGAATTATTCTAACCCTCAAGAGTGATCAACCTCACTATTATCTTCATCCAACCTCACAATCACCAACTCTATACCATCGTCGCGTACTACTATATATATCATCATTCCTTATCTTCACTGTCCCTTCCATAGCATTGTTTACACCATCACTACCACTACCTGCTCACCACCACTACCTGCTCACTACCACTACCTGTTCACCACCACCACCTGCTCACCACCACTACCACTACCTGCTCACACAGACATGACTTACTATCAATGCAACCTAAGTAACGCCCATTACAGATAACCAGCTCTGACCACCGATTATTAAATACGAATACCTAACGACACCATTAAAGTGTAAAATAGCATCTTCCTCCATACTTAGCAATACTTAAACAAAATTCAGGAAGAGAAAAACCTTGAAAAAACATAAGACTAAAACAAAAAGACAAAAAACAAATATGTAAGCAACATTTAGGAAGAGAAAACGCTTCGAAAATGATACAGAAGACATAAGAAAGCCTCACCACCACTTTGCTGATACTCACAGTGCACAACAAGCTTCTCGCCGTCTTCAAGAGAGGACTGAAGAAGCCCTGGAGTCTCAGCGCGGCAGGATAAGTAGCGTCCTTGGTCCTCAGGCGTGGCCACCAGCACCAAATGACTCTCCGTTACGTTGTTGTGCAGCATCCGTTCATCTCGTGCAGTGAGCGGCCGCCCATCCAACCACCAGGTGACAGTGGGCGCCGGCCTCGCACCCACCACCATGCACACCAGCGTCACTCCAACACCGGCAGATATGGGACCGTCCACCCCCATGAGTGTGATGGACATGGGTGGCACTGAGGGGAGAAGACGAGGGACGGGGTAGATAAGACAAGGGGGCTGGTGTGTGTGTGTGTGTGTGTGTGTGTGTGTGTGTGTGTGTGTGTGTGTGTGTGTGTGTGTGTAGCAGACGTAATGATGTTACTTTAGTATGCAGTAGAATTGGATGGAAATGATGGTGAAGGAATAAGGAAAAGGAAGGGAAATCAAGGTATGAACCCTTATCTTCTTCCTCCTTCTCCTCCTCCTCCTCTTCCTCCTCCTCTTCCTCCTCCTTCTCTATCTCCATCTCCTCTTCCTCCTCCTCCTCCTCCTCCTCTTCCTCCTCTTCCTTCTCTTCTTCCTCCTCCTCCTCCTCCTCCTCCTCCTCCTCCTCCTCCTCCTCCTCCTCTTCTCCTCCTCCTCTTCCACCTCCTCCTCCTCCTTCTCATCCTCCTCCTCCTCCTCCTCCTTGTTGTCGTTCTACTTACTCTAAGGATTTTTCTTTCCTCTCCCATTTTTGTTTTAATATTCCCCTACTTGATATTATGTTCTCTCTCTCTCTCTCTCTCTCTCTCTCTCTCTCTCTCTCTCTCTCTCCTCTCTCTCTCTCTCTCTCTCTCTCTCTCTCTCTCTCTCTCTCTCTCTCTCTCTCTCTCTCTCTCTCTCTCTCTCAAAACTCTAGTAGTCCTCCTCCTCCTCCTCCTCCTCCTCCTCCTCCTCCTCTTCCTCCTCCTCCTCCTCCTCCTCCTCCTCCTCCTCCTCCTCCTCCTCCTCCTCCTCCTCCTCCTCCTTCAGAAGTGTCAGAGTCTCCCTCCCTCTCGTCCGTCTGCCCAGAGCCCTTTTCTAATAATCTACTAAACTTTTACAGTGACGGCTCTGAAGTTAATCCGAAGCTTTCTCTACGGTTAAGGAAGTTTGCTGATATTCGGTGCCCAAGAGAGGCGCCTCGGAATGTTGTCCCTCGTCCCCTTCTTTTTGTTTTTTCTTGCGCTTCATTTGTTTAGGGGCTAGTTGGATAGGCCTAGGGTGAAAGAGGAAGAGGAGGAGGAGGAGGAGGAGGAGGAGGAGGAGGAGGAGGAGGTAGGTGGTGGTGCTGATCCCTTAGCTGAGTGGCAGGAAGACGTGTGTTGTGGACGTGTATGGAGGGTGGTGAGTGGTGTGTGTGTGTGTGTGTGTGTGTGTGTGTGTGTGTGTGTGTGTGTGTGTGTGTGTGTGTGTGTGTGTGTGTGTGTGTGTGTGTGTGTGTGTGACAATGGTGCGTATTCAGAGAGCGTGTTAGTAAAGGTTGAGTGTCACTGAATAGTTGGAAATAAACCCAAGTGATTATTAAGGAAAGAACACACACACACACACACACACACACACACACACACACACACACACACACACACACACACACACACACACACACACACACACACATGGAAGTGAAAGCAAATATTATAGAAAGATAATTTTAGTTTATCAAGTATGTGCCTGTATTTTTTTGTACGTGTGTGTGTGTGTGTGTGTGTGTGTGTGCGTGTATGTGTATTTTGTATTTGAATGTGAATTGTAGTGAACAATACAACAATCATGAGAGATAAAAGTAAACGAGTTATCTACTTCACTACAACGATGTATTCTGTTGTACTGTATCCTTTTTACCATTAACCTCAACCTGTCCTTCTTTCTGTAGGATAATTAACTGATAAGTAACTATTGATTACGTATACACAGAAATTAACTAAAAAAAAAAAATCACATACATACATTAATTCTAAGCTACGTCTTATGATGTCACTAACATTATATTATACACAAATAATTTCACCAGGATGTAGGAAGGGCAACTATTAACAAAAGCGAATGAAAACAACACAATACCTTCACTTAACTATATTAAACTACAATGCACACCACTTCTATCCAATCATACTATCACACCCCCAATCACTGCATCACTCAATCATTACTACACGTGCATCAAGCTGTCGTAACTCGTAGCTGCGTGTCACTGAGAAGCTTACGTGTCATATCAACGGTGACGGCGGCGGTGACGGGGACAGCCAGGTCGGAGTTGTTGGCTTGGCAAATGAAAGACTGGTGGAGGTGGTGGCGCTGGAGGGAAGGTATCGTCAGGGTATTGATGACCTCATTAGCTGCTGGTTTGACCTCTCCTCTCACTTCCTTGTGCCCCGCAAACCACGTCAGCCTCGGGGGTGGCCGGCCTGTAAAGAGAGAAATACGAGGGTTGTAATGGGTGTGTTATGGTGAATGTGGAAAGGGATTAGCAGAGAAAGATCATATTTAGGGTTATTATTATTATTATTATTATTATTATTATTATTATTATTATTATTGTTCCTCGAGATACAGAAAGACAGTCACTTGTTTTCTGATCGTTGATGCATCGTTACAGCTTCAGCGAGAGTGCAAGACGTATGACACGCTTCATGTCCTTGCAACACTAATATATTTGCAACACATCGAATCACACTACTTTGATTTCTGTACTAATTGCCTTCGATGCTGACTCACACACGACTTTGTAATAAATAGTTTTGTGAATTTCAAACCAATTTTGCTCAGCTTTGATTTTACGTTTATTTTCTCATCCATAAAAAAAAGTACAAAGCCTTCCAGAACAACTGCTAATTAGTTTTCTTTCATTATTTAAATTTTTAAAAATTTTTATCGACGCTGAAAAAAATCTGTCCGTAAGTCCTTTTTAATGTTGATAATAAATGACTTTCTTTTAAGTTTTCGTATTGACTACTCTCGTTTTGATTATGTCTCACTATGAAAAAAAAAAGAAAAAAAATCATATATGATAATCAACAAAAAATCAGATCTTATTAAATTTTAGTAATCTTGCTCTGACTTCAAGAGAGAGAGAGAGGGAGAAAGAAATGAATTAGTCCCGTCCTCTTCACTTTTAATTAATTTCTAGTAACATTTCTTGGCATTTGAAAAGAAATTCAAAGCCTTATCAATATCAATTAGACTCCCAAGGCAGAGGAACCCACGTGGTGATCGGCTGAATATTAATGTATTCGTCGCCTGGGTGATGAAAGCTGTCTGTTAGCTCATTCATATCAACAACTTTTATAACATAGGCATCATCTAGGCCTAATACGCTTCTGAATACTATCTCTCTCTCTCTCTCTCTCTCTCTCTCTCTCTCTCTCTCTCTCTCTCTCTCTCTCTCTCTCTCTCTCTCTCTCTCTCTCTCTCTCTCTCTCTCTCTCTCTCCAAACACTGCCTAACAAAGGGTACACACACTGCCTAACAAAGGGTACAAACACTGCCTAACAAAGGGTAGAAATAGACTTGTGTGACAGGCGTAAAAATATGCAGCAAATCATGTCGTGTAGAATCACTATGAAAGAGCAAGGGCGGTGTGTGTGTGTGTGTGTGTGTGTGTGTGTGTGTGTGTGTGTGTGTGTGTGTGTGTGTGTGTGTGTGTGTGTGTGTGTGTGTGTCTGTGTCTGTCTGTCTGTCTGTCTGTGTGTGTGTGTGTGTGTGTGTGTGTGTGTGTGTGTTTTTTTTCTTTTTTTTTCCCCAGTCGTGTATTTGTTTTTCCTTCTGTTTGGATATCTCGCTGTATACAGTATTTCGACAAACGGTGAGTGATGAATTTCAACTTTGTTTGTGATGCTCATACGCCATGCTAACATTTTTCAT
>JAPQNM010000043.1:21758947-21761447 GCA_029783475.1 Metacarcinus magister | reverse complement strand
TCCCACCGCCTTGCAACAATCCCTCCTAATCTTGCCTAATTCTTCCTTTGCGATGATATACCCTATCCTTTAATCTTTTCTAATCCCTCCTAAAATCTTAAATCTTAATCTTTTTCCCTCAGAATCTTCATAAATCTTTTTCCCATTCACCGCTCCTAATCCTTATTAATCTATCTGAATAATTCTTTGCTGTTTTCTTTTCCCTCCTATTTCATATTTTATCCATAATTCCCCATTCCTAATAATCTTTCTTATCTTTATACCTAATCTTTACTTTATCTTTTTAATCTTCATCCTTTTAATTTACTATCCTCTCCTAATCTTACTCGATCCCTCCTCTTCATAATCCCCTATCTATATCCTCCGTAATCTGCTTTTGTATATATCTTCTTCCCTCCCTTCATTCTTGTGTCTTCCTTAATCTTATAAAATCTTCTTTCTTTCTTTCTTTCCTAAAATCTTTTTTCCCTCACAAAATGCTTTGCTTCAAAATCATTTAATCTTTGACACAATCTCTAATCTTCTTTTCCCCTTCCCTGCTCTTTCCCGATCCTTATTCCAACTAATTCTTGTCTTTCTATAATCTATTCTTTAATCTTTATTCCTCTTCAATCTATCTTTCCCTTCCCCTTTTTCCTTCTTTTAATCTTTTAAAATCTTTTTTTCTTCTAATCTTCTATCTTATCTTATCTTCTTTTCTAATCTATCTGATTAAATCTTAGTGACCTTTTAATATCCATACATTATCCACTATTATGCAAGTGTATCCCATTCATCCCCGTTCTCCTAATCTGACCTTAAATCTTCTACTAAAATACCTTAGCTTAGTCTTTCCTACTATTCTTTTTCCCATCCCCCTCTCCCCTTCCGATCTTTCTAATATCTTTCCCTTCCGTAATCTTCCCTCGTCCTGCCTTTCCTCTCCGTCCTTGTCCCAATCGTTATCTTCCACTAATCTCTTTATTCCCCTCCTCATCTCCCTTCCTAATCTTTATCTGATTCCTAATCTTTTTCCCTCCCCCTCTCTATCACCTCCCCTGTCCTCTCTGAATTCCTGCTATTCACACCTTCCCTCCATTACCTATATAATCTTCCTAATCTTTTTTGTTTGCCATTATTCCCTGCCTAATCTTCGTTCCCTTTACTTCCCCTTCTTTCAACTCCGAGTATCGTGGATCACCTTTCTTTTTCTAATCATTCTTTTTTTCTATCAAATACTTTTATCTTTTTTTATCTAATCCATAAATTCCCTTATTCTCTCCTGATCTTTCCCTTATCCTAATCTTTATCTTCTTTTTTAAATCATTTTCTTTATTTCCCTTAATCCCCTCCCTAAGTCTTAAGCTTCCTAACATTCTTCTTTCTTTGCTCCTTCTTTTTTCTCTTTTCCTAATGCTTATTCTTTTTCAATCTTAAATCTTCTTTTCTCTAATTCTTTTCTTTTTTTCCCTGTCCCCTTCCTCTCCTTCCTTTTTTTCCTTCTCCTTCTCCTTCTCTCACCTCGTACTCCTTCCTTTCCTATCCCTACATCTTTATTCTTTTTTTTATATTATAACTGACCTCTCGCCATGTGGCGTCGTTGTGGATTCTTTAATATATTCCCGTCCTAATCTTCTCTTATCTTTAATTCTTCTCTTTCTTCCTCCTCCTAATCTTAACATCTTATCCTTTCCCTCGATTATCAAACATTTCTCTTCCCTCCCCCTGTCCATCTCTTTTCTTTATCTTTCTACTCTTCTTTTGTCCCCTCCCACGCTCACCCCCTTCCTATTCCTCCTATACATCCTTAATTCCGTATGTCTTTTTATGATCTTAATTCGCTTTTTCCCTCACGCTTTCCGCTATCTGATAATCTATCTCTTTCCCCTTTCACCCTTTGCTCTTGTTTGTTTGTCCCTCCTGTTCCCTTCCCCTCCTTTTTTTTAATTTCCTCTTTTTCCTCTTCCTCTCCCCTGTGTTTTCTGTTTTGTTATCTTCTACCTCCTAATCTTTCCTCCCTTAAATCTTTTCTCCTAATCTTATCTTTTTCTCTTCTCTAATCCTATTTTATCCTTGCCTCTACCTTATTTAATATCCCTCCTAATCTTTCATTCCCATATCTACACCTTACTTTCCTTATCTATCTTTAATCTTTAATCTTCCCTCCCCTTACTTTTAATTTTATATCAGCCCTCCACTAATCTTCCCTTCTCCCGACCTCCATCTTTTAAATCTTTTCCCTTGAAATTCCCCTCCTAAGCATATTTTCCCTTTAAATTCCTTTTTGCCTAATCTTCATCTTATCGCTTTTCCCATCCTTCTTCTTACTTTGATCTTTCTTTAATCTTCTATTCATACTCTTAATCTTATCTTACCTCGAATCTTTCTTTTTCCCCTTATATCTTAAATCTCCTAATCTTAAATCCTTTCTAATCTTTCTATTCAATCTTCCCTCTCCTCTTCCCTTTCCCTCATCCCCCTCTTTCCCTTCCTCCTCTCCTCCTCCTCGTCTGTAGGTCCA
>JAPQNM010000043.1:21751509-21754009 GCA_029783475.1 Metacarcinus magister | reverse complement strand
GACACACAAGCCCGCGGGACCACGTGTGCACGCCTGCACCTACACGCCCTCCCGCACCCACGCGTTTACACGCACGCGCACACTACTTCCTCGAGAGTAGGAAGGTCGTGAGTACAGTAAGGAATCTTAAGGTTTACAATTAAGTTCTTTATAGCCAGGTTAGCGAGTGAATGGTGTGAGAGTCTTTAATAATCTTTCCGTTACAGGGGAAGCTTATTTAAATAAACTAAAAAAGCTTGTCTTACTTGTTTACTTCGCCAAACACTCTGGGTACATTAGATTTAAAACTTAGGCGATACAGAGCCTCCGAAGGTGAGTGAATAGAGATTGGTGTCGGAAGGCTGGTACTTATCCTACAGATTTATCGTAACGAGTTCTACACACAATAAATAAAATATTGTTACTACAACCAGGAGGTAGAACCTGAACCCGTGACACTAATGATAATAACAATAATCATATTGATAATAACAATAATGATAATAATAATAATGATATTAATAATATTAGTAATACTGACAATAATTACAAACAATATTGCTACTACTACATATACTCATAATAAAAACAATAAATTCTTAACTCACATGCAAGTTCGATATAAAATAAATCACAAATCACAAGAACAACCAAAAACAACCACTTTTTGTACATACATGACCTAGAAATACTAGTGAAGAACAGGAAGAACTAGAAAAGTGTGGAAAATATTTTCGACACAATTTTCAGGTTCACATAATTATGGCTGAAAACTCCATTAAAAACGTTGCTGCTGCTGTTGCAAGGTCACCAACGAGCTTGTCACAATGTTTCACCTTAACCTAAACCTTAGTCTATGCAGAAATTCCCTTAAGATTACGCCAAGATATGTTCACCGTGTATGGTTAGGTGTAGAAGGGAGGCGTGTTCATCTGGGTGTAGTGAACAATCCTTCCTGTGTGTTACTGTTGGTGTATAAGGAGCAGTCACTATAGTAAATTGAACAAGGAAGACTAACTTTATATTACTTAACAAATACGTATTCGCTTTGCTTGTTAGAATGTTCATCACACACTTGGTTCTTTTTAAATTGATCACCGGCGTCAGAACCGTAAAGAACAATCACATAACACTGTTTTCATCCACATTTTTTTGAAGGATTTCGGAAACGCTCGTTATCATGCTACACGGAGCACAAAGTTTTAACAAGGGTAAGGCCCTCCTTCTAACTTTCTGTTACCGTTTCAATAAAAGGAAGCTTCATGGTATTATACTTTCAACATCCTTCATCCTTCATTCTGTATATTGTCGGGAATTGTTCGTGCATTCATGTATTTGTTTAATGCCACAGTGATAAGCGAGCATGAATGGATAAGCTGGGATGAACGATGCTTTCATAATGTCATGGGAGCTGAACTGTAAAGCAATGGCTGTGAGACGCTGATTCTGATGTGCTCTCGATGACACAGTGAGTCAATTCATGCTATTTCATCCCTTTCACCAGGAACCTCAGGAGACCATCATTATCACATTTTCCTTGACAGTCACTTGAGCACCGTAAAAAAGACACAGTAGGTCACCTTGATTTGACTCATAAATATTTGTCTTATTTCTATTCTCTGTTATTTATTTCATATTACATTTTCCGCCTCGATAGTGAAGTCGTTAATGTGACTGACTTCTAATCCTCTGTTCCAAATGTCACGGTTCAAATCTTGGTTAGAACATCAAACATTAATATAAATCAGCTGTCCATCCACCTTTCAGCAACTGTCCCATAACTGACTAGATTAACGTTTAGACAGTTAGGACGTTGGCGTGACTGGGATAAAAGTGAATATACCAGTTAATGTCTTAAAATTCAATATCCAAGGCGGCGGATTTGAGAGCCGCAGCAGAGCGCCTACTCCAGTAAACTTACCATCTCCACCTCACTCCTACGTCCTGTGGTGTAGGAAGCTGTTAAAAATACTTTTCTTAGTCTTACCTTTACATGGGTGTGTGTTTAGACATACTTGTTATTGCTGCCCCCACCACAGGATGCACCAACACTAATGGTAGGTAGTCTAGTTTAGTAATGATTTGATATAAACCTCACATGTCCTCGTTTTCTTCAAGGTAAACGGTGTTCCTGTTTAACTGGTTCATGCTGGCACGTTGGCGGAGAAAAGGATGGTCTGGGAGGATCCTTGTTCTATTCTATCCTTTTCTCTCACACTTAGTTTATTTGCATTAGTAAGTTGTTGAACAAATAACCTCTTTATCGAACGACAGGTCTCTCAACATCTGTTCTTTCTATGAAATCCTATGAAATGCTATATAATCCTCCTCCTCCTCCTTCTCCTCCTCCTTCTCCTCCTCCTCCTCCTCCTCCTCCTCCTCCTCCTCCTCCTCCTCCTCCTCCTCCTCCTCCTCCTCCTCCTCCTCCTCCTCCTCCTTCTCTTCCTTTGCCACCTTTTCCACACTAAGAAAATAATGTCCATTTAATTACTCTACATGTATTTTTTCTTCACTCTAGCGA